>JAPFBE010000002.1:73002969-73349304 GCA_034336665.1 Luscinia megarhynchos
GAGATAGAATAGAGGTAAAGGAGGAAGAAAGAAGCTGCATTTTAGAATCGTGAATTGAGGTATAGAATCATTAAAAGGCAGAAGAAGAATGGAAATAGAAACAATAATAAAGAATCAACAGGTAGGTAAATATTTAGAGTATGTGGGGAGTTTGTAGGTATTTGCCCTGGACTTTGGAAGAATTATATCACATTAATCAAAAGCAAGTAATTCAAAAAAATTCTCATGTTTTTGTACTACAGTTTCACACACTTCCTTAGCCTCTCAATTTTTTTCTGTACTTCTTCTCTGTAGAAATATGCTGCAAAGATATGAAAATGTTTAGGTCTGAAATTTATCTTATTTGTTAAATTAAATTTTTATGAATAAATGCCTTCTTTTGAAAACACTCATGAGTATTTTCAGTTCCTTGTTTCATTTCAGCAATTGGAAATTAATTTCTAAATCTCTCTCAGATATTCCTTATGACAGCTGTATTGTTTTATAAATAACTGACCCACTTTACCATGACAAGAACTATGTCTAAGAACTGTTTATCCAGAAGGTTGAGAAGTTCCTTACCTTGACACAACATATGCTTTACCAGATGTTTTGTGGGGAAGACAACGATGCTGATAAAAAAAAATTGCACTATGAGCGAACTTTTAATGAACTGATTTGGGTTTCACATTAACCTTAGGATGGACTGATTCTACCACTCTCTGGTTGTGGGTATCTGAATTTGTTTTTCCTGATTGTGGTTGTAATGAGCTGTGCAAGAAATTGTCCACCCTCTGCCCCTTCAGTTGTCAAGAACAATAAATGCTTTTGAGTGAAGCATTTATAGGGCAAAAATGCACACACTGATGTCTTTATGGAGGGGAAATATATCCCAATTGCAATTGTTTTTTAAGCCATCCTATTACCTTCAGTTCATGTTAATTAGATCCACAATAACATTTTGGCTGTGTTGATGAACTGTAGCAAAGAAAGCTCATAAAACCCGCACAGTTATTTCTGTTTGCTCAGTGCCATTGGACTGTGTTGCAAATGGGAGTAAGCTCTTACTGAAACTCTCAGTTGCACATTTTCCCCCGAGAAAATAATAAGGTTAATTTGATTTCTATTTTCAATTTTTTTTCCTATATACAGTGGGCAGTAGCTGCCATCTTTTATTAACTGTCTTGCTTTTTCAAGCTATTTTATTGATCAGTAATTTGTTATTATAAGTTCCTTCACTAAATTTGCTTCATCAGTGGTATTTTTTGTCCACCTATTTAACAATTATTTTAACTTTGATATAATATTCATAAAAATTATTTATAAGAAATTTGTATTTTGATGTCAGTATTTCAATAAAAAGGAAGCAATAAACAGCAGAACCTTTATATTACACTATTTTGAATGGATGAAAGAATCATTATGGAGCATGATTGCTACAATGATACCTGAACAGTTCTTCTTTATAAATAGTGGTAGAAGTGGAAGCAATGGTGTATGTTTTCTCATCTTTTTCCCCAGTATCCCAATAACACAGCTGGAAAGGGACATTGTTGATGGAATAGAATTTATATGCAAATGCACAGAAATTTTCCAAGCCATGAGACGAGAAAATGTTATAGTAGGATAACCTGTGCAAAATAGGAACCATGTGTTTTGAGTGCTATTGATTTTTCTTCTTTAAATTGGGTATTGATTGCTCCTGTCTCCTCATTGATTAGTGAAAAAGTCTATTTTTCTCTTTCAAGCGAGTCATCTTCATTGCTTTGCTGCCCTTTATTCCTGGGCAAAATCCCTATAGATGCTACACTTCAGGAATTTCTAGGCGTACGTGACCTTTTAATTATTTATGATTTGCATATCTATCAGCTGAAATCTCATGGCAAGGAAATGAGATTAAATTGCTCTGAAAGAAGAATCAGGTTCTCCAAGTTGTAGGTCTGAAGCATGGCATCCAAAGAAGAGCCTAATTTTCTGCACAGATATTGCTTTGGCATACTAAAAATAAATTGAAGATTACACGTTCCAAATTCGACAGTATTTTCCTCCATTACTCAAAAGAGAGGAAATGCCATCATCTTATTAAAGAAGAAGAAGTAGGGGCTGCTCCTCAGGGTTTGATGCTCTTTCTCATCAGGCAGCCCTGCTGGCAGTTTGTCCTGGTCTTCCCCAAAGGAGTGCAGCTGCTTCCCCCCTGCACAAGGACCTGCCCGAGCTCCTCCTGCAGGGACACCTCCCCACAGCCCCCAGCACAGATGGGCATCAACAACACCAGCCCTCTATGGGAACTTCTCTGCTGAGTGTACACCATTACTTGATTTCAATACAACAGTGAGGAAACAAATATTGACTGCTGTTTGGGAGTTTATAAATGTGGCTCGCTTGTGGGGCTAGATGTCCTTCATATTTTGTTTATTTGCATTATGTTGCTACAGCAAATACAAACAGCCAGTTAAGCCTGCAATGTACTCACACTCAAGAGAGGCACAAAGATTAGTCTGTCACAAAAGTAGACAGTGGAGTGGGAAGATGTTTTTTTGTTGGGGTTTTTAAATTCCTCTATAAGAGTTTTATTGCTTTTATCTTTGGTCCTACGAATTCAATATTCATTTTCTAGAAGAAACAAAAGAAAATTTAACATTGCTAATGTGTTTTCAAATTCACAAATGTATTTGAAACATGACAAAAACCCCTGCTTTCAAGTATGTTTTCTCCAAAGCCAGTAATAGGTTTTAATGGCTCAGAAAAAATATAATAAATACAGCATCATCAAACCTAATCTACCATGAGAAGAATAGTAATATCAAATGGCCTCTCCTATAGAAATGAATTGTAATTAATTACCTAATTTGTTGGAGCATTTGTAATATATATTTAATGACACTACAGTCTGGCACAGCCTTCCAGGCAGTGTTCTGAGGAAACATGATCTAAGCATCGCCTCAAGCTGATATTATCAAATAACTCACCATGCTGTGTAAAAAAAATCCAGATAAAACAAGCAGCTAATGTTTCAGCTCTACAGAGCCTCAGGAAAGCCTGTTTTCACCCTAGCATTTCTCTCTAGCCAGCTTCATCACCTCTGCCTTTATGTCTGGAATGTGCAGTAAATAAATATTCAGCACTGGCCTGATTGTAGGTAGCACCAATCAAACAATAGCTCATTACTATATATCACACTCCAATTACTAAAGATCTTGCCATGTGTCTAATAGTCTGATATAAACAGTCCATTAGGCTTTCTAATGGTGATGTTAAATAAAGGGTGAACGAATAGTACTAGAACAGTTAGAAGCCCCTGGGCAGCTTTGCATCTTCCCATGCCACTCCTTTTAATGAGATTATGCTATTGCTTTGGTCGATAGAAACTGTCATTTGAAGGTTTCCAGTTCTTCTGCCCTTTTGTGTTGAACTGACAAGGCAGATGTATCTAAATATTCACCCTTTTGTCTATTTTCTTCAACAGAGTAAAGTTCTTGCCCTTTATTCCCGCTTACGCCATCGCCTCGTTTTGCCAGATGGAGCAATGCATCTCTCCTAATCAAGTAGGGAATCTCTGGTACAGACCCTTCCTGGAATCTAATGCAGCCTGTGAATCTCTCAGCATCTTTAAGAGACAGCATTAGTCATATAAATGACCCCTGCATCAGTGTTCTGGCAAGCCATTGTAAGAGTTTATTCAATTATGGTACAATATTTTTTCCAATTAGAGGAATGTCCATTATTTTTCTTTATTTTGATTAAAAAGGGTAGAGCCTTTCAAACTCAGAATAACTACAACAAAAAGCTACTTAAGACTTAGAAATGTAAATTCAGAAGACAACATATCAGAAAAGTAAAATAATTGAAAGATTAGAATAAAAATGTTTACAGAACTATAAAACTAAGTTTCCTTTAGAAAGGCTATAGCATAGTTGGTGTGTGTTATACAGAGGACTGGCAATGAAGCACCAGAGAATAGCATTCAGTAATGTTCTCCATCATAGACTGAAACTGGGTTAACTCCTGAGCTATAGTATAAACAAATAAACTGAAGAAAATTACAAAACTGACTTCAGATGTCTGAGTCTCACAGACTGATTATTGTTTGGTTTAAGCTATAATGAACAGTAAACTATGGACATGCTGTTTACTTTTAGAGATGTTAGTATGCCAGCAGACAGCAATTAAGCAGCTCTTTAGTTTAGATCTATCTGACAAAACCTGTTACATCATTGTAAAAATTCAGCTTTGATATAATACACTAGCCAAGTCCAGAATGATGGTGTATTTCGTATGTAAAACACAATAAAATGTTACATGTAACATTCTGGCACTTATAATTTGTTTCAGCACTGTTTCTTTCTTTTAAATTCTACTAATTTTGTAATTACAACAGCAATCAACAAGTCTTCTGTCCACAGGTCTTCTGTGAAGTCAATGAATTTAGGAGGAACCATGAGAAAAAACCAGCATAGTGGCACTGGGCAGATGCAGTACTGCATCAAAGGGACCTCCTTCCAAGAACAGAAAATAAGCTGGCATCTTGCTTGCTATAATTTTGGGATATAACACCTTAGGTGTCATCTAGGGATGACTGTGACTATGGTTTGCAATGTATTTTACAGTACAGACAAATTTTCCAAATAATTTCCCAGTTATCATTGAACTGGCTTTGCAATAATATCAACCAAAGATTACATGATAACTTCTGCTCTATATTGCTTTGTTTGGGATTTCTCTAATGGCTCAAGCAAAATGTAATCAAGGATAAAAAGAGGCTCTATCACCTCTTTGTGACACAGCCTCAAACAGAAAACCATTTTTTAAAACGTGGGTGTGCTACAGAACTTCCTGGTGAGGAAATGAAGGGATCACTTGGAAGCTCTCATGAGCCACAGTTAAGCAAATGGGAGCAGAGAATGTACTTTCCTCCAGTATATCAGCTGCTTGCTCTCAGTCTTGGGACTGAGCTTTCTAGGAGCTTCCTTTGTTCTTCTAAGAAGGAAGCAGCTAAAAATCAGAAAATGGCAAAATGCAAAGTGTTCACAGAAGTCACAGAAACAGAAGAAAATTCTTTTCCTTGAATAAGTTGAGGCTTGAAGTCATTTGGTGGTAAGCAAAAAACAAGGGCTATTGGAAATGAGACAGCACACATAGATGGAAGCCACATCCAAGGATGCCAGATGTTTCTGATGGAATTGACAGGTATTAAGGGAACCTACATATTATTGTAGATTCATATACAGATTCATTCCCTCTGACCTCATTTTAGATACCTAAACTGTAGATTTCTACCTCTGACCTCATTGCCAGAGGTTCTTCTTGTAATTGACACTATGAAAGAGGTATATAGGTAGTTTTAGGGCATGTTTCATCTTAGCTACTCTAGTATTAGATGAATCTCATTTTACAAATGCATATTTCATTTCACTCATTAAAAATTAATTTTAGGCCACCAGTTCAGTCACAAAGTGAGATCCATATTATAGTCAGTCACATCATCATCAAACGTGAAGCTGGAAATGCCAATGTCCCCAACTGCAAATATCTTGGAGCAAAGAATCTGAAAAGCTTCTAGTACATGGGAAAAGCAGGAAAGCAGAAGCACTTCTAACAGCTAAAAATCATCAACCACTTAGCATGCTATGAAGAAGCCAAGAGATATTGAATTTGGACTTGTTGTTACTATGACTTCATGCAACATCCAGTAATGATTAAAGCAGGGTATGAGGGAGCTGTTTTCACTTCGATGAAAAAGAGATGGTAAATCACAAATCATTGACTGGTCTACTTGAACAACCTTCACCACTTCAGACTTTGCAGGAAAGCCAAATAGTGATGTGAGACCATATACTGATGGTAAAAAATAGTCCATAAATAATCTCTCTCATGTTTACAGCATAATAGTTAAAAACAGGAAGGAAAACCTCAGCAGTTTAAACTTTTCACACGTTATCATTTTCAACACACCTAAGCAAGAAATTAAATGTCTCCTAGTTGTCTCAGTTCCAGAGCCTTTTAGATTCATTAAAGTGTTGTCCTTACAGACTTAATAAATGGCCCTCATTTAAGACATGAGAATTAAAGACATGCAGTCAGGTAACTAACTGTCTTTAATTCCACAGGACAAATAAGAAGTATTTGGTAAGAGGGTAAACAGCAGCTGCATAACCAAATAGGACAGGAAAGAACAGTCTGGGTCACCACATCCAGTCTCATTTTAAAATCTCTTTGAATTTACAAATCTCCATCTAAAGAAAATTTCTTTTTTATCCTAATGCCTTACAGAAAGTCTATTGCAGAACCATCAAAAAACCTTCAAATCACATATTAGAATATTTTTCCCTTGGCCATAAATAACACAGGAAATTCTGAAGTTTGTGTACAGGCTTGGCTAATTGAGGAGAATGATACCTTTTTTATAATCTCTGACCACCTTGCTTTCCATATCATATTTTCTCATATGTCTCAGCAAACCTTTTACTCAGTGCAGCTTCCTCTTCAGAATGCTTTCTTGAACATCATTATTTCTTTGGCTGAAAGATAATACCTATGTGCTGCTTTTGGCTGGGGTAGAGTGAATTTTCTCCACAGTAGCTATTTTGGGGCTACATTTTAGATTTGTTTTGGAAACAGAGGGATTTGTGCTTGATAACACAGGATAACACACAGCTATAACTGAGCTGTGCTTACACAGGTCAAGGCCTTTTCTTCTCCACGTCTTCACACCAAATATGATTCATAAAATGAATAATTTTTAATGTTTTATTTGTTACAACTATAACTTATCAGAAATGGCAACTGGTAGGCCATCAATGTTTTGCAATCTTCTTTCGAATAGCTGGAGTCATACGATGCCAAATCTCCCTCACTACCAGAATTCTGTCAAGAATTAACTCTATCTTCTTTGAATGCTCAGTCCCATATAAATATCTATATTCTCATTATATTCCCATAAATGTTTATTGTTCATTATTTGCTGTGGTTCCACTGAAAATTC
Source organism: Luscinia megarhynchos (assembly GCA_034336665.1). NCBI lineage: Eukaryota > Metazoa > Chordata > Aves > Passeriformes > Muscicapidae > Luscinia > Luscinia megarhynchos. Next base: position 73,009,931 of record JAPFBE010000002.1, read on the forward strand.
TGTGGTTAACCACTAGGGAAAAGAAATGACACCGTATGAGTTGGATGTGCAATAAGGCTTTATAGAGACAGATTAAGTCAGCAGACAGATGAGGAATTAGATCTTGAAATGAAAAAGTTGAGAGTTTGAGGTGTGAGGGTGTAAAGGTTTAATGTTGCCCAGGAGATGGAAAACCACATTAAAAAAGATTTGTCTGCAGTACCTCACTGAAGAAATTTGTTAGCATAACAGCGAAGGAAAATTGCAAATTGATGCTTGAATACAGAAGGCAAATACACAGTCAATATTTATTTGCAAACACGTATGAGCAGAAGCAATTGTTACCCTTCAGTGTTAAGTGTAAAAGGGGTCTTGCAATAATCATGTTTTGCCGTTGTTCTGGTCAAATTGCATAAATTCTGGAAACCAGCTGAACTTAAACATGTGTGACTGCAGTGAAGTCATTTTACCAAACCTGGAGAAAAAGCCTTCAGGAGGATGTGTCCAAATGCAACCAAATCAACACAAAAAAATTACAGCCACAACCTACACTTGGACAAAACCTGGCTAAACTAGAGAGGCATTCAAAAACTAAACACGTGTAAAAGCATGAGCTCTGCTTGGTCTAGTGTGGATTTGGACTTTATTTTTTGTTTGAAAGTCCTATAGCAAGGCCTACTTGGTTTATGTGAGTTCATAAAGAGAAGAACTTTATCTGAGACACCCACACTGGTCAATATGAGAACTCCTTGAAGGTCTCCTTCACATAAAATGTACATGCCCAGAAAGATGAAGTGGCTGCTGCTACCTGGGCATTGTACCCCAGGTTTAATCTGTTGGCTTAATTATTTCCTTCTGTATGACTTATTTCATAAAAAAGAAATTGCTAAAAGCCTTTACATGGTGAAAATCCACCTGTTACTTGTGGATATAAAAAGCCTCCAAAGAAAAATGTGGAAGTAGAAAATACAGAAGCAATTATTTTAGCAACGACAAAATCAGATTTTACTTACTATTTTTTCCTCCTCTAAATAATTCAGCAACTGGGAGATTTCATGTCAGCGATTTCATTATAGGAATGAAATTATTTCACAACCCCCCTTTCCTTTCACAGTTGACACAGGTTCACCTCCTCAGAGAGACTTGAATTCTTAAATGTCAACACTAGTGCTAATATCCATCAGCCCTTTCACTTTCATGCTTAAATTTCCCTAGCACGTGGAAGAATAGATTCTTTAGTATCTGGATTACTGCATTTCTAAAGAGAATGGAAAGTGAGCTACACTATAACTAACTAGGCATAATGAGTTTTTACTGGGACTTAAAAGCTGTTAAAAACCACAATCTGTCTCCATAACTTATAAACAATACCTGGCTCTTATAGTTTTCACTCACTTCGTATGTGTCTCATTCATACTTTATGGTGGCTGGCAGTGCATTTATTTTACTAGAAGTTAAGATTTCCCAAATGGAAGATGTATTTCTAGGAAAAACTACCACCACTGTACAGGCAAGAGAAATACTGTCCTTTAATAAATATAAGCAAGAACTTTGAGTGAATGTTTTAATCTTTGCACCAAATATTGAAAATTGTCTTCCTGTAGCATGGAGGAAATATGAAACCAGCAGGGCAGTTAATGATTTCCTGGGACTAATATAAAAAAATAATGAGATAAAATCAGATAAATTATGTTAAGGAGGGGATATGAAAATGCAGGCATACCAGTACACCTGCAATGGCTAACAACAGGGAAGCAAAAGTAAATGGTGTTCTGTAGCAGAGCAGGAGCATGCTGAAGGCACATCTTCACCATCTTAAAAAAATCTTTAAAATCTTTTAAAAGTATGTATCTTTTCCCTGAAAAGTCCATTTCTGTATTCTGGGAAAGCTGTATTTCCTCTAAGTGCTGCAGGAGCTTTCCTCCTTGTTCTCTCTGTATTTCTATATAGCAAGGCATGTGCTCCCTGCCCTTCTCAGCCCAGCCATGCCCAGCAGTGGGTTCCAGAAATACAGACATTTTCTCTGTTCCTCTCCTAACTGGTGGTAGGACAGGCTGGATAATCTACATGCAAGCACAAAAAAAGGTAAGGATTGAGAACTATTTTCCCTTTCCAGTCATCCTGCATTGAGTACCCCACCCTGATTTATTAAGTATGCTATGCTAACACCTAAGGAGACCTGGTTCTAGCAGCCTGGGAGCACAAGGGACACAGGCACATTCCCAGTTCTAAATCCTGCCTTCCTCCTCTCAGAAATAACCTCTTGCAGATGCTGCCCAATTTCAAAATGCTGCAGCCCATTCTCATCACACTCCCCAGACCTCCAGGTCTCCCTGAGGGATAACAGAGGCCTGAGCCCCCACACTCCCCTCACAGCTCCAACACAGCTGATTTTTCAAACCCCTTGGCTTTAGAGTCTTTGAGAGATGTAACTACATTTTTAAGACGCTGAATCTTTCTTTGTAATTTTCTAATCTGTTCTGGTACAAGGACTTCCTATAACTGTGGAGGAAATCCTGTTCAGATTGCTACTAAGGGAATCTACCATTAAAACAGGCAAATTTCTAAAAGGAAAAAAAAAATCTCTTGTAATTAATATTAGTGCCTCTATAGATATCTTGGAAATTCAGCATTTTCCTGAACCAGCAGCTTATCATTGATTATGATGCTTGAATGTGAGTCAATGATTTAAATATGATCATCCATTATTCTCTTTCTATTGCCTCATTTTCTCACTGGTAATTAATGTCTTCAATGATGCATTCACTGGAATATAGAAAAAAATTCTGCTTGACCACTTCAGCATTTTTACCCCATTTCAGATTTTTTCCCAGAACTCAAACTCACTTCTGACAAGTATCTTTCTTCCAATTAATTGTTACTTTTTGTGGTATTTCCTCCCTTTCTCACCTTCTTGCACACATGCACATATACACATGTGCATATACACATATTTTTTCCCCAGGATGTAAGAAAAAAATGTGGAAATGGCAGCACAAGTCCAATTGTCATGAAGAAAATCACCTTCTTTAAGAGTTCTAAATCTTTGTCAAGCAAAACTAAAAAGTTCCAGGTATCATGACTAATAATGGGGTGACTCCTCCTCTTACTGGCATTGCACACAGCACCTTCCAGGAGACCAAGTCCAAAACCAGGAAAAGCTGTCCATTGTCATATTTGTCTGCTTATGCTTTCAGAAAGTGAGAAACTTCTGTCAACAAATTATAGTCAGAAAAACATTACTTCATGTCACAACATACATAGAGGAGGAAGTCAGTGATCCCTAGTTATGGTTTCTTGAAAGTGTTTTGTCCTTCATGAATTTCAAAAGCCTGAGCATTGATGGAACAAGATAAAATAGATTTATTTTTTTGTCTCTTAATATACAAAATGCATTGTTTTCCCCATAATGCAGATCAGAGGAAAATTATGCAGTTGGTATTACATAGAAAGATGAAATTGCTTCTTTAATACCTCTTTGCAATTTCTGCAGTCTTTGGAATTCTTCTGATATCCTGGTTTCTGAGAGATATATGGGTCACTTCAGAAAGAGAAAATCCAAGCTCTAAGAGCTACATGTACTAATTAGATTTTTCAATAAATAATTTAGCAAGCCTGTTTCAGTTGAGAGGTTTCATTAAATACTTGAAAATATTTAAAATTTTGCATTTGACACAGGTTTGTCTCCCCAGAGATGTCTCTAGGTTTTTTAATACAATTGCACTGTTATGCCAATAAACCATTTGCAACCATTCTGCACACATTTGCTCTGTCATATTGATTATTTTAAATCTTCTTTTTAAAATTCTTTTTAGAGTTCATTGGTATTCACTCCTTAAAGAGAGAAACCTTAACCTGAGGCTTGCAAAGGTCTGCCTTGCCCCTGGAAATTTTTCTGACATAGGATTAATGAAAGTTACATTGAAAATAATTTAAGAAGAACATAATATTTCACTATTCCACCCTTTCACAAATTTGATTTCCTCTCTTAATTTGAAATCACTTTTGCTTCATAATTAAGCGGATTTTGTGAACAATATTTTTCTTTCTTATCACAATTGTTTGTAATAAGAAGCCTTGTGGCTTCAATCTGTGAAATCTGCATGGGAATATAAGAATGCTTTCCAGTTTTGTGGGTGGTGTTTAACGTCATTACAGTGTCTTATTAATGGCTCTGGTGTCCTTCTCTGAATAATTAAATTCTGCTAATGGCTGTAGTATTTTCATGAGCAACATTATCCTTTTTTTTATTATTATTACTGCCAATGAAGGATAGGAAGATGCCACCCAGTCAAATGTAGCTCTTGTGGAACCCAAGGACATATATTTAGCATAAATCAATCCCATCAGAATGAACTACAGAACAAGGCAAAGAGTTTTTCTGGAAGACTTTCAAAACACCATCAATAAAGTGATGCTACAATTGATTACTTCTCAGCACACATTCTAAGATAAATGACCTGTGATTCCATTTAAAAGTTAATGCTGAACCGTCTTCAAATGCTAATACCAAAGAGCAATATATAAATACTATAAAAAGAACCAAGCAGATATTAGGGGCAAAAATTACCACAAAAATACACATAAAGACTTTTTTCAATACCCAAATATATTTGTTTCACAGGTATTTACAAGGTAAAAGACAATTATTATATAAAGAGATAAAACAATTAAACTTTGAAGTTAGTCCATGAGTTAAAACTCTTTCAGCAAGATAAAATTTGTTGCTGAATTTTATCAGTTACTGATTAAACTACTAAATTTCTCTCAATAAATACTCAAGGGCTAAATCACACCTTTAAAGCAATAGCATGCTCAGAGCTCACTTGTCTCAGAGGCAACTTAGCTTCTGAGATTCTACTCAGCAGTCCATTCCACAATAAAAATGGGAAATGCATAGACTTGTGCTCTCCACAAATCTTGACAGTTCTGTAGATGTGCACAGATGTCAGACAAACAAATAGTATGAGACAGACAAAGAAATAAATAGACTGTCCAAACCTCTTTTGGCCTTTGCAGTGTAGAAAGACTTTGTTCATGATGTTATGTCACTACTGCCAGCTCAGCTATACACACACAACACAGCCAGGGTCATTTAGGAGCCAAAACCAGCTTGTCCTGATGGAGCCATTTCTGGGAAATCAATAACACGTGTGCAATGCATTTAGACTGGCAGACAGAGGAAGATTTCTATGCCTGATAGAAGAGAGGCACTAAAGTACTTTTCCACACAGAAATATTGGATGGTAACAGACAATAATTTCAATATAAAGGTCTATGAAATATTTATGGGAGGGGCATTATGGAAATGCACATAATATTGTCACCTCAAATAACCAGCAACTGAACATCATAACCCATTTTACTCCTTCCAATCTGTCACCCAAATTGTGTTTATTTGCAAACTGGCTTCGGTCCATATTTACCAGGACAGCCTAGTTGCAAGGGAAATGTTTCTCTTCAGAATAGAACCACAGTATAACTTTTTCCCCCCAAAGGATTATACATTAATCACAAGATCTATGAAAAGCTGCTTTTTATTTTTGGCATTCTTATTAAAAGATTGTCTCATTAAAAGTGCTGGCTCGTTCTGGTGTGTTTAGTTTGGATTACTATATAACATACACTTGCAAATATGTCTGGTGACTTATGCAAAAACAGAAATTATTCAACTTGCATACAATTTTCCTGCTTCACTCCAGGAATTCCTCCATTGTCAAAGATACCCATTATCAAGAGCTAAATTCATTCTTATGCTCACAGTGGTTGCAATCACCTGCATAACTGTCAGCCAGGCTTGGTGGCTAATTGTTTTTCTGAAGTGCATTATCTGTGTTCTGCTAATAGAAATAACGAAAGCTTTAATGCTCATTCTGCTTCTAGAGCAGAATGGTGATGAGTGTGTGATTTTTAAAAACAGATTAATCTACTGAATCTAATGCTCTTTTTGCAAGAAGATGAGCATGCCAATCTTTATAATAGAGGGGAAAGAGAAAAGCACTGGCATTTCATTTTCAACCACAACAAAAGTGCATTGGATATTTCCTCTTTTTAAAAAAGCTCCTTTTTTTCCCTCTCTAACAAGAGAGCTGAATAATATGGACCTGTACTTTCCTGCTATGTTGAACCAAGAGTGATGACAGGATCTGAGTGTGTCTTGAGCAGCAAAAAGAAATAAGCTTTTTCAGCCAAAGGACTTTAGAACTGACTGCCTTACCTTAGTTGGAATATTCAGAATAAAAATATAGCTATTTTAGGACATGCCCAGCTTGAAAACACAGGGATGAATTCCTTGTGGCTAGGTAAGATTTGATGGTGATTTATCATTTTAGACCAGTAGAAAATTGAATTTCTCCATTAAAAAATTAATGTTAGACATAGTATCAACAAAAAAGTATCCACCTCTACAATACTTTGATAATCTTCTTTAATTTCTTGTTCCAAAGATAAACATAAGGAAAGATAAAAGCTTCAATCCTGATTCAGATCCATGTTGTACCTTGGGATAATCATCATCCAGAGACAAGAATCACTGTCTCAATGCTTACTGTGCTGACACACTGCCCACAGGTATTCAGACACCCTATATTACCTCTAAGGATATGGCAACCACTAGCAAATGAAATCACCTAACAATGCTAAATTGCATATTGATATTGTAATCACAGGATGATTCTTGCATATCAAATAAACATTTTTCAATAGGTAGAATACTACTTATCAATTTCTTTTTTACATCTCTAATTCAAATTACTGAAGTACATCAAGTATTCACAGCTATCATCAATATCTAGCTGACTAAAAAGAAATCTCTAGTGATAACATGAATAAAGGAAAAATGTTTAATGTGATCATAGAATAATTTATTTTGTACCTTTCATTATAGAAGAACCCTTTGATGCATATTATAACAAATGCCTCCTTCTAGCTGTAAAACTTTATGGTGGCATGAAAAAGCAAGGTGGAGGATTACTTTTTTAACTAATAACTCAGATTTAAATCTTCTCACCAGCACATGCACTTACCATGCCTGGAAAATGTCCTTTGTATGTCTGCTTAAACAAAGCCTTCCTAATAATTCAACCTGATTTCCTTCATCCCACCACCCCCAGGGATTAACTGAACGATCAGACGTGCACAGAGCATTTTCTATCATAAAGGATGATGAATACTTGCAAAACCCCACTTCTGAGGAAATCAGGAACTTTGTGGAGAAAGCCTCTGTTTGGTGAGGTGATCTACTCTGGGCTCAGTGGTGATCCTGTTGAGCCATGAGCAGACAACGAAAAAACACAAGCACAAAAAGCCAAGACCTCCCCAGGGGCCAATTTCCAGATTTGAAGGAAATCCAGAGGAAGACAATAGAGAAGGCCATGCTTAACATTTCCCAAACTAAATTGGGATGTCATTTGAAAGATTAAAATGACTGTGTTTGTTTGCTTTTGTGCAGTAAAATTGAGAGAAGACATGAAAAGAGCTTCAAAAAGAAAAAAAAAGAGTTTTGGAGAGTTTTGATGCAGTAAGGAAAGAAAAAAGTATATGTATGATAGAAAAGCAAACTTTTTATAAATATTGAGGAAAAGTTACATAAAAGGTTTCTTCACTCTGAGTGTGTGTTCATGTGTGTCCCAGAGTATGTGCACACTTATAAAGACAGGGAGATATGAAACTGCACAAGCTGTGTATTTTTGTAACAAGCATTTCCTTCTTTCTCAATGTTTTCAGTACTATTTGTGGATCGCACTCAAAAGTTCAAATTAAATTTCTGGTCAGGTAGGAGCCCAGCTTGTGTCAATGGAAGTGTTATTCATTTCAAGGATGGAAAAAAATTAGGCCCTCAGATAATAAAATACCTTACCACAGAGATATATTATTATAAAGCCCTATAATGGTCTCCTCCAAAACCTTATGAAGCAACAGACCTCATGAACCTCAGCTGTAAGCGAAGGTCCTGAGGTGCTGCCAGGTGAATGGTCCCATGTACAAGCCTTTTTTTGGGCAAGTGTTTCTGACCTGAGAGGGAACACAGGAAACTGCCTCAGCTTGCAATTAAGTTCTGGTCTTAAAAGCTTTGTTATGAAATTCTGTGGGCAAAAGGACTGGCATCCTGTCTGGTCTTACTTTTTTGGCAACCAAGCTCTCCATTCTCATACCACAGATAAACTGAAATTGTAAATACTTGTCATGAGAGGGTTATTCTTCCATCATCAGTTTTCAAAACTGTCAGTGAAGCATCTTCCAGGAAACCCCACGGGCTCTATTTCTGCTTGACTGAGGTTAGATTTCTCTGCCTACTCCCCTCCGAGCAAGGCAGAACACATCTCTGCACAAAGGAGACAAAACATGCAATGAAACCCTCCTTGTGTGTGAATGAAATGCAAGGGAGCACTTCTTGGGTAGCTGGAGATCATAGAGGAGCTTTCCTCATTACTGGTGTTCTACCTTAAAAAGGGCAATCTGCCATCCTAGTAGATGTGAATCTAAACCATCTGCTTTAGCCTCCAGAATCCTTGCAAGTCCTACCAGAGTTTTCAAAACTGTCTTGAAATTCATGTTAGTATAAACTTGCTGATGATTTTTTAGGATGTGTATGAGCCATTTGATGCATAGTAGCATTATTAAATGTCCTGCAGTTGAGGAATTCTTCCTGTGCAGAAGAGCTGTTGCCTGCATATCTCTGATGTCTATTTCTCCTTAGATTTATGGTGCCTGCTCACTGTCCCTTATTAAATGCTTCCATTAACTTTTCTGTTACACTTTTTCACAGCTTACAGCTCTATAAAATTGAGTTACTATCTAGGCAAATTCATACCATTTGCATTTGTAGAAGTCCTGATCCAAACAAATGTGTTATCTCTCCACATATTTGGTATATGCAGAAGCAAACCTTTGCCTAGTTTTTCAAGATGCACTGACTTTTCATATATCACCAAATCTGATTAAAGTCAGTGTCTATACCATCTTGTGGTGATGTGGGGGCAAGGTATGAAGTTAGAGTCAGATCTGACCAGTACATAGTGGTGACAGTAATTCTTTGAGACATTAACTTGCTTAGTCAAGAATTTCCAAATTTGTTTCTATGTTCTGTCTATGGATTAGATCTACAAAAATACTGCACTGCAATTATTTAAGAGTGTATTTTGCTTGGTTACCCTTACCACAGATCCAAATCTCCAAGTTTCAGTAGTGCTGTGCCAGATGCCTGGAATACCACTGCATGCAAAGATTTAAGACTTTCCTTTGTCCTTCGTCTTTCCTACAGAACAGTTCAGGCAACTGGACAGCAGCCCAGTACTCTTTGTGGATAACATTTCCAAGTCCCTTTTGCCCTGCAAACACAGCTTGGAGGTCACACTAAAGGCTGTAGAAAGTTCCTCCAGGGCTCAAGGAATCAATAAATGGGTAGTGCACAATCAAGGGAAATCAGTTAACTTCTTCCTTATGATCTTTCTAGCAGAGCACATTCATGATCTTGTCAACCTTCTTGCATTGAAAAGGAATGGAATTAAAATTTACATCTTTATTTCCACTGCCAAATTTATTTTAATGTAATCCTGCTGCTCAGATATACGCACACAGTTCTGCTATATTGCTCAAGTTACTGTTTCTCTTCCCTGATCTATTAGAAGCATTCTTTTTTGGAAATCACATCCTTCAATTCTTTGTATTGTAACAAATCAAAACAAGAAATTAAAAAAAAAACCCAAATCACATTTTAAAAAACTAGCAGATCTGTGGTATACCTTAAGAATGATCCAGGTCGCTGTGTGAACGAGTGCAATACTTCAAAATTTTATTTTATTATTTTTAATTTCCTTCAGTAGTCTTCAGAAAGAAGAGAACTTTGTCCAGTATAACAAATAAAATAAATTAATTCTGAATCTACCACATTCTGAATCTATCCATATGGAGAGGTGTTTTTTTGGTGATACTCTTTTATAAATAAATACAATCAGAGAATCAAAGAGCTTAATGCAACCATTCTGTTTCATGCCAGTCAGTGAAATATCACTGAGGGCTTGTTGTATAGAGATATGAGACTGTTTTGCTACCATGGAAAAAAATGTAGAAAATTTGCAAGAAAAAAAATTAAAGATAAGGAAAAAAACATAGTATTTTGAGACAGGAACTTTGTAGTTATGCAGACAAAACAGCTTATTTTCCAGAGAAAATTTCTGTAGAAATCCTTAACTCATCAAAAAATCCTTACAAGGGGAAGAAAGATGTATTTCTATTCTTAAATTCTTTCTATTCTTAAATTCTATTCTTTGAGTGACATACATTTATACTATCTTTTGATTAATAAAGATTTAAAATATACCCTTGTAATCAATGTTCTCAGGATTCAGGGGTTTATTCAAGGTGGTAGAGTAGAATAGTCAGATCCATTTATTCCTCATCTAAATCTATCATACCAAGAGTTTTGGTATATTGATTTCTCAATTGATCATACCAAAGATCTACACACTCCCTGGGCCTTTAGGTCTCTGTTGTTTCACTTAAATCTTTTTTGTACCTTTTCAAGCAATAGCTCTTGCTGCAATTATAAATAATATCTTCTACACATTTTTATTTTCTTCTTCTCAATTTCAAGACTTATCAATACCTTGTAGAATCTGATTATGAAACTACATTTGCTATACATCAGAATGCAAAATGACTGCCCTTTTCTTATCAGAAGCAGAATTGTTCTCAAGATCCTCTGAGTAGAGATGGAATAGAAATAAAGATGCAATTACTCTTGAAAACATTTTCACACAACAGATCTTTTCTAGGCCTGGCTTACTCTTACAGTTGCTTCAGTTTTATGTTCATAGTTTCTGAATCCTAAAAACTATAGCATCAGAACATTTAAAGGATACTTTTGAAAGGAGGGACTGAGGTGCTACCACTGTATGCTTTGAGAAAAAACATATAGGACAAAAAACCAGACAGAAATCAAATGTAAGCCTGAAGGTAAAATTAGCTCTCCTGACAAAACCTCATTGACTTTTATAGTAGAGGGGTTTGACCTAAGATTTAATTGATTAAAGGAAATCATGAAGGGAGGATACAGAGAGCATTGGAAAATGGCTTATGGATCTATCAGGCATTGGAGTGACATAAAATTAATATTCCCTTGTCTGGTACACTTCCTGTCTGCTCAGGATGTGATCTCATTGCTCAGTCTGTGCAGAACTGAATCCACAGAACTTTAAAGATCTAACTTTGCCACTAGGACAGCTTTGTTAACTAGTTATTCTAAGACAGTTTCCTGTTCCTCTGTTACTATGAGTTTGAGGTTTTTTCCATTAAAAGTCCTTTCTTTGTTGATAGATTCTGGCACTTATGTACAAGCTTTCTCTCAAGAGCCTTTTTTAAACAGACTCGAGTGCTAAATCTGTGGAATTAGTGTGGCTTTGAATACAAAAGATCTTTTACCTGCTTCTGACAAAATAACTCAAGATAAAAGTGAATTTACAGAAGTGAAAATTTTGTGGACAAGCACAGGCTTGTGCTGAATCAGAAGATTAGGTCCTTCAAATGGGAATGTGAAGGCTCTGTACCAGCCCTTGTGCAGAGAACTTCAGGGTCAGACCCCTGCAGCTTCCTGAAATCGTGTATCTGAGAGGAGACTTGGATCTGCTGGCATTCCACACTTGGCTTTCTCCCTGCTCCAGCTGCTGCAGGCTGTGTACAAGCTGGGAGGAGGAGCAGGTTATGCTGCACTAAGAAGGGTTCATGTCTGAAATGTTTGAAACAAGGTAAGAAGCACAGTCATCTATCTGTGGTTAGTTTTTAAAATTATTTTGAAATAATAACTAACTTATTTTAAGTTGGGGTTAAAGGTTCCCTTTAATAACACAGAAAACCAGAAATGGCTCAGAACATAAGTGGCCAAACAGTGTTCAAAGCAGCAAAATTCAGTCTTCCCTAAGCAGAGGAAGAAGTGAATTAAAAACAGATTCCAGGAACCTTCTCCAAAGTTAAATCCCAAAAGGAGGAAAAGAAATACTGATGTAATCCTAGACTCTAAGGAAACACATATTTAGGCTATAAATTTCTTAATTATCACTTGTCATTCACAAATTTCTGAAACAATCATAGATATTAGTGGTTTCATCTGAGCTCCTTTCCCCTGAAGTGTACTTTATAAAATATTTTAATTCTATTCCCTATTGAGCAGGCCCAACTTGTTTCTGACTTGAATGTTATCACTTAAGCACTCCAGGGCAAGCTTCTCTCTTTCCCAAACTTGTTTCTTTCCCAAGATCTCAACTAAGTTCTGAAGTTCAGATTTCTATCAGTGTAGGAGTAATTAAAATTCCACTTAATCAGTGTTTTGTAACTTTTTGCAGGCCTGGCCCTAGCAAACATTGGTTTTAGTGCAATCATACCCTTTGCTCCAGTTACCCAGTTGCTAAAGATTTTCTCTTTTTTTTCTTTTTTTTTTTTCTTTTTCTTTTTCTTTTTCTTTTTCTTTTTCTTTTTCTTTTTCTTTTTCTTTTTCTTTTTCTTTTTCTTTTTCTTTTTCTTTTTCTTTTTCTTTTTCTTTTTCTTTTTCTTTTTTTTCTTTTTCTTTTCTTCCTGGAAAGGCTGCATTTTTATGTAACCCAAGCCTATTTGCCACATTTTTCAAATCAGTCTTTGTTTGCACTAAGGATCCCTGAATTGCTTTGGATTAAGCATCAGTTCCTTCCCTGTCATTGCCTTGTTTATGGGAGAGATCTTCCCAGGCATGTTGATGATTCAGTTATGCCTAGATACAGATCTCCTGTTTTGTGTCCAAATCCAGCAAATATCACACAGATCTACCCAAGAGCTGTATTTAAAAACAAGCATTATCCTCTTTGGGACATCTCATTCCAAACCAAGTAAAGTGTTTAGGCAATTTGGAGAAAAATAAGAGAAAGGATTGAGAAAAAAGAAGGACGTAAACAGAGGAAATCCAGTAAACATGTTTTTCTTAGCAAGTTTTGTTTGTATTGTCTTTGGTTTTTCTCTGACCAAAGCACAAACATTCACTCCTCTGGGTTTTACTCACTAGCAGATGATCTTGACTGCATCTTTCAGAGAGACATTCACAAAGTCACTCCTCTACAGGACATGTTTTAAGGAATAAGTAAGCCATTTATTCTAGTTTCTTCTAGCAGTGTTTTGAAAACATATTAATTTTTTTCAGATGCCCCTTACAAGTAGTTACCAATTGAAAGTGAAAAATGGTATTTACTAAATAAGTGCTGATCCTCTTAATTTTTGTCACATTTGGCTTTAAATATTAAGTGTTAATTCAAACAGGACTGAATTAATAGAACAGGTATCTAACAGCTACATTAACATTCTGCAGCTGCTACATTTGTAAAAGCCTTTTATGTTAGAATTGTGGTTATTGTACCAGAACAAAATCATGTTCTTGTCTGCTAAAGCAAAAACTTCCACCCAAAACAAAAAGCCTTCCAAAATTAGCTCAACATCTAAGACAGGTAATTACAATATGTATGCAGCTTTGCAAATTATGACACAACTGTGGCAAGCTAGCAAACAAAAAAAAATGTTCCTCTGTTTTTCATAACAAAGATTCTGAAGAAAGCCACATAGTCTCCTCAGACTCATTTAGTATGCATGGTAGACCTTTCAGAGATTCATCACCTCTAGATGACTCACCTTCAGAACATCTAGCACCATTCTTTGCAGATGATTTCGTAACATAATGTGATACTCAGTGAAGCTATTCCTTGACGTTCTTCATAGAAAGGAATAAATTTTTAAGTGTTATAAACATACTGGAATAGAGGAAATATCTTGTTCATCTCGATTGTGGTAAAAAAATATCGCTTTCACTTTACACCTTGAAAGAGTCCACTACCAAAATCAAGAACATCTCATTCATTTCCATCTTTTCTCCAGTCTGTCATCCTTAAAATTGAAAAAATTCTCTTCCCCTCCTTTTTCCTCATTCCATTTACAGCTGGGCTGACATAATTTCCAGTCTAAATCACAGAGCACTCTCCAGGAAGGTGGAGGATGTGATCTGAATGCACTCAGGCTAAGGGACAGGGAAATGTAGGGAAGGGAGAGAGCAGCAGAACCATGACAACAGTCTTTAAAGGAAAGTTATGCTGTACTACCTTTGAAAGAGGGTACTGGACTTAGGACCTGCATTAAGAAAGAGATTGCTGAAGTCTCAAACCACAGAGAGGGCAAAATAGTGGTTACAAGCCAAGCAGAGGAACTGCCTGATTTTCATATGTCTACCCTAGATGGCTCCCAGCCACACAGGCTATTTCCCTGGATCACAGGGAGCACAGATCTATTGGTTTTATATCTAGAATGGACATTGAAAAGAACCTACAGACACTGCATGCTGTGGTGATCATATAATGATGTTAAACATCTCCTAAATTTCCACTTGGACACTGATGTACAAGGTTTTGTGTACTCCAGCTCCATCTCATTTGCTCCTCTGGAGTCATAACACCCATATACCTGCAGTAATTATTTTGTGAGCCAAGCCTCAAAGATGCTGAAGAAGAATACCTTGATTACATTCATGGTAGTGTGAAACCTACTAAATTCCTCTAGATCCACAAAGCAAACATTTTTTTCCCACCTAGTTTTCCCTCACCCCTAATCCTTAGGTATTTTTGAAATATAGTGCTAAAGGAAACACTGGCTTATCAAGTGCCTCTTTAGAGTGCACTCATGGATGCAGAAATATTGGTTTCCTCTCCTGTTCTGTGCCTATTTCCTCCATTTGGCTTCATACCTGGAGAATGCTCTTCATCCTAAATTGAGCCAAAAATAAAGCAATAATCAGTAGTGATGCTGTTGATTCCCATTATCTTCTCAGTACATTGCATATGAAAAGTCTGGTCATTCTGTGAAGCAGAAGTGAGAGCTGACCATGCAACTGAGAGCTAGCCATGACCCTGCCTTCCAATCTTTCTCCCATTTCTGGTTTAAAACATTTAAATACCCCACAGAGGGACCCTGGATTCATAGGAAGGCATCATCAATTGAAATCTGAGAAATGGCCAATTGTTTCTTACTAACACTGTAGTAATTTGGACATTACTTCATCCATTTGTCCTTGGCTGGACAACTGACTCTGAATCCAGGTATAGCAGTAAAAATTTATCCTATGGTAAGAATTAAAGAATTAAATGGTTTTAATTTCAATTTACTTTCTAGAAAAACAACTGAAACAATAACTGTTTGAATGAACATTTTCAGTTCACTCTCTGGAAAAAAATTCCCTTGTCCATGGGGCATATCTCATACCATCAACCTCATATCTCAAACCACCATTTAATAGATAGAAAACAGCTTGGTGTTGGCACTGATACAAGAGTTACTCTAATCTCAGTAATGTTTGCTCTGATGATTATGTTTGCTACATCATTCTTCCTATTATCTCTCCACTCCTTCTCACACAGTGGAGAACAGAGCCAATTTTTCCAATCAAATCCACATTCACATGTGTATTTCAGAAATTCATACTGGGACAACTTGCAAAAATCTTGCTGTAAAATCACAAAGCTTATAGAGTACTCAAGAATAAATGGAAGCATTATTCCCAAAGCAAAAGGCAACATCCTTGACTCAGAACTGGTTTTCCACAATGCCAAGGGGAAAGTCACTGTTTCTCTTAAAAATCACCCCTAGAGGAGAGGATTGTCTTTGTTCATCTCTTTGCAACTCCAGTGCAGTTGTGTGCATTTTGAAATAAATTATAGAAGAATCCTGAAAACACTAAAGAAATATTTAAATAGAAGCTAAATAAAACAGCTCCACTTGTAACTGGGCTATGGCACACATTGATTATTTTGGGCTGCTGAATTTTCTTTTGGGATCACTTGGAGCCAAAACTTCAGTTCTAGGAGCTGTCTGTGGGTTATCTTTAGCTGAGGCTCAGAGGACAAAGTTGGCATAAAACTTGTTCTTGGCCTACTACCAAGGTGTTTTCAGGAAAGGGAGGATTAGCCAAATAATCCTTGTCAAATATTCACTGATGCTTAGCAACATGCTGCAGTCTTTGCAATGCTCCTGCATGTATTCCAATATGGCATAATTCTCATACTCTCAACAGAGACCTGTACAATCCTATCCCAGGATGGGCTGATTAATTCTGCTGAATTGACTCTATAGCCCATGGAGGGCAAACAATGATGAGAGAAGAATGAAAAAATTATTTTCAGGAGAGCTGAATGTAGATGGTACCTTTTGTCATCTAACATCCTTGTCTGGATATTGTACTGAAGGCTGTCCCATTCTCCATCTTTGTCCTATAGGAGTGCACAGTGTGTGTTAACTTTATAGTCTTTTCATGGATATCTTCCATTTATTAAGCATATTCTGTAAGAGCCAAACCTTAGGGTAATCTTGAACCAATAATTGTAAAGTAAAAAATACCCCAGAACTTCTAAATGCACTGTAACTGATGCAAAATTTTTTAAAAATGTACAAATTTACTGTTTTAAAACACAATTGAGGTGGTCATATTTGTTGGATATACTTCCAGTCAAAACCAAAACCAAAACCTGACTGGATCTTACTGCAGATCCCTTGCTGTTGAAATCACTGCTCCATTGAGCAGTTTGCTAAAGATAGCTTTGTTTGAGAGTTAACATGCCTTGAGTTGCAGGATAACTCACACAGAGATGTCTACACTTTATATGGAGAGTCCCTATTGATCCTATCCCTAAAGGAGCTGTAGTCACCACAGGATGAAGTAAGTCATCTTAAGGTTTAATGATAAAATTTGAAGTTCTATCATCAGAATAGTTTGTTTATCAAAACATAGTAGCCCAGCAAACGTGATGAGAATGCACTTCAGTTCCCTGAGCCTTTAATCATTAACCTGGCAATGCTGCTAGTCTTAGTTGTCTTTGCAAGAATAAGCCAGCCCTCACATGCTCCCTGGCTTCCTTCACACTCAATTTCTATCACTCTTGTCCCTCACAGAGATAGAAAATAAGATCTGCTATGGTTGTATAATAGATAAAAATATTTCTTAACAAATAATAGGAATTGTTAAGAACAGAATGGAAAATAAAAAGGCTGAAGAGAAAGTGATGATAAATAAAACAAAGCTAAACCTAATCAGACTAAACACATCCATGGAAATACACTCCCACAACAAAAAAAATTTAAATGGAAACTTTTTAATTCTGTTCTATTTCATATTAAGAATTTATTCCTTCAACCATAACATATTCATAAAATGAAAAATTATCCAATCCTCTTGTAATGGTTATCCTTCATGCCAATCCTCCAGGATACCATAGTCTCTGAAATGAATGGCCATTAGACCTTCCCTCAGAAATCTCCATTTATCATAAGAGTTATTCAAGCAATATGAATAATTTTAGAATACCAGCTATAGATCTGCTGCTGAAAAGAAGATTCATTTTCTAGAAAAGAAAACATGTATAAAAGATAGAATAAGACAACAATTTCTTTAAGATTTGGTCACAAGCTCAAAATTGCACAAATGCAATAGAAAAATCTCTACAAAGTGAATATTGTTTGTGCAGAGATGTTCTGTAGTCCATTTATTTCTGTGTTTTTCTCACATTACCTAAGGAATAATTGGTTTTAGAAGGTCTACAAATTGCTCTGTGTATCCCATATCCTTGAGGGCTAAAGTGCACTCAAAGTAGAACTCAGTCACTCAGGGTCCACACCATGCACAGGCAGGTTTCCATTGGGATCCATAGGGATGTTTCCAGGTTTTAAGGTCCAGGTTATATGATGGCACAGACCTCACTTAGGGCTTCTCAGATGCAAAATCACCAATTGCTATCTCAAGAACAAAATATTTTTCACCTTCAATACCAAAAAAGAAATTCTTCAGTATGGACAAAACCAGGCCCCTGGTGTGATCCCTGAGTGGTATTCAGAAAGGTTTCATGAGAAGTTGTGGACAGAGCACTTGAACAAGAGACAGAGCTGTGGTGGCTCTGGGGAAACTCCAAGCAGATTTGATGTAGGTGGGGGGTAAAAAGGGAAGGAGATGTTTCCATGACTTTTCATCTGCTTCCAGCCTTCAGGAGCCAACCTGATTTCCTAAGTTCAGCAGCCACCTCAAGAGGATTGTGTCCTGGCTGGTGGCTGCAGTGCTGGGGAAGGCTCAGATGCATCTGGTGGTGAAGCAGAAGCGGTGGTGTTGGGCTGGGATGTGCAGATACTCAAGGAGCAGACTTCACCCAAATGCTGCTGCTTGCAGAGGAGCACAGTAAGGAAGAAACAGCAGCCACTGCATCCATTGGTGAGTCAGGGAAAGCCAGTGCTAAACAGGGAAGGTAAAGGCAGTGTGGTGCACCCCCTAACGTGGATCTGATTGCTCGGCCTGACAGCTGGGTCATGGCTGGCATGTGATGCAAACCCTTGTCCTCCAAAAACCCAGGAACCAGAGTCATGAAATATAAGGACTCTCAATCTCATTTTCCTACTGCTTTTCTTTTCTTTCCTTCATTTTCTGCAGGAAAATCAGCTCTTGGAGAGCTTTTAGTTGGAATGAGATATGTCAGTTCTCCAAAGAGCTGCAAAGTGTTGCTAGAACCTTACAGGGGGCACCCATGGGGACAGCCAAAGACAGAAATGCCACTAGATCTTGTCTCACAGTACCCCAACCTTAAAAAATTAGTGTCTCCTGCCCAGGATGTAGCAAGCAGGGAGCTCCACCAAAATTCTCATCACACACTAAATGAAAGGAAAAATACATTCAATGTTGGGGAGGGAATAGAACAACTCCCTACTTTAATTTCAGAAATGCAAATAATAAGCAATAAGAAGAGAAAATATTGTAATTCAAATATTTATAAAAGGCTGCTGAGATATCCTACCTTCTTAGTGATCAACCAAAATGATATGGTTTTGCTAACAGTGGTGTATCTATACTTCTGCCCTTCCAAATGGATGATCAACTAAAATTGCATGTTAGCATGCTTTGTTCAGCACAGCATCTTTTAAAAGCATTCCACAGATCATCTATAAGAGATAATGTTCTGCTCAACAGAAGGAAGAAAAAGTATTTCAACAGGGAAAGAACTACTTTCTCCAAGCCAAAAATAAGAAGGAAAACAACTGTCACACAAATGTCTGTGTACATAAATAGAGTTGCCTTGGACTTGTACAAGTTCTGAAAAAACACAATTCAAAGTTCACATTATACTGAAGGAGTGTAAGGGAGCACAGGGTCAACCCCAGTGGCTCCAAAGTGGTCAGATTGGTGCTGTAACACACTGAATGCTGGCAGTTTTAAAGTGAAAACTATTCTCAATAAATTAATCAGTGTCATTTGATAAAACTTTTAGACACTAGTTGTTAAAGCAGTGCAATCTGTCAGAGAGGACTGAGAAGGAAAGCGACATCTGATTCAAGCTCTGAGAGAACAGGATCCATGCTGAGGGAAAACAGTTCTGCTTGAGAGTCTATGACTGCACATTCCTGCAGTGGCATGGGAGCTGCAGCTGGGATGGATTAGTGGCTTCAGATGGGAAATCAATGGGGAGAAACTTGAAATCCATTTTGTGCACTGCTGTGCTAATGTGCCAAATGTCACTGTCTCCTGGTTGGCTGCCTCAGGGAGGGACACTTGCAGTTTTCCAACAGCTCCTTGTAGATTGTCAGTCTGGAAGATTTTAAGTCAAGCAAACCCATGTTACTTCACTGAAGCAACAATGCAGAATGAAAATCATCATGAGCTGTGGCATTGTGATTGTGATTTCAGTCACAAATTAATAATGTTATTTGAGAAAACAGAACTGATAGAACAGAAATTGCTTGGAACTGTGCTCTCAGATAGAGGAGATGAAGCATCAAGAGAAATTATTTTCAAACTCCCCCTTCATCATTGTAATTAATACTGGGATGCAGGCCAAGCTGTGGGGAACACACACATATTAGGAAATGTATGTAAATGTAGTGACCACCCTAGAGTCCTCATAGTCTAGACATCTAGAAATGGAAGCAGAATCTCATTTTGCATTTCCCTGATGAAGAGAGCAATTGAAGGGCTTGCTTTGGGCTATGTAGGAAGCCTCTGGCAGCAGGCAGGACCTCTTCTCCCAGGAATCCATTCACTGTGCTGTCCAGGGCACCTTCCCCATAACCAATTATCAGCTACTGGCTTTCACACGATTCTACCACGCCTTATAAAATACTCATTAGATATTTGCAAAAAGGAAAGAGGAAAAAAAAGATCTGCAAAAGCAAAAGCAAAGACATTCCTCAAAGACAAAAGTCCTCACCCCGTAGGCCGAGGTGAACTTATCACGAGAAGTTCAGAGGATAAAAAATGTGACTGCAAAGGAAGAAAGAATTAATGCCTGATGAATCACTTACAATGGATGAAAACTGGAAAGATGATTGATGATATTTACATTCAGCTTGAGTAATAGCCCTGCACTAACCTGTTCAAACCTATAAAATCCAGGTCTGTTTTCACACACTGTTAAGGTCAGTGGAAAGCTTCCCTTGGTTTTGTCTATCGGGAATGGAGACAGAGGGGGTTAAGTATGCTGTGAGTTATGTGAAAGCAGTGTTTGTATGATATAATGGCAGATTCTTAAGTCCTGGCATGCAAGAATGTGATTATTCACATTTACTATGTGATAACAAAGAGGGCAGAAGACATATGAGATAAAAGGGCAGAGAGGAGGGAGAAAGAGGAAGGAAGAGAACAGATTGCAAGCCAACCAAAATTCAGTATACAAAATTGTGTTTTAGGTAAGGGAATAGTATCAACTTCTAAGCTTCAAACTGAAAGCTCTTCTGACATTTTCTCGTGAAATAGTTTGTCATGTGAAAATGACAAATTATTGAAATTGAAAGTGCTTAAGGAAATATTTTTCCCATTATTTTCATAACTCCAGAGATTTTAGACTATATTTTTTATTGCAAAGACAGAAAAAGGACAGCTTCATTGTGTAACAGCTAATAGCCTAGTGATCTTTGCACTCTACCTGCCTGCAGGTAGGTAGTGCTATTTTCTAAGAGAATACCCTCAGTACTAAACTGCTTTACAGTGAGCACTTTCTTTCTCTGTTTTTTGAGGGTTTTTTTTCTTAAACACACACAAAATACTTTGGAACATTTATTTTTCCCTTTTGTTTGTGGAAAAGAAAGAATATCTATAAAATATTCACAAGTATTTCAAAAAAGTGGTCTCTTCAGTGGGCCATATCTAGCATTTAGGTCATGTGCCTATCATGTTAATTGAGTGTCACTATGCATTAAGAGCTGGTGGCACTTTTGAGAGAAGGGAAGGGGAGCAGTTCATTTAAACTTGTTACACTATGAAAGGCAACCTAGCAAGGCAGGCTGAGTGATTCACAATGAATAATTTATTCCCTCCTTTCTCTCGTGGAGTAGAGACAAGCAGGTTGTGAAGGGCTCCATTTTTCCACTATAGTTCTATTTTGTGTCTCTAAGCCTGATCAAAAGCCAGCCCAAGTCAATGGAGGACCCTGAACTCAGACATGCTCCACAGCTCACAGTGAATATCAGTAGGCAGCAACCCAGGGAAAGTTATGCTGCCAGGAGTTTTGCTACATAGAGAGGAAAAATCAATGATCCTGCTTTAAGGAGCAGATTATAACATACAGTCCAAACTGGGAACATCATAAGTAGCAGCTCTGAAGTACCTCTGCAAGGATGTTTGCAGGGACAAAAATTTTGAGGTCTGGAGCATCTCTCTTATGAGGGGAGGCTGTGAGAGCTGGGCCTGTTTGTTCTGGGGAAGACAAGACTGAGAGGGGATCTCATCAATACATAAAAAAACCTCAAAGGCAGGGGCCAGGAGGAGGGTGCCAGGGTGTTTTCAGTGGTGCCTAGCAACAGGACGAGGAGAAATGGCCATAAACTAAAACACAAGAAGTTCTACCTCAGCATGAGGAGGAGCTTATTTACATTGTGGGTGGCACTGGAACAGGCTGCCCAGGGAGGTTGTGTGCCTCTCTGGAAACATTCAAAACCTAGAAAATCACCTGGACATATTCCAGTGTCACCTGCTCCAGGTGACCCTGCCTTGTCATGGGGTTGGAGTCAATAATCTGCAGAAATCCCTTCCAACCATAACAATTCTGTGATTCTGTGAAAAGATACAAACACAAATGCACCACTTTCTCCCATCAACATATCATAAGATCACAATAAGAAATTCCTTACTAGCTCTTCTGAGCACAAGTTTTCATAACTGCTCTGTGAGAAAGGGGATGGACTATACAAAAAGACAACTGCTTATTATCTGAATACTGGGGTTTTCCCCTAAGTGATAAAAAATGACAATATGTTTTCTATTTTTTTATTGGCTTATACATGAACATTACTACTAGTATGAATTAAACCACTTTTCCACTATGTTGTTTATATCTTCTGTGACCATTCTTGTTAGATAATCACTGCCACTTGATCCTCACATTTTAATGGAAAGTACATTCAAAAAAGGCCAGTGAAAAAAATTACATTACTTTCTCAGTAAATATTGGAAAATTATTTAAAATATCCAGACAACTTTCCTTGTGTCGATGTATTTCATATCTCAGCTCAAACGAGAAAAAAGTAAATTATACTACAGTTTGAAAAGCTGCATGGAACCTTTTTAACCTAATTGCACCATTTTTCTGGGTGTCTGCTTGATAAATTTGGCAGATTGGCAACTTTCTTGTACAGAGACATTTTTAGTCTGTAATTCTTGGGCATTTTGCATTAATAAGCAACATTCTCTAACAAAAAAAAAAAAAAATCCTTTTAATCTTTAAAAAAGCTAAACCAAACCCTAGCAGGGGCCACACAGCCCTCTCCCATCCACAGCTCAGGAACTGGTGTGGGTTGGGACCCACAGTGACAATTGTGGAGGTAGCCACTCAGTTTTGCAGTATTTGAAGGTATGGATGTGGGCAGCCCTGTGCCATTTTGAAATACTGAAATTAATATGGTCTTAGAAATCTCAGCCTGGTGTTCTTTTGACCCATGATCGAAAAAATTTAATGACATTTGCAGAGTTATTTTGTTGGTTGGTTGGGTTTTTTAATATTTTTATTTTGGTTTGAATGTGGGCAAGAGAAACCACAGAGTAATTTAGGGACAGTACCACCCTCTAGGATGTGGTAGACTCTTTAAAACAGAAACTTGAGTCCTAATGTTTGGCATGAGTGAACCACAGTGACCAGACTCTACATGAAGATGGGTTAACAGGGTTTAGCTTACTGCAATATAAAGCTCTATCCTGGACTTGAGAAGCATTTTTCAATAGAAATTGAGTGGGCATGGGGTGTTTTCAGTCAATTGTACTTTACAATATAAAATATGGCAGATATTTGAAATTTGATATTTGAAATTCCTTTGAATGTTGTTTGCACTGGTTTTGGCTGAGATGATAGAATTAAATTTCTTCACACTAGATAATATAAGGCTATGTTTTGGATTTGTGCTGGAAACAGTGTTGACAGTTCAGGCATGCTTTTGTGTTTCTGAGCAGTGCTTACACAGAGCCAAAGCCTTTTCTGTTTCTCCCTCGGGCCCCAGTGGTGAGCAGGCTGGGGGTGCACAAAGTGCTGGGAGGGGGCACAGCTGGGACAGAATTATCCTATACCATGCTATGCTGGGCCTAACAATATAAAGCTCGGGGAAGATATAGAAGGGGGGACCCTTGGAGTTACATTTATGTTCCCAAGTAATTGTTACGCATGTTACACTCTCCTGGAAATGGTCTAACCTCTTCCTGATGATGGGACATGGTGAAAGAATTCCTTGTTTTGCGCAGTTTGCATGCACAGCTTTTCTTTATCTATCAAACCTTTTATCTCACCATGGCTTTCTCACTTTTACTCCTCTGATTCTCTACCCATCCCAGTTGGTGGCAGGGACAGGGGAGTGAGCCAATGGCTGGGTCGTGCTTCATTGCTGCCTGGGGTTAAACCACAACAGTCCTTACAGGATTATAATGTGGGGCTTAAAGCATCCAAGATAAAGACAGATTTGCCTGAAATGTGCTAGATCAAGATTTTTAGTTGATGTTGCTGTTTAAATATTAGTTGCCAAGCTCCTGTGCTTGCCATGGGGCCTGCTAGCCTGACTGTGTTTTAGAGTCTAGTGCTATTAGTGGCTGCTTTTTGCTTTCACTGCTTGCTGCAGAGCTGCACTGCTTCTTGTCTTACTCTGGCATGCCTGGGAACATTTAGATAATAGCTGTTGTGATGTTTCTGGGCTGGCAGATGGCCAGGGCATCACTGCTGTGCCTGTGCTCTGAGCTGGAGAGGCTGGAAATGCAGTGTGAACCCGAGATGAAGGTACTGTGACCTGTGGATGAGTCCACAGGGGGGTGGGACACCCCAAAGTGTCTGTGGCTTTGAATAAGTCCACAACAGGGCAGGTGCATCTCAAAGCATCTGTGGCCATGGTTATGTCTGTGCCAGGGCAGGTGCACATTGAAGCATTGGTGGCTGTGCATGAGGTTGTGAAGGAGCACCTAGAAATGTGTGGCCATTTACCACATATGCTATGCATGATAGGGATCCTTAAATATGAGTAACCTGTGCAAACAATTACCACACAATGTTTTGTAAAATGAAAATGATCTGTAACATTTCAGTGATTCTGCAGATAATTATCCATATCAAAAGAAAAGCTGAAGAGAAAAGCTTGAAATATTACAGCTGGATTCAATTCAGCACAAAGAGAAGAGCAGGAAATATAGGCTCCATTTCTTATTTGAGAATTACACAGAATCACAGAATCATCCAATGAGGTTGGAAGAGACCTTCAAATCATTGAGTCCAACCCACACGCTGACTCCTCAACTGAACCATGGCATCAAGTGCTACATCCAGTCTTTTTTTAAACAAATACAGGGATGATGAGTCCATCACCTCCCCAGGCAGACCATTCCAGTACTTGATCACTCTTTCCACAAAAAAAACTTTTTCCTAATATCCAACCTATACTTCCCTTGGTACAGCTTAAGACCATGTCCTCTCGTTCTGTCAGTTGCTGCTTGGTGAAAGAGACCAACCCCACCTGGCTACAGCCACCTTTCAGGCAGTTGCAGAGAGTGATAAGGTCACCTGTGAGTCTCCTTTTCTCCAGGCTGAACAGCCCCAGCTCCCTCAGCCATTCCTCACAGGGTTTGTGTTCCAGCCCCTCACCAGCCTTGTTGTCTCCTCTGGATGTGCTCAAGTGTCTCAATGTCCTTCCTAAACTGAGGGGACAGAACTGGACACAGCACTCCAGGTGCAGCCTCACCAGTGCCAGTACAGGGGAAGAATGACCTCCCTGCTCCTGCTGGCCACACTGTTCCTGATCCAGGCCAGGATGCTGTTGGCTTTCTTGGCCACCAGGGCACACTGCTGGCTCATGTTCAGTCAGCTGTGACCAGTGCCCCCAGGTCCCTTTCCCCTGGGCACTGTCCAGCCACACCATCCCCAGCCTGTAATACTGCAGGGGGTTATTGTGGCCAAAATACAGGAATCAGCACTTGGACTTGTTAAGCCACATCCCATTGGACTCTGCCCATCTATCCAGCCCTTCTCCATCCAACCAGCCCAGCTCTCTCTGCAGAGCCCTCCTGCCTTCCAACAGATCAACACACACTCCTAGCTTAGTGTCATCTTCAAATTTACTGATGAAAGACTCAACACCCTCATCCATATGGTCAATTCAAACATGGAGCAGGACTGGCCTCAGCACAGACCCCTGAGGGACACCACTGGTGACTGATCCCAGCTGGATGTAGCACCATTCCCACTCTCTGGGCCAGCCATCCAGCCAGTTCCTAACCCAGCACAGAGTGCTCTGTCCAAGCCACAGGCTGCAGCTTCTCCAGGGTGTGCTGTGGGAGACAGTGCCAAAGGCCTTGCTGAAGTGCAGGTACACAACATCCACAGCCTTTCCTGCATCCACGGGTCACTTGGTCATAAAAGGAGATCAGGTTGGTCAAACACGACTTGCCCCTCCTAAACCTGTGCTGGCTGGGTGTGACACCCTGGCCATCCTGTAAATTCTGCATGATGGCATTCACAACCACAATGCAGCTCTTGTGATATGCAAATGCCTGCACAACAGCCCCAGTAACAAGGAAAGGCAACCCCCCTCTCCTGTTACTTTATCACTTGTGTTCCTGCCTCACTGTAAAAATAAAGATTGTAGGGCTGTCTGTGAACTGAACTTTGATATAACTATTGAGTGAATTAAATTGACTTTTGTCACAACAACCAAAAAATCAACATAGGAATATACCCATCAGATCTTTCTAGGAGATTATTCTTCTCATAAGGCCCCAGATCATGTTTTCCCACCATCCACCCATTTTCTTCATGTTTCCTTCTGACAAATCACTGCAAAGGTCTCCAATCTTACAGCTTTTTCCAGAAAAAAAAAGCAGAATATGTATTACTTCTTGTTCTTTCACCCAATCCTAGAATAGTCTGCAGCAGACCATGGAACAAATGCTAACTTGCGTGATCCAGAGCATGAAAATTGAATTTGGATCAGTTGAGAGTCTTCAGTTGGCAATCTCGGGATGTTTAGAAATAAAGTACTGGCAGATCTCTACTACTTTATGCAAAACAAGTTGTTTCAAGGGTCAACAGCAAAGCCAATTTGGATAGATACATGCACTTGAGATCATAAAAATAGATACTCATTTACTAACATTTGTGTCTTGTTTGTTCCTTTGAAGTCTCTCACAATTTGTGAGCACTAAGGCATTCTTTTCTTTATTATTCTCACTGGGTACAGTTTGAAATTTGCTCTGTCTGGACAATTGAGACAGCAAGTATATGACTGATATTAAAATAAATGACTGGAGACCATAATGCAATTTTTTAATCATGCTGCTCAATTTCTTGTTTGTGTTTCTAGACATTATTTATTTGCATCTGTTTCTACTATAGAGAAATCTGAGTCTACTACTGCCCAGAGATTGCACTATGGATCTGTCATAACTTTTTTTCATCCTTAACAAGGCAGTATACTGAGTTATGTAAATACTGGCTATTTGGGTATTAATTTATTAATCTAAAAACAGCAAAATGTGGGGACATTTCTCTAAGAATAAAAGATAATTATATACTTCTACTAATTAACAGTTTCTTTTGTAAATTCCCAAAGAAAACATAAAGCACATTATTCGAATCTTTAAAATCTCTAAAAAGATAAATTGTTACTGAGTTCTTGAATTACTTTAAATAACAATCAAGTAGAAAGATTGTCTCACATTCTGACTACTTAGAAATATAGTGCAATTCTCCCAAAAAGTTATTATACTTTTGAATCTTTCTATATGAAAGGCAGAATCATATCAAAAGACGTCAGTGGAGATGGATCACTGGGTTATATTTCACCTGTAGAGCTATGGTGGGCTTCTAAACATTGATCTGAAGTTTTTGGTGCCACAGTTTTCATTCTCTGTAAATTTCAAGACAAGTCACTTAAAATAATTTAGAAAAATTTGATTGTTCAGAGTCAATCAGTTTCCACTTCAAAGCTTTAAGACATTCTTCTCAACATTGCTAGTTTTTCTTCACAAATTTTTTCTATTCCATTTAAGTGCACAAATTAGATGACTTATGTCCATATTTTAGCCTGTGCTCCAAAGAGGTAATTCATACAATAGACATTCCTATCTAATTGACATTTTTAATGAAAAATTAAAGAGGGACAGGAGCCTCCAAAACTATTAAGTCCCTAAAAGTTTGCCATAATAAATGGAGTAAAAGGAGAGTATTTCAAGTTTCCATGTCTTCTGAAGAGTGTCTTCTGTTGTTCCCCACAGAACAAACATTATTGCAACATGTCATAGTTCTTCTTACTTGAGTTCCAGGTTCTTTAAAGCAGGTATTGCTGCCTTGTTGACTCCATATTTCTGCCTATTCTCTTCTCGAAAGAAGGAGGCAAATCCTTGCTTCTATGCATCAGGCTGCATGTACACATCTAAACACATGAAGGCTTACATGGTGCTGTACATATATATGTGTGCATCTGTATGCACATACAGAGGTAAAATAAACTTATTTCCAATTTCATGGGGGTTTTAATGTCTTTTATTGTTCCCTCAGATAGTCTATGCCATCTTTAATTTTTCTCAGCCAACAGCATTCAGGTCTTTGCTTCAGAAAGTGTGTTTGGTGAAGTAAAATCCTCCTTGAAGACCTGTCATTTCTCAGTTCTGCATTCTGCACATTGCAAAATAGTAATTGTTATTTTCATCAGAAATTTTTGGAGTCTTAAAGAAGTTGAGAAAGACCACTTCCATACTGAAACAGAATTTAAATTGTTTTATTACAAAACTAATGTTTCCTTTCTGTAGACTTTTTTAGAGATATTCATCTGACTCTCTAACAGTGTATTATGAAACTCACAGGCATCATGAATCTGAGAATAGTTCTGTTTAATTTCCAAAAATACAATTCAGAACTCCCCAGAGAATGAATAACTATTTTTTAAACTCTGGGAATTAAATTAAACTTGGTTTCTCTATTTCATTCTTAAACAGAACGTAGTCATAGCATTGTCTAACACCAAAATAATTTTTACTAACTTGTCATCAGTGTATGACCTTGAATTCCTTGAATGGAATTACTTGGAAGGAAACACACCGTATTCTTTTCAAGAGTCATGTGAATATTGATGGCTGTTTTATTTGCAAATATTTTTTTTTCTTTCTGGAACGTGTCCCATTAGGGTTGTTTGTGCAAATTTCTCTTGGAGCTTTTTTTTTTGGCTGCTGAAAGCACACTGTAGCACAAAACTTAGATAATTATCGGTATTTTTACATACTTCTTTTTCATGGTGTTTGGAGTGATGGGGGGGTTGACATTTTTTCCAGTTACTTTTCCCACTAACTTGAAAAATATCTCATTGGTGAATTGAATTGGCTCGAGAGGAAAAAGCATCATAATGAATTACGTGGGTGTACTCTGAATAATACATTTCTTAGAAGAGCAGTAAATTTTATGACCTGCCTTTAAGTGCTTCAAAATACAGTGTTTCTGGATGTCATTAGCATATCATACAGATGATGGTTTTCAAGGAAGATGAGAATTACTGTTACAAGGCAATTCGTAGAATTTTTGAGTTGTTTAGGTTGGAAAAGACCTTAAGAGCATCGAGCCCAGTGGTTAACCCAGCACTGCCAAGTTCACCACTAAACCAGATTCTCCAGATCCACATCTACATGTCTTTTAAAAACCTCCAGGAGTGGTAACTCAACCACTTCCCAGGGCAGTCAGTATCAATTCAATCACCCTTTCAGTGAAGAAATGTTCCCTAGTATCCAATCTAAACCTCCCCAGTGCAATTTGAGGCCATTACCTCTTGTTCTGCCACTTGTTATTTGGGAGAAGTAACCCCCACCTGGCTGTAATCTCCTTCCAAGCAGTTGAGAGTGATAAGGTCCCCTTCAGTCTCTTTTTCTCCAGACTAAGCACCCCCAGCTCTCCTCACAGGACTCATGCTCCAGACCCTTCCTCAGCTCCATTGCCCTTCTCTGGGCACACTCCAGCACCTCAATGTCCTTCTTGGAGTAAGACTGGAAAGACAGAGGAGACAGTGCTTGTGCTCCTCATCACTTAACCAGTCATTTCAAGTCCATGAAGTCTCACTTGATTGCCCTTCGAATTGTTGTTGGAACTTCACTGCTGAAAACTCAATAAAGAATGGTAATCTGAGGGTGAGAAGCCTTTCCCCCACGTCTTTAATCCAGATGTTACAAAGTGGGGAGCAGCTGCCAACACTCTCAGGCCTTGAACAGCACAGACACAGAGATGCAAGGATGTTCAATCCAACAATTTAGGTTTAGCCTTGCTGTCAGTGAAGGGATTCCCATTTGGTCTCTGAACTGACTGCTAAAATCAGGCAATGAAGAGGCCAGACACAAACCTGTGGGAAACAAGCATATTCCTTTCTGTGGGTGATGGAACCAATTTCCCTTTCTTTCACCCACCAAGAAACAAAAAAAGCAGTAGAAAAATTCAAGCACCTGGATCCTTGAAATGCATAAGAAAGATTATGAGGTCTACCACAGAGTTAAACAGTTTCTGCTATGGTGCTTGCAGCAAACTACTCCAAAGTAAGCACAAAGGAAGAGGAAGCACACAAGTTTTAAACCACATTAGTTTTTTCAGTGATGGGATGCAAATTATCTCAGAAAACAAAATATTCACAAAACTTCTTCCCGAGGTTATCTCCTCATTAGATCAATAAAAACATCTTTCCTACCCATCTCCCCAGAGCTGCACAGAATCTCACCCAGCCATGCCTAGTCTCACAAGCAGGAATTCTCATTTTAAAGGCTGATTTGAAGTGCCTATTCTTCTATGTAAAGTTTTTGCAACATCTCTTACGAAGCAGGGAATGTAGCTCATGAATGTAGATCTACATAATAAGATTATGGCAGAAAAAGTGAACAGTAGAGCTTATTTATTCTACATGCCTACTCCAGAAAAGGATGATCATCAACAGCATGCACTGGAATGGAGAATCCCAGAGAGGACAAACACAGCTGCTGCCAGAGGCACAAAGGAGATAACTATGGGGAAACTAACACAAAATATTTGAGATAATCATTAAAAACAGCCATCAAAGCTCAGTGGCATTAACCAACTGTTTGGTTCAGACTCATTTAATGGACCACAGGGACAGTTTTAATAAATTCTGGCATTTCAGAGTGGCTGCACTGGAAGTCAACTTGAGGGCAAGAGGAAGCGTGAATCAATTCCTCTAAAAAGGTAGTTGTTACAAAAAGTATAGTTTAGTCTATTTAAATTATATTGGTGTCAGGGCAAGAAAAATCTGAGATGTAAAGATGATCTTAAAGGTCTTTTGCAACCTAACAATTCTGAGATCAGTGAATATACATTAATGGCCCAGTATTGCAGCCCTATCAGGAATCAACTCTTCCAGGCATGACACAGTCTCAGTCATTTGAATGGGTCTCCACATGGTAAGAGGAAAAGACAATGAACTTGATCACATCCCATTGATGCAGGTCTTTCTGTAATAGGGGTTTTACCAGAATTGTATTTTGAAATTAATCCATAGGGGAAAGAAAAGTTGGACTATGTCAGCATAACCTTGACCTTTTCTAAATTCTGCATTATGCTAATATGTACAGTATGTATGTTAAAATATATATATATTTCAATATTCTTTTTGATTACAGAAAATATGTAAAGAATACATTCTATAATTGCCATGAAATCTCTCT
Source organism: Luscinia megarhynchos (assembly GCA_034336665.1). NCBI lineage: Eukaryota > Metazoa > Chordata > Aves > Passeriformes > Muscicapidae > Luscinia > Luscinia megarhynchos. The sequence goes on from JAPFBE010000002.1 coordinate 73,041,099, forward strand.
ACTTTCTAGAAATATATGCAAAGTTCACTGCATCCAGCATTTCAAGTAGTCCTTTGTACTCACTATTAATGCAATTAAGAGATTTTTTTCTTCAATGTATTATTAACTGAGATTACAAAGATTAAGCCAAACTGGCAACTTGCTTTGTTTCTATTCTTCACACAAACTCCATCAGCTAGATATCCCTACGTTTTAAATTTATAAACTCTTATATCTCCTTTCATACTGCTTTTATCTCTTGACAACAAGAGATGAAAGATGGATAGACACCATCCACTTCTCATGAGCAGTGATGCTTTGGCTATCTAAGGCTGTTAGCTTTGTCAAAACATAATTTTGATGGCTCCCAAAGGAAACTAACTTAAATAGTAATTGCCATGCAAAATGCAATTACTAAATTTATTTATATAAGATACAGCTTGATTCAATATATTACACCATGACTTTAGTGAGCCATGTTAACAGCCAATAAGAAACACTCAGTGCTGCAGCACTATGCAACTCCTTAATGTGGCTTGGTGGTCAGCAAAATTGTCACTGCTGTGACTCCCAGAAACATTGCAGTGCAGTCTGAATGAGCCACTAGCTCATTTTCAATGGACAAATACCCATGTTTTCATCAATATGTAATCTTACCAAATTGAAGTCCACAGGCCACAATGCAATCATATTTTCCGCCTTGATTTATCTTGGTTTGATTTTGTTTTCCTTTGGTCTGTGGCGTTTCTTGCAGTTTTTCTGGTACCTTCTACCTTCTGGTACAATCAGAAAAATACTGAATGAAATGTGTTTCTGAATACTTATCTATTCAGTGCATTTTGTTCTGAGTATTCTTACTGATCTTCCTCTTTCCCCCTCATATTCCTAAATAGATATTCTAACAAATTTAAAACTAAAACCTAATTTATCTATTAGAAATGTCATCACTAAATTGCATAAAAATTTCACTGCAAGCATAACCCCACTACTGTGAAATATCTGGTTACCTATGAGCTTTAATATGCTTACAAGTAGATTCTGGATGTTTGGTTTGGCACACATGAAGGTGATTTCACAGTGACACATCAGGAAATTTTCTCCATGGCAGCTGCTGGTGTGACTGAAATCTCTCATGACTTTCTAGTAAAGATCCATTCTGAATCTCAAACAGTAATGTTTTCAAATGATCCTAAAGTTCTGAAAATACTCCAAAGTGCTTTTGACCATGTCAACCATGAGTATTTACTGTAATAGCTTCACTCATGGAGAGAAATTGAGGTATGAAAACCACGGGGTTTGTCCTTCTGTCTATGCTGAAGGTGGTCAAGACTGTGGATGTGCTGAAATGATTAAGAGCATTTTCTTCAAATCAGCCACTCCCTCCTGCCTCATGCTATAGCCAAAGTCAACATCTCCATAGGAACACTTTTTGTGTTGCAGAGATTGTAGCTACTGCTTCTGCATTGCTCTGCATGCCTCATGAGAGGCATGAACATACTGGAGAGAGTCCAGCAAAGGGCCACAAACCTCATTAGGTAACTGGAGCATCTCTTCTGTGAGGAGAGGCTGAGAGAGCTGGGACTGTTTGGAAAGCAGACATGAATTCATTAATGCCTATAAATTCCTGAATAGAGGGGGACAGAGAGGACAGACCCAGGCTCTTCTCAGCGATGCTCAGTGGCAGGATCAGAGGAATGAGCACACACTGGAACATGAAACATTCCCTCTGAACATCAGGAAACACTTTTTTACAGTAAGGGTGATCAAGCATGGTACAGGTTACCCAGCAAGGTTGTGGAGTTTCTATCCCTTGGAGATATTCAAAAGCCATTTGGACATGGTTTTGGGCAGTCTGCTTGAGAAAAAGGGTTGTACCAGCTGACCTCCAGAGGTCCCTTTAAACCTCAAAGATACTGTGATTCTGTGTGATTCTGCTTACAGAGACAAACTCCAGTTTGAAAGAACTGAAAGCTCTGCCATTACTATATTGGAATGCAAAACAATGGCAGTGAAACCTTCAACCTCAGGTCTTATACGGAATGTTTTCTTCCTTACACAGGGAGCAGCCTGTATAAAGGAAATCTTTGGTTAAGTCATCATCTCTCCTGAGGTCCTGTAAACACTGACAAGAGGAAAGATCCTTCAGAGAGCATTAAAGAGCTGAAGTCTATTTTAGCCATCTGTCTTCTCTTTCTCTCTCCTCCTTGACTACTTAGCTTAGGAAGAAAAGGCAGCTCTATCTGCACTGGGGACAATGCCCCTAAAATTTACAAACATCTGTCCCATTGCAATGCTATACAGGATACCTCATGTTGCAGCAAGAAACTTTGGCTTTTCAACAGCTCATTAAAATACAGCTTTTGGGGTCAGAGCATGAAGTTTTTGTTTATCCTCCAGGAGCACACACAAGCACATCAAGGGTATGACTCACACAGAAGGAGGCTTGCCAAGCTCAGAAGGGATGAGCCATTGAAGTGCACACAGTGCAGAGCAGGTTTGCAGCTGGCAGGGTGGTGCCTTCCCAGCACAGTCACCCAGGATCTGCCTGGGATGTGGTCACAGTGGCAGGGAGAGGCTTTGTTAACAATGCCTGACAAAAGGCAAGGTGATAATTCTGGTGGTGAGGGTCCACACAGGATCTCCCTCTCAGAGCTGTAGGAGATGGAGATAGACACAGGGTTGGTGGCAAACCTACAGTGTAGGTCCAACCTCCAGGCAGGGAACAAGGACTAGACACAGGCTAACCTAAAATACAGAGATTTGGTGTCAGGATCTGTGCTGAATCAGGGCATATGGGCAGGGCTGATAAGAAGCTGGGCTGAGCCTGGCAGTTCCCTCAGAGTCTGGACATCTTTTGACCCTACAGACTAATTATGGCCATATGTTGGCCTATGAGGATTGGCTTTATATGTGCACAGTTACAATTTCACAATTTCCCTTGCTTTTTACTAATGGCATTCTTCCAGATGTGGAATGACCTCCAAAGGCAATCTTTTCCAGCCATCCTGACACAGAAAATTCTGCTAAGAATCACTGCAGATGACTTCCAAAAACACAAACTTGCTGGTTTCTTGGGTGAGGATTTGCACCCATCAGTCCTTCTATTGAATAAAAATTGACTCAGACAGCTTTGATTTCCAAATTTACTAGAAAATTTGTCACAGTCACTAACTAAGACATCCTGTTAACTTTTAACCTGTCCTTTATATTTTTCATTCTTGTACATTTTTATCTCTATATATCACTTTAAAATTTAGGTACTTTTTATCTAGGAAGATAACTGTGAAATAACTGAGGAATTACAAATAGTCTCGTTTCTCCTTTATTTAAAGGTAACCTCTGTTTACCTCTCACTTTAAGTTAGAAATACTGTATTTCTCCAATGTGGTCTTAAAAAATGTTTCCTGTATTATGGTACAAACAAAACTATGCTCCTCAAAACTCCTTCTGAACTGTATTTTAAAAGCTTAGATAAATAAATATTATTCTAAAACAGTTATTCTATAAATATGTTTTATGAACTGTTTTATAAATGACAGATAATTTTCTCTTATATCCTTAAGGGCTTTCTGACAAGGTTGGAAATGCTGTTCATTGGTTAAAAAATGTGGGTTAAAAACAATACTTGAAAGAGATGTGGCTCCTGCAGTGTTGTCACAGCACTGTGTCTCATGGCAGTGAGCATGCTGGAGATGATCAGCTGCTCTTCTGGAGCTCAGTATTGCCTGGAGAGGGGCAGAGCAGTCAGCAAGGCAGACACAGCAGGGGCCTGGACTCAAGGTGGAATTATGTGTCATATGGCCTAAAGGGCAAAATTGATAGATGTGGAAAGAATCCCTAGTAGCTTCAAATAATTGATCACACAAGCTCAGATTGTATCCTGATTTTCTACAACTGTGCCAGGAGGTACAGAAGATTTCAGTCCAGCCTACATTTAAGCATTTCTGAAGAGTGCATTCATCCCATACTGTTAATTTTGATTTTTTTAGATTTTGGTTTGCTGCTTTATTAAAACCCATACTTTGCAGGATCCAAAATAGGAATCTCACATGAGCAGAGAGCATAGTTAACATCCTGAACAGCAACAACATCCAAAATACAATCAGCCTTCCATAAATAAGACAGAAATTTATAGACTACCATTATTGTCTATTTACATCTCTGCAGAACACACTCAGCTGCTGTATTTTATATATATCACAGAGCATTTTATTCCACATACTCAAAGAAATTAATAATGCTCTCCTTTTCTTTGCCCTGCTATACAGAACACATTTTCTCCTATTCTGCATTGGGTACATGGAGTAAATCACAAAGGTCACACCAATCTGTCAGAAGACATGTTTATGTTCTTGTTCTGTAACATGACAGGTTGCCTAAGCATATTTAGAGCATATTTTCATTTTACAGGCCTCCAGCCTCCCTTTGATCTCCATATATCACTTTCCAATTCCTTCCAATTCTATTCCCACGTGCATGGATGCAGCTATGCAACAACAGAGGTTATTTGTAATTAACCCTGAATTGAAGACATGACCTTCTTTGCCAAGCACCAGCCCTAGAACAGAGCCTTCTCCACCTTTCCTGTTGTGTGGTTAATTGCCACTGGGGCCACGGCACTCCCTGTGAAGTGTCTGCAAGCAGCTCAGAGCCAGGGTGACAATGAGGACCTGCACATGCAGGGCTGATTACACCAAAATTACAGCTTATTTAACAGCATGATTCATCCAGATACTTAATGACAGATTTAAAAATAAATATACACTCTCTCCATTTGAAGTTACTGAGACTGAAATACATCTTATTGAACAAAGCATGTGTCTGACAAATTCTGTAATGAATCAAGGCTTTCTACCACAACTCTTAACTAAATTCAGTCACATTTCTATTCTTACAAGCTACTATTACAAGAGTGCCCAGAATTCATCAACAAGGGCTTTAATTTGTTTAGCTCTGTACAGGGTCAGGGGGATAAAAGGGACAAAAGGCTGACAAAACAAGAGAAGTGACAACCAGCAGGGAGGAGATGTGAGTGATGGGACAGAGCGTGGGCAGCACAGCTTAGAGGGGCTCAGCCCCCTCTTCTGGAGACTGTCACAAGCACCCTGTCCAGGGAGAGCTTTCCTGGTGTCTGAGGGAGGGTGAGGAGGCAGCTTCACTGAGGTGTGCAGAGAGCTCCTGGCAGGCAGAGAGAGAAGACAGGAAACTGCTTCCTTGAAATGCTAACAAGTGCAGGCTGAAGCTGGCTGGCATCAGTGCCCTATCAGGGCTAAGAGCTGACACTTTCTGTGAATTATGGGTGATCTGTAGGGAAGGTGCAGCTTTGAAGCTCCTTGAAGGTGAAGTCAAGAGCTTCACCTTTCATGTGATATAAAAAGAAAAGCCAGCAGTGGGGTGATGAGAGGGAGCAAAGTGACAACCCAGGAGAATTATCTTGCAGCAGCATGATGAAGGTCAGGAAAAGGCTACATCCCTGCCCAGATCATTCCCTCCCATGACCACAATCTCCCAGCTGATCCTCCTCTCTACATGAGTATATGAGGCACTTCCACTAGCACTTGGCAAGTGTGAGTTTTTATTCTCAAGTTCAGGGCATGTATGTGATGGAGACTGTACCCAGGATAAGAAGCATGATAAAAATGCCTGAAAATAATAATAATAAAAATATAATAAAAACCAATTTAAAAATATATTAATAATCACTAGATAATCAAAGGAAAATAATCAATCATTGACTTTTTTTTTACATTTTGATTCATGTTCCTAATTTCCCAAGAATTCAGGAGATAAAGGGGCATATTATTCCATTAATATGTGTTTCAAAAAATAATCAAAATTAGAAGTAGTAAAAACTACTTTACTTTTTATCATAGCAATTGAGTATAAATAAATGGAAAAAAAATAATTATATTAACAAATACTTTGTTTAATTGTGAGGGAGCTTTTCATCTCATTAAAGCATTTGCTTTCATGTTATTTCACCTTTTCATGTCTCAGAATTACACAGGTGATGTCATATTCTCTAGACATTGAGCTGCTGAATAGCTCACTGGAGATCTAATCTGTCACATCCTTTGGCATGTCTGAATCCCCACATGGGGCACATACTCATCATTATCCTGTTGTAACATTCCATACCCACACACTGTTTTGCTCTAATTTGCTCCTTTTATTCTGTGGTCCAGCTCTTGTCAACAACCTCATGCACTCACTGTTTTAAAGGAAATCCCAGACTTTCGCCTTTTAGCCTCCAGCAATGACCACATGTGACCAGTAAGCAAAGAGGTCTGGTGAGCAACATTCTCCTACATCTTCCATTAATAACCAAGAATGTTTTACAGATCTTCTCAGCATTATTTCCTACTGAGTTCTTTACACAACATTGCTTTCTTCCATTTCCTTCCACTCAGCTTTGCTTGGAATGCACACACACAAAATAACAAATGAAAATATCAAACAACCAATGAAACAAACAACAACCAAAAAAGGCTTGGAGCAGCTGTGTGGAAAAATACCCCAGCATCCCTGCACATCTGCACATGAACAGTAGGATTTGACAGGGATTTACCTCCCTTAATTTTAGCTGTCTGAAAGGCATTGCCCCTTAACCATTGATTTTGACTGTTTCTTTAGTCTGTGAAGAGAAGTGGCTTTCTCTGGTTATTGATTCATCCTTCCCTCTTTTTGCATCTGCTTAGATGAGGTTTCTGACCTTTGTGTGGCTAAAGGTGCACACAGCACAGGGCCCTGTGAGGAGGCTTCTCCCTCCTGTGAGCAGGGTCCCTTCCTGTAGTGCAGAGCTGCTTCTCTACTGCCAGAGTCCTGCACTCAAGGGATGAATGCATTTGCCTTGGTTATGACAGAAATGGTGGGAAAGGCTCATTGATTCACTCCCCACCAGGTAGAAAAAGAAGGCATTCTTCTTTGTCTGCTGCCTCCTGTGCAATGAAAAGTTGATGACTTAGCCTTCTACAGATGTCCTTAAGTGCACCATGCTCCAGACCTTCCTGAAAGCACACTTACTCTGCTCTGCTGTCCGACCACCTCTGGGACTCTGTATTTCTGGAAAGTCTCCATCACTCAGCAGTTACTCTGCTGACTGAAGCACTTCCAGCTGTAGGAAAGCTTTCCCTGATAAACCAATAAGCCTTTAAATAATTGCAGACATGTGTGCAAAACCTCTGCATTATTTACATGTGTAAGTTCAATGATATTTTTAAAGTAGTAAAATAACAGTTGAAACAAAAGATTCTCCTTCCCAAATCCATAGTTTTGCTTTCCTGTGAAGTTCATGCCTCTTTAACCTCTTTAACCTAGTTTCACCCGTGTGTGCTCCTAACCCATCAAAACCAAGAGAGAAGAAACACATGCACAGCTCTTAAAAAGCAAAGTGTCCTGGTAAGGACTCAGAAGAAAACATTTTTCATATTAATGAAGTGCTGAAAACATTATTTAAGAGTTAAAACAAAAAACAAACAAAATACAACCAAAAATACAAAAAAAAAAAACAGAAACAGAAAACCACAAAACCAAGTATCAGGGCATGGGGCAGACTTAACACAACTCCTTGATTGCTGAAATAGTTGTGGATGTAGCTGAAATGCATTACAGCACAGAAACTATCTCCTCTGCAATTTCCAGGTGCATGTTTAAGGACCCTTTTGGTTTTCCTGCTTCTGACTGTCTCCCTCCCTTTTCTGTGGCCTTTGATGTCTCCTATGTTTTTAATTTTCACTTTTATCCCAGTGATAGCCTTTTGAGATAAATTTCTCTTCACATTCTAGAAAAATTCACACTCATACAAGGGAGGCTTCACATCTAGTATTAATTCTTGATTCTATGATTTAGAAGTCCCAGTGAAACTCAGGAAAATGAAGATAAAATAACAAGGCTTCCCAAAAAAGGCAGAATTTGTCTTTTGGAAGTGCACTGCTGAAAGTGGAGGAAAGACAGATATTTAGACCAAGAATGAATGAGAAATAAGGGTCCAAATTAAATTTTATTGGACAATTTGGCAGCCTATACTTCTATCCCAAGACACAAGACTTTTTCCTTATCATTATTTTTTCTAAATCTGAGCTCTAAGAAATACTTAAAACATTTTAAATAAATTATCAGAAATATTAGTTATACATTCATCTACATTAATAAGTAACTACACATTCATCTACATTAATAAATTTAGTTTATATCATTCTAGCTCTATAGATAATATTTTTTAAATACCCTGATTTTTTTCTCACTTACAGTCCAAGAAAAAAAAGTGTTTGAGTTTCTAGGAAAGGAAACTTTCGCCTAACTGGAGAATACTTTTTTAAAGTTTAAGGTTAGGCAGACTGGAATATTTACTGGAATAGAAATTAAGCATTTCACTGCACTTGTATTTAAGTCTGTCTGATCTTTAAAAATATTATTTTAAACACAAGTATTTTAATATTTAAAGTTTTGGGGGAGGAGGGTTTCTGTCTTATGCAGTCACCGGTATCTGAATTAATTATTAATTTGTGAATGACTGAGGAATTTGATCAGGCCTTTTCTGTGAATAACAATTTTTAAAATCTTTAAGCTCTCATCTTTCTATTTGTAGGAACAGATCTAGAGGTGGCATATTATAGAAATGTGTTGGTATATTTACATAAGTATATCTTTCTACATGTATATATAGTGGTGAAAAACAATTTTAGGTATGAAATAAGACACCCAGACTGAAAACAGATACTGAAACCATAAACTGAAATAACCTTGATTTCCTGGTCTTCCACTAAGATCTGGGAAACATGTTGACTCCAAGTAGGAATAAAATTCCAGAACAGTAGAACACATTCTTCAATGTATGTCCCATAGACAATAACTTTGCAAAAAAATCAACCCAAAATCATTTTTTCCTTAAATAAAAGACTTAAATTCCTCACTGAAAATGGAAAAGATCATGCAGAGAGGTTGCCACAGTCACTCTTGACTATTAAAATTACCAAACTAAATCTTCCAGCTTTTATTTCTGACTCCACTACTGAAAAGAACTCTCCAATGCAAAGTTATTTTTCCTCTTATTCCAGAATTTCCTCAAATTCTATAATTTGTTACTGAGAAAAAGAAATTACCACTTAAATGCAGTAAGGGACAAGTTAACTTGGGAAGGACAATGCAGCTCTCAAAGAGCTGATTTCACATTGCCTAGGAGAAAGAATAACAGCACTTATGGTGTTTGAAACATAAATGGAGTTTGTTGTTGCTTTCAAATTATGGTCTAAAATTATTTTGGAAACCTCATAATACCTCCCCTCAGAATTTTTTTTCTTTGTTGAAAGCAAACTAATCCATTAAATATGACTTTGATATATCATTTTTTAACATCCTTGTCCATCAGGCATAAAACTGAATGTCATTTTCAAGGGCAAAATAATTATGAAAAAATTCCGTGGTAGACTGCATTGGAATGAAATTACAGTCCTACTCCTGAGCCAGGTACAAAGACAATTTAAATTTCAAAGAATTGATAAATACATAACAGTGGCAGTACTGACCTTTTTCCAGGGTTGACTATTTATTTCAGTGTTCTTGATGCTAAAAAAAATGGGTGGAAGGAAGAAGAAGTTTGCTTAAAAATAGGAGACACATTACTATTACAGTTTGTGAAAATATAGGTTTCTTGATGCCAAAAGAGGAGCTTTTTGACTGCTCTTTGTGTAAGAAAAGTATAAAAAACCCTTCACATCTTCAAAGAGGGACTTAGCTACAGTCACTCACAGGAAAGAATAGTAACAAATAGCAAAGAGTTATCTATCAATTAATGGAAGAAATATATCTAAAAGTAGACAGAGATGAGAGGGTCAAGACAGATTTTTCCTAAGAATTTCCAGAAATTTTGGTCATGTGGATATAAATTCTGCTGTGGTACTCAGGTATCATATCCTAGAGAACATACTCTGTTCAGTTTATTGATAAGACAAAACTTTTCCTTACTTTTTTCTGCTTATAGAGATTAATTTCATGCATGTCAATCCCCTGTAATTGTAGCTTGCATAATGTACTAGCTAGAGCATCAATTCTGTTCAATACTCAAATTATATGCATCTTTTACTAGGTCACTGTGTTTCAGTGTGCAAAGCAAATTATATAATCCCCATCTTGGAAAGGATGGCAACCAGAAGAACAGCCTGCCATGAATAAATGCATTTGGATCCAGGGGCTCCAAGTGTTTCCATCATCTGGTTCTCCTCCCATGGGAAAAGGGAAGAGTCAGTTCTCCAAGCTTCAGTTCTTCAAATGTTATCAGACTGCATGTTGCAATATGGTTTTGGCAATTTTAACAAGCACGCACTTAAAGTACTGGAGGATGCTAATACTGTCCATTTTGATTATCTTGATTTCACTGTCCAGTGTATTACTACTGGAATTTGACTGTGCACCATCACTAAGGGTGAAATAGTTCACTTACACTGGGATAGCAGTATGACATGAAGAAAATAAGGATGACAGACAAGGCTAATGCCTCTACTCCAGCATTTATTAGATATGGCAGAACACACAAATGATGAAGAATTACAGTGCTCACAGTAGGGAAGTTACTTTTTGGTAACCAAGGAAGACCTCAAAGCAGATTTTTATGTGGCATTCTCCCATTTCAGCTGTTTTGAGCACTTACTGAAGCTGAAGAGCAGTAACTTCCTGCCAGTGAAGTCCCACTGGAGACTACCAGGCACCCTTGCAATCACTGGAGAGGTCCCAGTGAGACCGAGCAGAAGGATTAATTGAGGTTTCTAGGATGACATTTCTCACACCCTGATTAAATTCCCGTAAATCCCTAAAGCAGAACCATCATAAGTCCCAAGTGAAGTCCAGGTGCACTCTTGGCAAGGCCTTATCCACTTTCTGTCTGGCAGCACATACAGTTTTATGCAGCTACTTACATGGAACAGGAGTCATCCCATCAGTCACTGGTAATCACTGCTTTATAATGTCGTGTGGAAACATTATCTAAAGATGCAGCTGAGGCCAGTGCAAACAGCATTAATTGAAGACAAGAGACTTTCCATGGGCCAAAGCACTTACAACCCAAATAAATAAGACACTAAAAGAGATGAGCAAGTTAATAACTTTCATCAATATTGTCAAGTTCATATTAAGTGGTGAAGATAGGAAATCAGTAATCTGTGTCTGAATGCACATGTGTTAATGTCCCCTGGCTGAGTTAATCCACAGAGGATGAGTTGATACATCTGAATTCCTGCTCTCTGACTGTACAAGCTCTCATAACACACATTATTAATTAGGGAAGTTTCTTGGCTTAACCTGTCATACATCAGCAACAGATGAGCAGGCAGAGAATGTACTGATACTGAGAACTAAGAAGAAAAATAGACTACATTGTTGTCTAAGTTCATGGGATGTACCTTGGTAATTGAACCTTGACCACAGTACTTGTTAAGTAAAATGCACTAGTTTTAAACCACCATACATTTGCCTTGATAGTTGCACATAAATAGATCTGTCTTTCTGTTCCAAATACTTCTTCATGGTTATTTACATAAATGAGTACAAATGTACTAAATTAAAATAAAGGGAATGTCAAATCCTGAGATTTGACATATCCTTGGATAGGCAGAAAAAGAGGCTGACTGTGAGGTGTCCTGCATTTCTTGACCTTAGCCAACACATAATCCAAATTCCTATCATCACAACACTTAAATTACATTTGTAAGGTCTCTCTCTTAAAAAGATAGCAAAAGTAGTGGTGCTGGGGTTTTCATTCAGCTTACCACAGGCTATTTTTCAAACTTGGATCTAACCTCCAAAGTCAGACCTGAGCTCAGACTACAAACACACTCAAATTTCAAAAATTAGGAGCATGGAATTAGATTCTCCAGATCAGAACTGCAAAATGAATGACCTGATTTTCTGAAGTTCTTACATGTAACAACTCCCACAGATGTCAGCAAAAACTTTAATTCAGAGGTTAATTTCAGTGCTTTAGAAATCAGGTCACTTGTTCAAGTTCCTAAATATAGAAGAGTAGCTACATTTTTTTCCCCATATTTAGGTTTAGTGTTCAAAGCAGGTTCTTCTTTCAGATCCTGCAAGAGAACTTTGCAAAACTTGGTTCAGGATCCAAATTTGGTAAGCAGACACAAAGTCCAGGGCTTCAGTCCCCAGCCATTTGTAGGAGGAATCTCAGCCTTTTGTTCCAGTTATCCTGTAAAAGACCCTGAACAGCTCAACAGCAGCCCCTTCCACAGGTGCTCTTTGTTCACCTTCAGACAGTTTACTAAAACCTTGAAATAATAGTAAATGCATGACTGGGTACAAAAAATCTCAGGCAGGTATTGGCAGTGCCACCTCACATGTTAAAAAAAAACATGAGTATGCAGAAATTATTAACTACATGGGTTACATGACTTTTTATAGTGGTATAATGTACACAAGTATGAAGATAAATGTTAAGTGGGAGATTTTTCCCTGAGTGCTTTTCCTTAGATTTGCATAAAATAGATGATTGTTTGCTTTTGCATATATTTGTGCCTATTTGTGTACTAAATAGCTGCCAGGATGTAGAGAGATTAACAAAGGAACAACTTTTGCAAATGACAGATCTGGAATCACTAAGCAGAAACACGATCAGATGGGAACCTTGATATTTCCATGAGGTATCCATTCTGCATGAAATGATCCTTATGAGCTTTTTAGGGTTCAGCCCTTAGTTCAGTACTATAGATCCAGCTGTTGAGGGGTGATTATTTGCTCTTTTTCTGCAGCTGTCTGATGAAAGACTTCTTGTCTCTCTGCTTTCAGCCAAGAAAACCGTGCAGCATTGTCCCTTCAAAACTAAATCTTTGTTCCTAAACTCCTCTCTGTTTTAATCAAAGTCATGTTTGGAAGGCCAAAGACCTTAACACCTGAGAGAAAAAAATTACTCCCAAACAACTTCTTCAAAATAAATTTTTCCTGCATCTCAAAATATAAAACACATGCTAAAAAAACAAAAAAAAAAAAAAAAAAAAAAAGAAGTCAATATTGGGCTCTAAATATAGATTTCTATTTACCTGAATCTTTCTTTGCATCAGTCTGCAAACTTTCTTTCAGCCCAGATGGCCTTCATCTCTAGCTGAAGACAGGGAGAATCCCTGTTGTAGAGAGTAATAAGCATGACTGGCAATGGGTCAATAGTCTGTTTACTCCCCACTTCTTCCTAAGGTCATCTTCTGTAAGATTTAGTATGCCCTTTAATGGTCAGCTGAATACCCATAAATCTGTTAGTTTACTTTCTAGCTAACTCTGCAGACAAATTACATCCTGTGCCAAGTCCATTACGAATACAGACATACGTCATACCTAGCTGGCAAAAAGATGGGAGAGAGAAACACTCTGGGTGACAGAGCAAGGTGACACTTGAGAACAGTTCTACTTTGAGGGATTTTTAATAGAAGGAGCAACAGATGAGTCTCAGTCTTACCACATCTGCTCCTAAGGGGTCAGTAAAACCACAGTGCAAATTCTGCAGTGTAACTGCAATTACGCACACAAGAAGATGGGTTTGAGGAATTTCATTAACCCATTGAGAACTGAGAAGCCCAATGTGTGTTGTGGCCAGTTGAAGCACTCAGAATGGCACAACAGCAAAGGGCCAGCACACTGTGTGAGGCAGAAGGGAGAGGGACCTGCAGCAGCAGAGAGCTGGCAGCCCCAGGTGCTCCAGGCGGGTCTCAGCTAGCAGCTGCTAGACACTGCTCCTCTTTCCTGCCTCCTCCCTTCCATTGTCTGGTTTTTTCACTCCTACCCCATGCAAAACTTGACTAGAAACCTGATGGATTTAACAAGCCATAAAGAAAAGCTGTTTTCATCCAGGAAGACAATCAAGCCTTCAGCTTGAAATACACAAACAGTCCCCATGGACACTCCTGGATTCCCTGTGGTCACCTGGCTCCCAGGAGCTGCCAGGGGATGGGAGAAAATGAATTCCCTTCCTGCATTCACCTTTCTATATGTCTGTATTATTTCCATATTATTTAAACTACTTGGATGGGTTTCCAAGTGACTGCAACGTAGAGGGAAAGTTCAGGATGCTGACAGCAGGGATGTTGCCATGACAACAGAGAGGGAGACAGGGCGGTTGGAAATTTGGAGACAGGTAATTAAAGATGCCCAGAAGCCAGGGACAAAGGTTTGATATTGCCCTGTTACCCTGAGGCAAAATTCAAATGAAGATGAAACCTTCTGCCCCATGCTTGTAATTAATGCTTCCAATTGTGCTCTCAGGCACAGGGATTCAGAGTCTCTGCATTCAGCTGAGCAAAAGTACTGTTTGTACAGAACACTGATTCATCATTTTCCTGTGCATTTTGGTTTCTCTGTTTCTGTAGTGACAGCATACAACTTGCCAGCTGTGGATGACCCTGTGATTGGTGACATCAGGTTTATTAGTATCCATTATTCACAATATGAATTGTTAGTGAGAGTGGTAGGCTGGACACCACCTGCCCACCAAGCTGCACTGTCACCCTGCTCCTCAGCAGGATGGCAGGAGAGGGGGGAAGGAAATAGATTGGGAAAAGGTCATGGATCACAATAAAGACTGTTTAATAAAGCAAAAGCAAAGACCACACACAAAAGCAAAGGAAAGCAAAAGATTTCATTTCCTCTTCCCATCTGTAGGTGATGCCCAGCTATCTCACAGGAACATGGCTTGTAGTGGTTGCTGCAGGAGACAAACTTCATAAACAATGCCCACCCTCTCTTCCTTTCTCCCAGCTTTTATTGCTGATCACATGTCACATCACATGGAATATCCCTTAGGTCAGTTCAGCTGTCCTGGCTGTGTCCCCTCACACACTGGGTGTGTCTTTTCCACCCCCAGCCTACTGGTGAGGGAGGGAATGGTGTACAGACAGCACTGGTGCAGTGGGAGCAGTGCTCAGGCAGCATGCTGGAGTGTTATCAGTGATTTCCAGCTCCAGAAATAAAGCACTAAAGCACAGCACTGTGAGGGCTGCTGTGGGGAAATCTGATTCCATCCCAGCCAGACCCAATACAATGAGTCAAAATATTCTGAGAATCTGTCTGACTCATTATGGTGTGAATGATGATATGATTTTTAAAAAATATATATTTTTTTAAAATTACCTACTTTCTAGGAGAAACAAGAGAATCCAAGCCTTGTGCCTTTGAATTGCAAATATATATGGTTCAGCATGAAAAATAAAATTTCAGCTTGCTTCCCTCTGTGTTAGCAAGCACACGATTATGCACAACTAATTTATTTGCATTCATTAGGTCCACATGGATACTTAAGTCCCCTGACTGAGACACTTGTACTGCTACAGGCAGGGTCCTTTATGCTACATGATTTGGTGACTCTGCAGTTTACCCCTTGTTGCAAAACATGTTCCAGGTACTCAGCTTTCCTCGTGCACACAAGTTGCTCTAGCAAAGCCTTTGTGGTGCAAGGAAAAGCCTGAGCATGTGAGCTGAATGCCAACTGCAACATGTCTCCCTGCACTAGAAGAGCTCTGAAACAATAGGACACACACCCCAGCAACACAATTTGCCTCAAAGAGCTGCTAAATCCAAAGCTCTGAAAGTGGGAAATGATCAGCAAAAAGTGTGGAAACATCACAAAATATTATAGCAATAGTAACAATATTGTATACCCAATTTTAAATCTGATTTTCCATTTAAATGCATTGAAGCTGCTACAGAAATGCTCAAAGTCCCAGCAGTGAGGTAGAATCTAGGGGTCTCAGCACAAATTCTGGATGCATTTTGCTTTGTTGTAAGATGCCTTTCCCCTACAAACAGATGCAATTATACATGTATGAGTTTTTTGTTATACATTTGCAGGAAATGTTATTGTAGCTAGTGCAATATATCTCATTAACCAGAACTTGGAAAATGTAATGACTGTTATGTAGGTAATCTTTTTGCACTGAAAGTCTTTTTATCCACTGCATGTTGTCAATATTTTGTGCTATGTGCACACTAACTAAAAATCTGAAACTAAAGAATTATTGTGGATTTTGTATAATGAAAAAAAAGATACCCAGAAGAAAAGTATGGTCTCGTTTTTGTTTTGTTTAAAAAGGTTGAGGAATCAGAGCATATCAGTAGTATCTTAAAATACCAAAAACTTGGACCTTTTTAAGAAGATGTACAAATAATCTCAACTCTGCCCTTGATTACTGACATATGGAAAGTCTCCTTCTCTTGCAGCAAGTAAGAGGCCACTGATCCAGCTCAACACCTGGCAATCTGCCTTGCTTCTGGAGCTGAATTTCTGTGTCAGAGATTTTCAGGGGAAGACAACAGTGGCAGATCCTTCAATAGCAGCTGCTTCATTTAATGAAGGGAAAGAGTCTTGCTGCTGGAGTCATTTGTTGCCATAGCTTCCCATATTAAAGCCAGAGAAACCATTAGAGCATCTTTCTACCAGAAACCAAAGATTTTCATTCAATTACACCCATTCTGAGTGCAATAATTTGTGTTTAGCAAAAGCATATCTCTCCAAAATCTATCCACATTCAATTTGAATGTGCATGCTATTTTTCATTTCAGTTTCTGAAGTTTTGACTTTTAGCTACTAGTTCTTCCCCTTCATCATCTTATTGTTGGATATTTTTGAAACCAAGAGAAGGTTTAGACATTCTGATCAAGTCTCTTCTTAATATTCTATTTGATAAACTGTTTGTTGTGACCACTTGTCAAGCAAAGAGCATCCCACCTTCTCTACAATTTTTTGGTTCATAAGCTGGCTCTCATCTTGACATAGAGAGTCAAAAAATATTTTCTGCCCTCCCTTTTAAGGTCTATAATGCCCTTATATGCATCAGAGTGAGGAGCATAAGTCTGTAGCCCTGAGGAACAAAAATCCCTCCCTCTCTCTCAATCATTCTTTCTCTCTCCCCACCAAGGAAGGCAGCAGCTTTGTTTGTTTGTTCTAGACAAACAGAAGCACAGAAAGGATAAAGCCTTACTCTGTCTTACATATCAGACAAGAGCAGACCCCTGCAGCCTAAATCTCCTGGCTAAATCCAGCAATGCATTAATTAAACCAGTGCTGTTATCCCTGGCTGCTGGTTGTCTTCACTACACATACTGTCATATTTCACAGTTTCACTGTGTTAAAATGTATCAAATATGTCTATAATTGCCATTTTTTAAGAGATTCTTATTTGTTTTCCTATAAGGTACTTGCAGATTCACTGCAAATCTACAAAGTTCAATTTTTACCCTTTGCTTTCTCAGCAGACAGAAGAAAATAATGCAGGCAGGAACCCAAATCATCATTACTTCTAGTTTTGGGTGTTCTGATCAAGGTGCATGGCAAACAAAATGCAAAACAGAAACAACTGACCACACCAGAAAAACACGATAATTTGGAGATGAAACACAAAGAATGAGCTCTGCACCCTGTACTCTGAATACACTGATCTCCCAGAATAAAAGAAAAGAATAAAAGAATAAAAGAATAAAAGAAAGAAAATAAAAGAAAAATAAAAGAAAGATAATTTCCTACCAACAAGGTAGTGATCTCCACACTGCACACACAACCATTTCCTGGAAGTGTCAGATGGTGGATTTATAAAGTCTGCAAGAATTAGGAGTATAGATGTGCATTTCCTCAATTGTTTCAGCACTACACATGCCTTTCAGTCTCATGGTTTATTTCAAATAAGTAACCTATATTTAATGAGTTTAGTGATTTAATTACTGTGAAGTCTCAATGGATACATGCAATAGGAAGTCAACTAGCTTGTTGAGCTTGTGCTCAATCCAGGCAAAACTGATCCATGCCACAATTGTAACTCAACACACACCAGAGCACACATCAAACTGTACTCTTGCTGTTCCAGAAGAAAAAAAACGCTGCCAAATCATCACATTCTATAGTAAAAGTAGACAATCACATGAAAGACTCAGTAACTATTTAGTTGTTTACTACTAACTCTGTGATTTACAGAGAATAAAGTGTCCAATTCCTTACCAGGCATGATGTGAATCTGTCAGAATGATTTGATCTAATAGTGTTAGAGCACACATAGCTTAGATAAGTAATTCATAATTTACCACATACAAGTGGTATCTCCCTACCTACCGGTGCTCTCTGATGAATCCCATCAAATCCCATTTCACAGTAGTCATGGATTTCTTCTGACACACTTGATTATAAAGGCAGGAAATTTTTTCAAACATTAGATCATAATTTGGCTACTGATGGCCACATGAGTGTCAAACAGTGGCAGTAAAGATAGGACTTCTTCAGTCCCAGGTTGAAATTCAGCATCCAGGGCAACCAAAAGAAGATGGAAGACTTGGTTTGTCCTACAGCAGACCTATTACCTCCCTAGTTGATGGAGGGATTCAGACGAGATTCCTTGAGGAATCTAAAAGTGTGCCAAACCATTCTAACTCAGGACAAAACACTTGCTTAAGTGCTTCTAACCCAGGGCCTGAATTTAACATTCAAAATTATAGCCAAGGACATGAAAACCAATTTCTCATCACTGCAGCATAGTGTGCTCTGTGTATGTGTTCACTACTCAAAGCTTATCTAGGACATTAATTAGGCCTTTAATGTTCTGCTGTCTTCACTGCTTTATTTGCAGGTTAAGAGCACTGTAATCATTCACAGGGAAATCTTGGGCCTCCATAACCAAATCATGTTATGGAGACAGGCTAGCATTGTTAGGATTAGAGAGTATTGGGACCACTGGGCTGTTTTCAAATGCCAGTGTCATTCTCCTCCTCTCTCTGCAACTCTTGACAGTAACCACATAGACAGGCTCTTCCCACAGAGCAAGATGGTCATTCCATTTCAAATCCCAGGCTGGACTTGGAGCAGGATCACAATTGTGTGTGCATGCACACAGCTGCACAGCTGCGAGGGGACTGGGGCACATTCCCATGTGTTCCTGCCTGCCCACCTGCCTGTGACTAAATGGGAAAGTGTAAGGAAGACTTTAAAAACTGTGTTCCCTTCTGTATTCTTGGGCCTTTCTACTGATTCCTGCAAGAATCTTTGAACTACTATTCTATTTCCCCTACTTCTTCCACTGGGTTATGCCTTAGGATAGAGAAGTACAACTTTCACAGCTCGCTGGTCCGGGTGGAGAACGAGAGTTGGTGCTTTGGCAGGCTCTCGCCAGCAGGGGAGAATGAACTGGGAACTCTTCCTGCCTCAGTCACGGGGGGCAGACACAAACCATCCTGTGAATTTTTCACCCACAGAAATTATTTGTCTGATCACTTTTCTGCTTGTCAGGTTTTAGTTTAGCTGGTAGGCACAGGGAAGAAATCTGAATTACTGGATTCCTATTGGCATAGTAATTATCATCAGGCTACTGTGGTCTCCAGGAGTCTCAGCTGTCTACTGAGTCTCTCTCTACTGAGTCTCTGTCTTCCCAGTTGCTCAGGCATCTTTTGATTTTTGCAATATTCTTAATTCAGAACTAGCAATTCCACAGCTGTTTCAACATAAAATTGATTAACAAAATGTCACGTGGATACACACCTTCCAGACTACTGCTACCATGTTTAACTATAAAAAGAAGTTTGATAAATCTTTAGCTTTGTTTCAGTAGTTGCTTTACATCAATTTAAAGCCCACTAAATGCTAAAAACACTTCCAAGAATGTACATCATGGATTGATCTAAATTTACTACTTTGATTTTCCTTGCCATCTGTCAAATTATAGACTTTCATTTCATGTATATTGCCAGATAATAGTTGCTAAATAGAAAAAAATGTTTCAGAGCTGGCATTGCTACCTCTAAAAGTCAAATAAACCTAGATACAAGTTAAAAAAAGGAAGTGAAGCATCTTTGATTAAACTCAGAAGAACCTATGCATATCCAGAAATGATTGGTAAATGGTATTATTTGTATAAGACACATTCAGAATGCAACAGCAGAAGGATAACAGAAGTCTGACATAACTGGTCTTAAACCAGAGGCAATAAACTGAGGAGGGCACAGTGTAGATAAAGAAATTTTGTGTCTGGTAGCACTCCAGTACCCACTCCCAGTAGCAGCAGAACATTACCATTTGTTAGGAGGCCTTTTCATTTGTTTTAAATTCCCTTTTGAAGAAAAGACTCTGGGTAAGTGCTAGAAGTAAAATCTCCCTGTGACTTACTACCCTCAGAGTTAGAGATGATGAAAAATAGATTGAATGCTATCTTGTATATTTTAGAACAATTTTGTTAAGTATGTTTATGCCAATAAAATTTTATTGTGTGCTTTTTATTGTATTTCCCTGTCCTTTTTAAATCTGGAATGCAATTTCAATTGATCTTAGTATAATACTTTAAATCAAAAGCAGCATAAAGGATCAGGGCAATTATCTCCTTTAACAGGTACTGTATTTGGAAACACATCAATACTCTAGAAAAATGCATATTATTATTTCCATCAAACATGAAAAATCTATCTGTTCCTCTAGCTCACTTATGTGCCACAAGAAACAACAATAGACTCTTGGAGTCTGTCAAATCTTAGATTAATAATAAATGAGCACCAAATGATAAACAGAACCTTTCACTGTTCTATTGCTGAAGATTACTGCAGGGTAAATACTAACAGGAAACTGAGCAATGTTAAACATACAGCTTAATGGATACATTATTTACAATCTGAAAATAAATCCAAAATTCACATTAAACTAAAAGGATTATGTTATGAACTGAAGGGCATATGTTAAAAAAAATAATGTGCTTTGAAACACAAATTTTATGGAAAACATTTTAAAAGAAACTAGTTTTCAATATTTAGTTGCAGAAATGTCCAGGGAATTCAGAGTTGTCAGGTTGTACAACTAAAGCTTTTGATTTGTTGGTGCTGCTGAGGTAGAGATGTATGATGACTGGGAAGAGAAATGTTATTTGGGAAGGGCAGAGGACCTAAAATCTCAGCAGAATTTTGGTGGAGAGAATGAAATTATCCAAATCACAATATGTTCAGAAGAGAGTCCTTGCTATAATCATGTTTACAGAGTGAGAGGCCCCATTAGAATTTATCTTTTAGAAAAAGAAGACAACAGAATATCTTCTGACACCACATTCTAATATAGCCAGCTGGAGGATCATGCATTTAGGAATCTTACCTGAAGGATTCATGAAAGCAGAGACAATAAGGAGCATCTCAGAGTCCCAGTACAAAGTTAGACCAACCATATTTTCATCCTGTGATAAATAAGAAAGTCAGCAGAAATAGATGTATAGAAATAGGTATTTGAGGGATTTTTTTCCTTTGTTTAGCACATAAGTGAAATTACTAGTAATCTAACAGTAGTAACTCCTTGTATTGTCAAGTCTCTTGAAAAAGTGCTTCATCCTGAAAGTAGCTCAGTAGCACTGAGCTGCCTGTTTCTAATATGTAAATCAAAATTACTTTCATGAAAAACTAGATAGGAAACACAGATCAAGGAGATACCATGCTTACAAAATAGCTATTAATACCTAAATGTCTTTGCCCAGAGCATCAACACCTTTTCCTGGGCAATGAGTGTGTGATTCTAACTAGGAACTGCTCTGCTCACAGGCATTCTGAGTCCTCACCCACCATGCTGGTTGCACCCTGCAGCCCTCAGGGTGGGTTGCTATACAAGCTGTTCCCCCATCCAAAGAGATGAGACTGCTGTGGAGGCATTTCATCAAACACAATGTCACTTTAGTCCCTCTCTCTCTCTCTGTGACCATCTTAATACTCTGATTTCCTTAGGGAAGGTTACCTACGTTTTTTGATGCCAGAGAGGGACCCCATTGTAAATATTAGTGTTAATGTAAAATGCCTATTCAGGAACAGATCACAGCTTGAGAATTGGAGATGTACTCCTGGATTTTGCAGCAATGGTGGGCAGAAGATTGTATAAAATGCCAGGAGTATTGCATTCAGATTCTTGGACAATTTCTTCTACTGGAACTTGCATTTAGAGCTCTTCCTTAGAGGAAGAAGGGGAGGCAGCAGGGCAAGGTCTGTTACTGATGGGTGCAAGGTAAGCAAATAATCATCATTCCACCAAAGACTAGACTTGGTAATAAGGGAACATTAATTAATCTACTCCTACTCAGCTGTTCCCTCTTAGCACCTCTCCTGAATATACAAATAAAGTCCTTCCCCCATCCAGGATGAATGCTTTGGGTTGGACTGGACATTAAAGATCATTTAATTCCAACCCCTCCCCCATCATGGGTAGGGACAACTTCCACTAGACCAGATTGCCTAGAGACTCAAGGAAAGGAAAGATCCTGGGAAAAGGAGTCACCTCCCTGAGCTTCATGGCCAAAATCCCAGTTCTACAGACCAGGATTTTCTTGGGTTTCCACATAAGAAAAGTTTTGCTATTCTATTTCAGAGTCCTCACAGTGTCACATTGTCATTTTCTGCTATAAAGATGATAAAAAACCCATCTAAATGACCTCTGGAAAACAAATATATTAATAGCAACAACTCATCTTTCCTGCAAGAGCCAAGCTTCATTCCAATGTAAGGGAATATGATAAAGTTTGATTTCCTAATAGCCCAGAGACCCAAGTAGGAAGAGCACCAAATAGGGATGCGTGTTTTCAGGACTATGTGTTCACCACATTAAAAAAATTTTATGAGTAAAGTTCAAAGATAAAGAACAGCTAGCTCTTTTCTGATTGTTTTGCTGCCAAAATCTCAGACTGTATTATGACCAAAATTAATGATGCATGTGTCATTCAATCCACTATCATTCCTTTCTCAAATACAAACATTAACAATCATAACAAGTTCCCACAAAATCATTTTTTCAGTATATAGAAAAGGTAGAGAGAATGGATATCACTAATCCATCATTATAATTCATATTCCTTGCACAGTTAGCACTGTGCTTTCAGCATTTACATTCAGGCATTCTTCTGAGGTTTCTACCATTTTCCCACTCTTTTTGTGCCTGGTCCTTGTGTTGCCACTTACTCCTGGCCTTGGATTGCCTGGCTGTACAAAATAAGTTATCAAACTCAACATGCCTAAAACCATACAAAAAAGGAGCACCAGGAGGTCCTTACCATTCACCTCTGGCAGGAATTCCAAGGTTTGATTTTTTTCAAGCCCTCATCTTCCTAGCCCAATGGCCACTGAAAGAAGCTAAACAGCCAACACAACACCACAAAATATATATGCCAATTTTCAAATCAGCTTGCTAAAAGGTTAAAACAAAAAATCTCAAGTGCTTCTCTGCTTGATCACTTGGTACCTTTTTTACTGGTGCACAGGTCTAGGGCTTAGGAGAGCAGATAGAACAAAGGGTGAACCACAGCTTAAAATCACCACATTTTGGGTTTTAATTTTTCTTCTTAATGTAAAGAGAGTGATATATTAGGAGGCAGTGACATAATTAGTGAAAATCATACCAATTGTATCGAAGTTTTTATCAGTCTTTTACTGTACATTCCCTTCTGCCATCCCTATTATATGCTTATTTCTATAATTCCAGGAGAAAGAACATGTTAGATTCTCCTATGTGGAAAGCTTTGAAAGCAATAGATTTACACACAATGGTAAGTGTTCCTCAGCACAAAAAAGAAAAAAAAAGAATAAAAAAAGAAAAAAAAGAAGAAAGCCTAAACTGTCACCAAGGGTGCTGCCTCCACACTGCTTCACCCTTCATAGTCTCAGGAGCTCTCCTCCACTTTCTCTCATAGTTTTCAAGAGCAACCTCATCTCAGGGTGACTATTATGAATTTCACCAGCAAGAATTCACAGACTTCTCAAGAAGTACTGCAAAACCTTCTGTGTGAAATGCCCAAAACGCCTTGCAAATATGTATTCACTAAATTCCATTGCAGTCAGTGACATTATAATATCACCATCTGGGAAACAGGCAGGTTGAAACAAGGAGAAGGTAAGGGACCTTCCTAAAGTTGTAGTAGAAGCCAGGGATATATTTTAAATATCCTCACTGTTCTCTGATAAGAGCATACATTTTCTTAGCCCCCTGCAATTTTGGTGCTCAGACTGTTCATGGTTCAATGAACATCCAAATTACAAGAGTACTAAAGAAAAAATGTCCTGAGATACTGTTTAAGTCTGTCATGGGAAACTTGCTCAGACTATCACCAGTTCAGTCATAAAAATTGCTCATGTCAGCTGGTACCAGTAGAAAGACTGATATTCAGTGCCAGTCACTATTTGGCAGAGGCTTTTAGTTCCATGCTATAATTTCAGGCATGTGCAGAAAGAAAGAGTAAACACCTCCTCTACTTCTATATATTCTTCAGATCAGCACACTTGCAAATGGGAGAAAAAAAAGGAAGAAACCACTGCAAATGCCATGTGTTTTATAAACCTCAAAAGCTTTTTTCTACATGTTTTCTGCACACCAAAGCACTCATTAAATCTGGCCCATCAGGAAGAATTCACTTGAGGGACTGTCTTGTTGATTTCAGGAACCAAGGAAAGCAATTTTCCAGAGAAGATGCATGAAAAGACAGAGTGCAGAAAGAGAAACAACAGGAGTCATCCCCTTTCTTATACCTCCTACCCAGCCAAGAAAGTGGCAGTGTCTCAGCATAATCACATCATCAGACTGCTCTGCAGTGTGGCCGGCCTTTGTTTCCTTTATGTGCTTCTTCATTACTTATCTGTGCTGAAAATCAAAGCTTAATGGCTGACAGACATTTTTAATGAGTCAGTGTGACAGACAGAAGGGACATGATCATTACTGCCATCCCAATATATGCAAACACTGCTTTTGTTCAACTGCCCTTTCCACATCACTTCATCAAATCAGACATGTTTCTTGTGGATCACACGCCCAACCAATTTATAACCATCAGCTGTTTCAGACCAAGAGGTTTTCTTTGTATTGTACATAGCCCTTTACTCCCCTACAGTAGTAATAATGATCTGCTTTCTTTAAGTAAATAATAAATAAATAGAAACAGAGTGAACTAAGCCTAGTGAGAGGTTTAAAGATGATAGAGCTTGTTTCTGCCTTTGCTCTACTTCTGTAAATTATTATGCTGCAGCTACAGGAGAACATAAGCCATTATGACCTGAAGCATTTCTCCAGGGATACAGTACAAAAGTGGTCTATCAGAAATGCAATCAATTCCAGAGTTGACTGCTTCCTGCATGCTTCCAAGCTGCTGCTTTATAAAACAGCTCCCCATAAAAGGAGCAGGAAATGCATGACATCGTTTAGCAACCAGTCATTAGAACTTAATGGAAGAGGATTAAAATAAAAAAAATGCCATGCTTACAGTCCTTTCTGTACATTACCACAGCCTTTGAGAGGAGGAATTGGTGACATATTGGTAGAGCCTTAACCCTTTCCTCTACCTTCAGAGATGGAAACATCCCACAATCAAATAAAAATCTTATTAGAAGGATAAGTCAAACAAAAATCAAACCTCTGAATGAAAGTGGAGTCAAAGGTTAGATTTCTCCATTTTTACCTAAAAACCCCTGGGGAAATGGAAACATGTTCCCTAATCTTATTCCTCTGACCTGTCTTTTCTCAGGTGCTGCACCATGGCATTTTTTGTGTTTCAGCAGTTGTCTTATTTCTACTTGCCTACATGAAGGTGCATGTGCACTCCCTCTTGCATATGCTGAAGGTACAGTGAGAACAAACCAAATAACCCCTGAAATTATGTTCCTACTGATTTATTGTGCAGACATTTTTGGTGCTGAAAACACCTGGGACACAGTATCATGTGCATTGATAATAATTCTGGCACAGCTTTTTTCTAGAGCAAAGCAAGTATTTACAGCTACAGCAGAATGCTGATGATGAAGTCATTCTTATCACAATCAAAAGATAACTTGAACAATAGAAATATATCATCTCTTGAGCTTCAGCTCTCTCTAAATCACCCCCAGAAGATTCTATGAATCTTTCTCCTCTCTGCAAGTTTGGTAACTGACAACTGCATGGTGCAGATAACCAATATCTGTAGAAATGTTTTTTCCACTATATGTTAAATTATGTGGCTAAAAATAAGCTACTGATCATCTATCTTTAAAAAGTTTATTACGTATCTCATAATGATTATATATCTTTTAAATGACAAGCTTTTACTGTACTAAGCCAGAGTAGAGGTATGTTCTTTTTTGGCACCTTTTCTGTCTCTCACCCCACACAACACTGGGGAGTCAGAGCACTGCCTGGCATGCAAGTGACCTGGTGCATGACAGAACTACGTGGTCACACCTTGCCATCCCAGAGCCTGAGCCCTTGCCAGCAAGGTGCAGTTACAGGAATCCAAGGAACTCAGCTGCAGGAAACAGCACCTTACAGTACTGTGAGAAGTGTTGACTCACAAGGTTTGTCTGACTCACATTAAATATTTACTGTTATTCGTTACTTTCATTGCTCAGCTGTAATAAAAAGTATTCCCTGCAGCCACTGCAGGCTGTGATCCAGCCATGCTCCACACCCAAGGCAATGCCAGCAAGCCAGCAAATGCTGTCTCCTCCATCTCCAAAGCAGTGTGGCAAGGACAGCTGTCCAACACTCCATGACCAGCACCTCATCCAGAAGCAGCAGCTGGGAAAAGGTGTAGCTGAAAGCACTGCATGCTGGGTGAAACTAAAACACATTTGGGCCATTCCTGCCTATTAGATCAAGGAAGATGCCTTCACCCAAAGCACAAAACTAATTCATCACTCTAAACCAATTGATCTTCATCTGACTCAGTTTGACATTCCTTTTGTGGTTTTAGCACAGCATCACCTGACTATATCACTTCTCTAAGGACAGTGTTTCAAATCTCCTACTATTGCAATCAGACATTTCATTGCTCATGTCATTAAATGTCAAATAAAATGTTGCTGTTTGTTGCTAAAAATCGTCATGTTCAACCCAAAGATAGATCTCACTACCATACAAAAGCATTCATATATATAAGAAAACCTGTTTGACATACCAAAAAATTACATAGACACCAAGACTAAGAAACTTGGGCTATCCCTCAACTCTCTTCCTTTTTTTCTAACTGCACATTTAACATACCCAGCTATTTTTTTACACCTGTGAAATTATGCAATGTTGCAACAGTAAAACTGAAATCAAAGTCAGCAAAAAATTTCTATAGGAAATTGTGGCTGCTTCAAATTATTATTATTATTATTGCAGTCATTTAGAGTTCAGGTAGCCTGTGATGCTGAAAATCATCTAAATGACTCGTTTAAAACTTATTTTTAAAAACACATTTTAATTTAACATGCACAGGTTTTTAAGAAGCATTTCTAGTACAGAAATCGCCAGCACCAGACACAAAGGTAAAATTCAGATCTGTCTATTTTAAGATAATTTTTACAGCACTTATGTATATTATTCTTTTTTATTATTTAGAAACAAAATATAATACAAGAAAGAACAAAACACTGCCTCAGAGCAAGGGTCTATCTTTAAAAATATTGTGACTCTAGCAGTGGTCATGAGAGGCCATGTAGGGAAGAGAAAGGAAAGGGAACATGTGGGATCTACCCACTTTCAGCCACAGAGATTTTCAATTCTGGCACAACTGGTAACCCAATTAGTAAACATCAACAAGTCTCTCTCCCAGGCATTTGTCCAGCCTGTTTTCACACCCACCTGAAGTTCACCCATATGAAAGATCTTTGACAAGGAGCTCCACAGGTTCACTGCATGCCACACAAAGGACTATATAATTTCCTTTGTTTTAAACCTGATCCAAATTAATGCAGTACCTAATTCTATAGGATCTGTATCTGAAAAATACAATGACCAGTTATCTCTAGCATTCCTCCCCATGTCACTCAGAATTGTGTGGACATGTCTCATACTTCCAATAACTCTTTTTGTTTTCAGGTTGAAGCATTCACCTCAGCTATGCCACACTGTATTTGTAAAATAAAATTATTGATACAGAGTCTCCAGCATGCTCAGCAGCCTTTTTTCTTCCAGTTAGTATAAAATTGGTTCTGCAGATTGTATAGTCATTAGCAGTTGGATTGCACTAGGCAGCTCCAGAATTGCACTAAGCATGTTCTAGCATGGGCTGGTTCTGTTTGATCCAAAAGGAATTGGGTTCAGGTGCTCCATAATTGTCTTCTGCTTGAACCAAAGTGCAAATAAAAGAGGATGATTTGAAGATTTATTTCAAAACCCCATGCCTGATCTGAGCTAAAACTGGCAGATGTACCTTGGTTTTACTCACACAGAAGTTGCTCAATAATTCTGAATTGTCCTTGTCACTATGCACTGAACCTTTTCCCCTTTAAGGACACACATTTTGAAGATAGGAGGACCATAATTGCACACAGCCATCAAGATGTGGGAAAACCATGAATGTATTTGCTTTCATAATGATGTCTTCTGTTTTCTCCTTTATTACTTTCCTAATATTTCTATTTGATTTCTTTTCATACTGTGGCTAAACACTAAGCTGACAATATCACGGTCCTCAAGGTCTCATTCCTGAGGGGTAATGGTCCCTCAAAACATAACATTTTATAAGTTAAAATTGTTTTTCCCTGTATGTATTGCTATTCATTTATGCATGTATCTCATTTTTGACACGTGAAATCTAAGAATTGATAGAAACATCTCACACAGCAGTCAATTAATCAGCCCATTATGTCCCACAATGTTCTTTTGAGATTGGTAAGCATTATTATATCCTCTTAAACACTGTTATACCGATTTTTTCAAGAGATAAGCCCACTTGGACAAGCAAACTCAAACAAGGGGGGGAGCTTTTAATCAGTGGAGCAATGAATTCCCTTTAAATTTCTCCTACTTTTAGAACATGAAAAACTTGTCACAACTAGAAAGGAATCCTGGAAAACCCTTCTGGTAGAGTTGCTTCCAGAACAGACCCTTCCAGCTAATACGCAATTTGGGACCACTAGTAGCACCTAAAAACACATTACAACTTTGGGTTATCACGTCAGAAAAGAGCATCCAAAAGTTAATTATGTTTTTGAATTGCCTGGCTGCTGCTCACCACTTGCCAGGAGTGACCTTAGGAAGGACATTCAGGTGCTCCAGGCAGCAGCATTCTCTGGTCACAGTAACTCAAGTTCAAACAAGCACAGCTAAGCTCCCTCTTTTTCACACTGAGATATTAAATGTTTCTAAATTTAATACAAAGCTGCTGAATTTTAAGGATTTTAATGCATAACACCAGATGATAGGCTCTAGAAAGAGAATTCTTGGGAACAGAAAAGAAAACATATTAAAAAGACATTGTAGCTCAGATCTAAATTCTGGCAGGACATAACAGACATCTTAGTCAGTCAATACATCAGACTTTTTATGGGAACAGCTTAACTAAAAAAGACCTCACATTTTAATTTCAGATTTTCAATTACTTGGTCCAAAAACTTGCATTGTAGCTTTTTGTTTTTTCCTCTCTTAAGGAAAGATTAAGAGATATGAATGCTACAGAATCAGAACAGAGACCCTTGAGAAGGAGGATATTAATCTGAAAATCACAAGATTAAATATACTTAAAGCATTCTATTATATGAAACATATTATTTTATAATTTAAATATATTTCCTATATATGCATCATATTGATGTCTCCTGGCTTTATAGTGTTGGTATTCCCTCAAGTCACATATTCTTCATAAAAATGAAACCTGAAGAGCTTTTTGAAAATGAAAGCTTAGATTTTCCTAAACTCTCAAAAGCAGCCTTTTGAGGCAAATGCTCTTGTGCTTGGCTTTTCTCAGGGTCAGAACTTTTTACCCTGTGTGATGAAAGCTGATGCAGTGCAGTGTGGATGACAAACACTAAGGTGTGCAGGTCTAAAGCACTGTGGTTTTAGTGTGTGTATATTTGAGCTTCCTTCCCTCTGACCCAGTCAAGCGTCTTGCTTTTCAGTTGAAAGGCTTGCACCTTCCTCTGTAACAAAAAGGCACCACTCAAAACAAGACTGAACAATCCCCTGCATTGCACAGGGCAGGAAACCCTTCGGGCATCAGTGAAATTCCTGAAGAAACTGAATTAACGGGAAATCAAGCAATATCTCATTATCTGCTGAGCTCTTCCTGCCCAGTCCCCTCTGAGCTGTGCTCCGAGATCTGCTCAAGTGCTCTGCCCTGTGAACCCTGCAGGCACCTCACTGCAAGCTGCCAGTGCAGATGAAGTCACAGCAGGGTAGAGAGAGCTAAGCCAGCACAGATTATATCTGTGACCATACCAAAATGGGCTAGACACTGTAAAGGCACCTTTGTGTGAGAGTCAGAACTCATCCTCATCAGCCAGGCAGTATCAATCCAACTATGGTATCCTAAGCCTGCTAGGGTTATGTCCTCAAAAAATGTGTAAGAAAGTTCTGAAGGTTCAAGTCTGCATCCATACCTGAAGTCTTTTCTTTGAAGGAGTAGTTGGGATTTCCTTAGAGAAGGATCTTTTCCAGAAACTTTGTCTTGCACAATGATTTCTTGACCTGGAAGAGTGTGTTCCATTTTGAATCTCTCATTTTCACTAAAGAAATCTCATTAATGTTATGCTAAGACACCACTAATACAGAAAGGTGTCGTTGGATACTGCTGGGAACCAGGGAAAAAGCAGCCTTGAAGCCTTCTCAGCCTGCACAAGGACAAGAAATTACAACAATGATTAAACACCTGCAGGGTGTGTGAGGGCCATGTGTCTCGTGATGTTTTGAAGAAAGCATGTTTTCAAAGAGGTGTTGCCTTCTTGGACCAATGAGTGTTTTCTATCCTGTTTTGTACATACTACCCTATATATGGTGTAGTGTTTCTTTAAATAAAGCTCTCTCTCTCTCTTTTGCTTCTCCATTACATGAGGAGCTATGCTGCATTATCCTCTTCGCTGCTCTCCTATAGCCTCAAATGCAACAGAAAGGCTTCTCATCTCATCTATTTTCTTTTTCCAGTCTGTTCATTGGAGATATTTTCTAGCCTTAACTTTTAGATTAAAGTAGTGGTTAAAACGATTGAAATGAAAATATATTGGCTATTTTTGTTATCTGTAGGGACAACATAATCCATTTAGCCTTTCATAAAACCACATACAGAAAATAACAATTTTAGGAAGTGTATTAATTAACAAATATGTGTGTTACTGTACCTAGTACCCACAGCTACAATATATACCCCTGTATAACCATGCATATAATACCATGATGAACTCCAGAGAATACATGAGAAAACCTACACACTAGAGCCAGCATATGACAGAGAATCCTCTTGAAAGGTCACTGGCATGGAACTAAACCTGTTAAGGGAGGTTTTACTGTACTCCATGGATGTGCTTAAGGAATGTTCTGTTATATTCAATTACTATTGATTCATTAGGTACGTGAACTGTACAGCTCTAATTAGAAACCTTTTTCTTTCCCTCTTTGAAACGAGTGGGGAACCTTAAATAGATTTATTCCGGGAAAAACAAATTAGAAAAATGGTAACCCCAACTTCCTGTCCTTCTTTGCTTTGATGTCTAGGTAACCATGGTCTCCCTGACTTTTTGAGGGGAGGCAGCAGATGATGCACCTTCTGAAGCTCTTAGATTGCTTGTGTTCAGCATGAGCACACCTTGGCATGCCCCAAAGGCAGGTGCTGCTTGCTCACACACTCTGTCCCTTCTTCTCTGGCAGGACAAGGTCCCAGTGCTGGGAATCCCAGAGAGAAAAGAGGAATGCAGAAAAGGAAGAATGGCTTTATTTGACTATCCAGGCTTCTGAAACTGACTCAGAGTGCCTTTCTCAGGGCAGGGGGAGGGCTGGCAAAACACAGTGCAGGGAATGGGTCTGGAAAGGGAGATTCTGCTCCTCAGATACACCACAAAACCTAAGAAATGACTGCTGGATTTTGCTGAGCTTTCATCATTCTCTGGCTGAAGTCCAGCCTTTACTGGTGACCCAGTAAAGGTCCTGTGTAAACAACCTTTTCCTTGTGTAAGGTTCTTTATCCTCTGGCCCAGATGATTTAAGAACTTAAATAGCCCTCCAGATGTTAAAGCATCAGTAAAAAGCTTTGCCAGCTGGACTGAAACAAAAAGATTCCAAACCTATCCTGGGAGAGTGAAATATGCCTCTCTCTAGGAACCTTGCTACTTTGTGTTTAAAAGCCTGTCACCTCTGCTACTCAGGCTTTGATAGCCTCCCACAGAAATTATAAATAGCCAGAGATATTTTAAATACTTTATACTTTTCTTATTACCTTGCAATTAGTAGCTAATCAGAGACAGTCCAGTCACTTCATCCTTCCAGTGCCTTCCCATGTATTCATGAGTGGCCAGACTTCTTAGGACAAAAAAAACCCATTCTAAACATTGCCAGTGCTCTACAAAATAATAAAACAACCAGGCCTTTATTTCTAATATTATGCACCTACCAGGGTTCCATTGGTGGTAATTCACCAGCCCAGGATGGAAGCACAGACTTCTACAGCCTCCCTGCTGCTGCAGTTCTTGCTGAGATGGAGGCAGGGTCAGGCTGGATCAGAGCTGTGGTATTTGGGGCAGGCACAGCCCATGCACCCCATCCAACCCACTGTGACTGGCAGCTGGCAGAACATCAGTCCCTGCCCCAGAGTTGCTCCATCAGGGCCAGGCTCCAGGTCCCATAGCCTTGCCCAGCCATAGAAACAGATTTTTAAAAGAACTGTTGGTATTCAATAGCAACAGGAATTTTCATTACTTACTCAAGATATTTTTATGGAACAGAAAATTCCACCTCAGATCTCTTTTAATCAACCTACAAAGTCTTGCAGTGTGTATATCTGTATACAAATTGCTGTGGTCAGTCGACTTTTCCATAAGGATTTCCTAGACTCAGCTGATTTTAGATAACCATTTCCAATATCGATCTGTTCTGCCAAATCTTTTTGAAATTTCCTCCTCCTGTGTGATGGAAACAACTCCACGAGTGAGGAAAAGCATTATTTTTTGTGCCTGCTACATCCAGTGCTGTAATTGTGACAGGTTGCAGCTTCATCAGATTCCTCCCATAGCAGCTACTTCTGCTCAGCCTCCAGCAGGGATCCAGACCAACCTGCAGGTACCTTTACACATGAATAAACTTACACCAGAGGCTGCTGCTTTAATGAACTCTATGTGCAATTTAGACAAATTCTGGTCTACCCTCATTTTTATCCACTTAAATATGTTTTAACCTGTCAAGTGAACAGAAAGAGGAAGCCATTACTTTTGTAAATGTAACAAGAAAAGTGTCAGTTCCATTACTTACACTTGAGTTGGGCAAGGTAGAGGATAATGTATGGTAGAGACCAATTCAGCATGGAATGGACTAAACAACCCACTGAATTCCATTTCAACAGCAATTTACTGACTTTCATCTCATTTTCCTGCCTCAGTAAGTTTGGTTATTAAGGCACAGACCCCTGCCATGCCTCTGAAAGGCCTCAGCACTGCTTTATACAGCAATTTCACTTCTCCAACTGAAAGATTCCTATTTTCTTCATGTTGAGGATATGTTCAATCTAACTTAAAACATCTGTGCCCAGTAGTTTTAACAATGCCAAAAACCCTGCTCCCCAGCTCCATCTTCAACAACTCCCTATGGTCACATGCTAAGAGGGAAAACTTCTCAAAGGAGTTCTAAAGGTCAATAATATAATTTTCATATAAGTAATTTTCAAAGTCCAAACAACTTCAATAAGAGTTGGCTAAATCACTGCATAATAGTTTGAAAATTCAGTGCTAGTCTTTTTTTGTTAGTTTATGGGGTTATAGAAGAAGTCTTAAAACTATACAAGGTTTGAATTAGAAATTTAATCTTGCAGAGTTTCATTTCTGCTAATTGCTAAAGCCAAAAGGAAGTCTGTTAAAGGCTAATAATTCCCCAGCATCTTCCTGAGACATGAACATACATTATCAAATAAGATTACACATTACATTTGTCCTTTAGAGGGCATTCTATGAGTGAGGAGTATGCTCTGGGTAACATGGAGGGTCAGATCTACTTTGGTACATATTTCCATATTTTCATTATTTGCACTTAGGCTGATGAAAATGCATGAGTTACACCACTTGCAGACATTACTCTAAATGTTTACTGTAAAAGCCTGAAATGACCTAAATCTTTTCAAATGGATCTACATGAATTCTTAATAGGTTTTACCTATAACCTATAGCTGCTATTTTCTGTGTTCTTTTTGCCTATATCTCTTACTTGGTTGATAAAGAAGTAGAGTCACCCAAAAGGAATGGTTGTTGCCCACTGTCCCACAGACTTCACTGGTAGGAATTGTTTCATATCTGATTTCTCCTTTCCTAGATCTAGTGATGTAGGCATATTTAAATAAGGAATTCTAGAAACCAAAGGCTCATCAGCTACATGCAATCAAATTAATTTTAGGGGTATTATCAGACTGTCACTCCATAAAAATTTAAAAAAAATTAATTTGAAATAACTATGATTAAATAATAACCAGTCATATCTGGTTCATTCAAGAAAACTAATACTATTAGCTAATAATCAAAAAAATACCAGCAGGTCTATAGCACCTTACTAAACCTTGTACATAATCCTTACTAAAGGTGACTTTTGGCCTGGATTCCCTGAAAGCTTTCCAGGTCAGTGGTTTTATTGACATGGTTTTGGAAACCAAAATTGTAAAGACAGTTGGACTGGAAGAAAGATCCATGGATGCAGAACGTGAAATATGAGATAAATTTTTAAAGAATCAACCAGCTTGGACCAGAGTGATGTAAGCACACTTAAAGAAGAAAGTCCAAAATATATTGGGAGAATATAATGTAACAAGAGGGGAAAAGTCCTCTTTAAAGTTGAGGTTGGTAAAAGAAAATTTGAGGTTGCCTACCAAGAAAGACAGAAAGATCACAGAATAAAAAACCCCAAAGGCTCTCCAGCAAACCTTCAGCCTCAAAGCAGGACCCAGTCATTACCTGCAGTCATTTAAAACTTGGACAAATGGTGGGAATACACTTCTGAGAGGAATACAGAATATCTTGCCTTATCTCTCATTAATGTGTTTAAATCTGTGAAAATAAATGTGTTTTTTGAGGTTATTTGAATGGCCAAAGTTGATCTTAAGCATGTGCCAGTGGGTTGACAGATGGCATGAAATACGAGATTGGAAGAATTCCTGTCTCCAGTCTGAAAGGCTGTATAATTCTGGGCTGTTGGGCTGATGTAACCAAATATGTAAAATTACCCATATCATTAACTCTCCCCGGTGCAGTGGTAACTTTCAATATGATAAAGGTCTATAAAAAAGTTGAACTGCAAATCTTCTGGGACTCAGAAAAGGCTGCACTGTCATTTGTGCCTTGAAATGAGACTCCAAACCAGTTATTCACAGAATCAGCAGCTCTGTTCTCCCTGATCATTGTAATTGTGCCATGTGCTCAGAAGCGTAGAAGACTTCAGTATATTGTTTTCCAGAATATTTGCCACAAAAAAAAAAAAAAAAAAAAAAAAAAAAAAACAAGACAAATTGCTATGGCTGCCATTTATTCTAGCAATGAAAGCCTCTAATTCTTACATCTCTCAGAACTTCCAGTTTTGGCAGTTTTGACTCTCTGACTTCCCAGCACATTCTAAGCAGGTCTTTTATCAACCCCACTTCCTGCAATCTTTAAAAATCAAATATTGCTAGTGGAGAAAATTTTAAAATTCAGAGTGTTTATTTTAAAAGCAGTCTTATATGTATGGGACAGAGGTATCCAGGTTCCTTCAAGCATACCTATTTTCCTAAAACC
This sequence comes from Luscinia megarhynchos, assembly GCA_034336665.1. Classification (NCBI taxonomy): domain Eukaryota; kingdom Metazoa; phylum Chordata; class Aves; order Passeriformes; family Muscicapidae; genus Luscinia; species Luscinia megarhynchos. Next base: position 73,076,724 of record JAPFBE010000002.1, read on the forward strand.
TCAAAGAGCATCAGAAGAAATAATGCAACAGTTTCCAGTAATGCAGGAAACAATTTTCCACCTCTTCTGAGAATCCAGTTACTAAATCAGAAAGGATAAAACAAAGATTTATAGGATTAAAAGATGAGCATAATGCAAAGAGGGAGTAATCAAAAATGTGTGTATTCAGCAGAACCAAGACAAATTTCATACCCTTCATAACCTGGGTAAAATTAATTCAAAATTCAAATTGGATTATGTGTATGCATGTGTATCCATCTGTGTGTTTGTGTAAGAGTGAGGTCAGCCATCTACTCCATCTGATTTTTTCTCTCTGGGATTCTATTCATCATTACATGGACTGGCTAAACCACACTTTGAGAACCTTGATAAATGCCATCTATTGATATCTAGCTACCTCTCCAGTTAACTGTGTTGGTTAAATGTACAAAACATGTAAGCCCCAAACTTTTTGGCTGAGCAGGCCTGTGGTTCCTCAGACTGGCTGTGTGTCTTTCAGTAGTGTAAAAGGGAAACTTGGTCAGTTTGATGAGCATTTCACTGTGAGAACATGCAAACCTGTCCTAGAAACAACCACAAAACAAATGGATGAGGCAGAGTCTTTTCAGTTAGGAGTTTTTCCATTTCTCTTTGGTATAATCTTAGCTGAAGTACGTGCAGGTGCTGACAGCAGGTATAGACTAACTAAAATCAGAAAGGAGGCAGGTCTGGGTGTGCAGAAGTGGTGAGTCTGTCTCAATAGCAGAACTAGGCATGGACAGTGCTAATGCAACCCAAACAGACACAGCCACCACTCAGGGAGCTGCCTACACCTCACCAGCAGCTGAAGCAATAGCCCACCTGCCTGATCAAACCATACAAGAGGAAAAACATTTAAACAGTTTGTCTGACATAACACAAGACAACTGATAAACTCAGCAAGCTGAAAACATCAGATTTTTCTAAATTAAGATCTTGGTCGCAGCACATCTTTGTGCAAAAACTTAACAGGGAGAAGAAACTCAGTCCAAAGATGAAGAACTCTTATCTCTGTTTCCAAAACTCAGGAATGCAACTAAAGATTTTAAGAGAACAGCTTTGAAGAATTCTATATTCTAATAAATAATATTTGCAGCTGCCTTTAGCCTTTGACAAAACAGCAGCAACAGCAAATATACTTCCTTCTTCTCTAGGCTGTCTGAACAGAGAGCACACCTGTGTTACTCATGCTCAGCCTTCCAGTCACCAGCAATTTTTGCTTCCTCAGCCTTTAGTAGAATGATTGCAATAGCAAGAGGTAAATGAGACAGAGTAGTCAAAGAAAAAATGAAAAACAATGTTAAGCATAGCAATTGTTAATTTACATAAAGAAACCACTTTGAGATTTCCTACAAGTCTAAAAATCTTTAACTCCACTTTATACTAGACAGAGTATGAGAATAACAGTTTTTATCTGTGATCCTGCCTTCTCTTTGTTAACTGGAACAAGCTGAGATTTAATCCCTCTGACTCCTTTTCCATAGACATTGTTTATTGGGTTGAAATTATGTGGAAACCAACACAAATGTGAATTTTATCTCCCTTTCATTGGAAGTGCCAGCAAATTACTCTATCTTAATGTCCACAGTCCTGAGCCAGTCAGTAGTAAATCTCCCTTTCTACTGAAATCACCTTTTAGTAGCAATCTCATAACTCCTGAGAATGTAAGTTAAGAGAAAGCTCAAATCTGTGGTAAGAGAAGGTACCTGAGACCTCCTGTATGGCAGACACAGGGAATCAGTAACATATATTGATCTAAATCAAGTGTTGCAGGAGAACTGAGGATGTGCTCCCAGTAGCTGATGCTCTCATTGTAGCAAGTTTTGCTTCCTGGGAAACTTGAGGCTGTACTTGTATTTGCTAGTTTGGAGATGTCTGATTTACTACTTATCATGCTTTCAAATGCAGTCCAGGTTCACCCCAGGCTCAACTTAAATTTAATTAGGATTTTGGTAACATTAAGTTCTACCACAGGCAGTGGTTACAGAGCGGTGCAGAATCAGCCTATGCCAGTACATCTCTCTCATTGTGGTTGGAAAGGGATGGCTGTATTCCTAAAATGAGTATCCCACAAACCAAAGTCAGACAATGCAAGTCTGTCCTCTGGTTTCATTGCAGCCACAGGTATTTGACTGAATCACTAGCAGCATTCCTGATGACAATACTCCTAGCACTGCTCAAGGCTCTGTTTCCAGTTCAAATGCAAGACTTCACACAAATCCTGTGAAATCCTTCTCTAAACTTGCCTGTAACCATCTACAGAGAGACGCTGGTCTGTGTATTTTTAATAGAGGCCACCCAGCCCCCCTCATCTGACAGAGTAGATGTTCTACACATGGAGAAAAATAGTGGGTTTAGCCCCTGAAGAAAGACTAAGTCATAGAAAGAAAGATGTCAGGGAAGCTTGAGCTGGATTTCAGTTAAGGTAAAGAAAATAAAGTTTGTGTAGTACCATCCTTCCCTTAAACCAGGACCATACAGAATATCTCTCATGCCTACACTTCCTAATTCTGAGTTCAGGACCTATGCAGGAAATTCCCCTTTCTCCTTGTCTCTTCTAGCAGAAGAGCTGATACCAGCATGTAAGCTTTATTCTTCCCAGGAATCCTTATCAGAGATGCTTTCCCTGGTAAACCCAGGAGAAATCCAAGAGCAATTCACCTGATGGGATTGTTTGACAGAGCACTGGGAACACCTGTGTACCCCAAAGCATCACAGTTCAGATTTTCTAGAGGGCAGTGAAGTTTGTCCTGGTTCCAGCCAGGACAGGGTGAATTTTTGTAAGCCCAGAGGTTATTCTGTACCACCTCACCTCATTTTCTGGGGACAGGGGAAGGGGTCCCTTCCAGGTCAGGGTAGCATGGTGGTAGTTTGTGTATTGCCATTTTCCACATGGTTAGCCTTTCACAGGTTTCCCTTTCTTGTACATTCTTTTATTATTATTGTTACTGTTACTGTTCATTTCCTATTTCATTGCCATCTTCAGCAATTTGGTCTTACCTCATTTTACCTTTTGTGCCTCCAATTCTGCTCTCCAGCCCTCCACAGGGGGAGGGGAAGGGGGCAGGGGGAGTGAGCAAGCAGCACATGGTTAGGAGTGTTTCAGTGGGAACACTGAATTGGGGAACACCTTTGCTAAACCACAACAAATACTTACCTTCAGGTATTTCACAGATGGTTGATAGGCTCTTCCTCATTAATGAATTCAGACTTCACAACATATTGTCTTGACATAAGGATAACATTTAAAGATTCAAAGACAGCAAGTAGCAAAAGAGCTTGTCTGAAATAATTTATGTGAGTAATGTTCTTTAATTAAGTTCAAGGTCCTTTGAGTATAGGCCTGATAAATACAAAATCCATGCACAAGACTACAAACATTTTTAAAATATCTACTTTAGCAATACTAATAGTTTGATACAAACATAAATGTGAAAAATAAATATCAGATTTAGGATCTTGGTTCTGTACCTTTCTGACACTCACATTCAGTTTTGCTGTGGTTTATCACTTGGGAATTTAAAACCAAAAATTCTAACAACTCCTCTGAGAACAGAGTAGAATTTAAGATTCTAGCTATGCTTAAGACTTTCATCATTTTTAGTAGCATAAACCAATGCTTTCTTTCATTGTAGTTTTTAGATTCTAACACACTTTTTTCAGAGCTTCCCTCTCATTACAGAGATTAAGGTCATTTGTCAGCCTCTGCTCAGAGGATGAATTACTCTCCACGAGAATGATGAGGAGCAGTGGCCAGCATATGATTATTAACAACACCACTGCAGAACTTTCAGAGAGAGACAAATCTTCTTTTAACAGAAATCTGTAAAGAAATATCCAGAAATAGACATCTCTGTAATGTCCAACATAACAAATTTAAATGAAGTCTTAAAATGCACTGGTAAATGCTGCTGATACACACATTTTAAGAGAGGAACGTTGTTAACAGGAGGTAGAGCATTTTAGAGAACATGGGTGGATTTTGCTCACTGGACAGCACAAAGTTAATGAAAAGAGGTCCAAAGCTCTTGTAGTTGTGGCATGAAAAGACAGAACACAATATCTTGATTTGTTCACGTCACTGAACAAATCTATGGGTACTTGTACCTGTAGAAATAAGGGCCAGACCATTAGAGTCTCCCCACCCCCAGGACATTCAGTCATTACTCTGAGCAAAGAAAGGGTTTATTCTTCCTAATGAATTGTTGGAAACTTTTTCAAAGTCAAAACCAGATCAAAAGTATCTGTAAATCATCTCTCTTATCCCCACATTAACCTGGTAGCATTGAGGACAGAAGAACTATGGTCTCCACCTGCTCCCCAAGCTACCTAGGGAGAGACTGTGTTGCCAGAGCAGCATGCTAACTAAAAATAAGTGGGTAAAGAAGAAGGATTTGCTCAAGAATTTTCCTAGACTGTTAAAACCAGTGGGAAATGAATCTTCAGAGAAATACTCTAACAAGGAAAACCACTTATGCAAAAGCATCAGAATTTTCTAGGGGAAATGACATTTTATGCTAGGAAAAAGACATGCAATTTTCAGTCAGGAGAATAAAAATGTTAGTTTTGTGATTGCCCACCTGGAGGGACTCCATCCCTTAAACTCAGTACTGACTAGAAGAAAGCAAGTAGGTAAAAGCAGCCCCTCATGAAGCTGCTGCCTTTTGCAAACATTGTTGTCTCCTGCACAGATATTGATTAAGGCCCTAGGCTTTCTTCCACATTTTCCTACTTTTCTAACAGGTTTTTTTTTAGTTCTTATTTTTGTTTCAAATAAAATTTTTCTAGATAAACAGGTTTTTGTAAAATCTTAAAATCCATGCTGAGTCAGTACAGCAATATCTTGCAAGAGAACAGCTTTAGGAAAGGATCTGTTGTTACAGAAAGCATGGTAAATTAGTTTTTACTGAATGCCTTCCAGGGTCTGTTCAAAAGCCTCTGGTTGCTGGGTAATTCACAGATGACATTATTTCCACCCACATGGGTTTGCACCAATGTGAAAGGTTAATTTTCATATAAATTACACAGGTAATGGAATGTCACCCCCAGAGCTAAGGAAGAGGTAAGTAAAAGAAAATGCAGATGAATGGAATCACCTGAGAGAAAAATAAAGAGCAGAATTGAAGTAGGATGTTTTAGTTCGTAAAAAAAAAAAAATATCTCTCCCTTGCAGAATTTCTCCACAACCACCAAGATCCAGATTTCAGTCCCCACACTTTACCTTTTTCCAAGAGGAAAGCCCAATTTTCTGAGCATATTTTGATTCCTTTGTACATATTTGTGAATGGGTGGCAACATAACTTAGGAAAGTGTGGTAGAATGTAGCACATTTTCTGTTCCTTCCATAGCAAGATGGTGACATGATTGTTGTAACAAAAACCATCCTGTCTGTGACCTTAAATACTTAGCCTTTAAAGTGAAATTCAAAGAGGAGGAAAGTAGGTTGTGATATTTATCTTTTTCAACTTGGTACATCCAGGACAGAAATATATCCTAGCACAGTCTGAAGAAGATGTCATTCCTTCCTTTAAGAGAGAAAATCTTTACTTCCAAGATCCTGAAACATAGTGTTTTGAATGTAGAAATAAATAATTATAATGAGAGTCTCCCAGACACCAGTATGTTTGCAATCAAAGCTACCTCTGAAGAAAGAATTGAGATGAATGGCAAAGTGAGAGCTGTGAGAGACTGGAGGAAGAACTGGGAGTATGGGAATTAAGAAGCAGTGAATAGCAAACATCTGCAAGAAAACTGCTGATTTGTGGCTGAGCAACTTCTAGTACTGAGCCAGATGGTTCATTAGCAAAAGAGCACGGGGAGATGCCAAAGCAGCTTTAACTCTGCAGTGACCAACACCTGTACCTATTGCTTCCAGGAGCATTACAGAGACAGGGCACTCCAGAGATGTGCCATACAGCTGTGTCAATATTAAGGCTGGCAATATTGAATCTATCCTGTAAATAGGCCCCCAAAAATGCACAGAGTCTGGGAGATAAGGCAGCAGATTATTTTTAAAGGTATAATAGATGTGTTGCTTTGTTATTTTATGACCTTTTCTCACCATCCACCAAATTTCAGGGAAAATGTAATGTTTACCTAATGTCCAGTTTGTTCCATTTTCATATCTCAAGGCACTAGACATTCTCTTTCCATCTACACTTTTACCTTTCTCTCAGACATTAACATCAACTATGACAAATGCTTGGTTATTCTTGTGCTCAAGGAAAAGTCTTATTTTTCTCTTTGTAAATATAAACACACTGAGAACAAATTTTCAGCTGTTCTTTCCTGTCATCTTAGTCACAACTGTGGGTGAATGAGAGTTTGAAAGTCAGGCCCACCCAGGCTCACACAAATTCTCTGTGACAATATTTGGGCATCTGCTTTAGAGCAAACATAGAGTGGACAGAGAGATTGTTGCCCTCTTTCACCTCAAAAACATCAGCACTGTAGATTGCCCATTAAAGCGAGGCTCTGAGAACACCTGGGTTTGTATCTCTGGGGCCATCTCTGTGGAAATCAGGTGATACTTCATGCCACTCTCACCAAATCTGTAAAATAAATCTGTATTTATATCTTCCCAAGGCCACCTTGCAATGAAAAGAGCTGTGGAGTGGAGGACAATGGCACTAATTTACAATTACAACCCTTTACCCAGGATGATGGGGTACATAAGCATCCATCAAAGACAACTAAGTGCTGAGTAGATACTGAGTCAGGCTTGTAATTTCCCAACCAGCTGGCAAGGACACCCTTCCAATGGCTGAATATGCTTTCTCCCATGCTGATAGCTTTGTGCTTAAGGCTAATATTATATTTAAAAGTATACTTAGCATTACATCAATATAATGCAGTTCCTTCACCTTGCTGGAGAAGACATCTGTCCAGAGTATTTATGGCTTGGAAAACCTGGCACCATCAGCAGTGATGATGTTTTCTGTCTTTATTCTGGAAGTGGTGATACAACTTCCAAGAACCTATATACAAATGACCCAATATAGCTAGCCAAGCAAAAAAAAAAAAACGAAAAAAAAAAACCACTAAAGAATGCCTCTCTTCTTTCTCCACTTTGAAATAAAGTCTCCATTGCCTCTGGACATTATTCCATCAGGTACCTTCTATGCTATTTTCCTAGAAACCCAAATAACAAAATTATCTTATATTCTGCACACACTACTCAGGGATTGATATCAATCTTTCCCCTTAACTAAATTCTAAAATCAGAAAAAATATCCTGATCATATGTAGCTGGATTTCCCATTGTCCACTGAAAATCACAGTGTCATTTGAATGTGTCTTCATACATTCCTAATGGGGCCAAAGAAACTGAGTGCTGAAAAACAACTATAGCCACTGACCAGCTGTCATTATTCTGAACTCCAGGTGTTGAAAGACTAAATTTCCTGCCCCCTTACCTTCACCCTTCTGGTTAGAGGGATACACTAAGGTCCCTTGATTAAAAAGTGTGGATATAGACACGGAAAAATTAGAAGATTTAACACTTCATCAAATATGTCTTAGAATTGGATTCATATTTACCTGCCAGAAAGTTATCTGGGTTAAGACATCACTACCTGTCTTCTCCTCAGGATATGGGATTCCTTTGTCATTTCCTATTTTTACATCTCACTCAGTTCTTGTTTTTCACTAGCTGCTCCTCTGGGATTTGACCTTAATTCAAGGACATTTTGGGGTTTTTTATGGAAGTGTCTAGATGTGAAAACAGATACCTTTGCTACATCCTTGAAAGAATACATCCTTAACTTCTGCACCACATAATCTAAAGGTTTACAGTGTTATATTGCCCTTTGATTTCCTATTTGCACTTCTTCTCATAGCTTGTGTGATTAGGCTCAGCTTGGGTTTAGAGAAAGCCTTGCTTTTTTCTTCCCTCTCAATGCAAGAGTATTTCTTGCACCTGTGGCCTCTGTTTCAAAGTATTTCAGATGGATCCTTGCCATTTTTCCAACTGCTTCAAACTCCAAACCTCCCTGCAATATTTGAACTCTACTGGAACTCTGTTCCCTGCCTCTGTCTATATTCTCAAGAAGTTTCCCTTCTTCCTTCTCACCCCAGTCCTGCACTGGAAAAGACTGGGGAGGTTTGACCCTGCCTGGATGCCAGACACTCACCAGAGACACTCTACAATGGGACAGAAGAGAGAAAACATGACAAAAGTTCATGAATAAAGGCAGGAAGAGATCCCTCACCAACTAATGTCATGGGCATTACAGACTTGACTTGCAGAAATCAAATTAAAATTATAACCAATCAAAACCAGAGCAAGATAAAAGTAAAATCGTGAAAATACCTTCCCCCACCCCTTCTTCCTTCCTGTGCCTTTTAGGAGGCAGAGGGAGAGGGGTCCTTCCTACATGAGATAATTCTCCATGAGCTCCTCCAGAGCCCTTGCTATGGGAACAGCTCTTCACAAACTGCTCCAGAGGGGCTCCCTTTCCGTGGGGTGCAGTTCTTCAAAACCAGGCTGCTCCAGGCTGGGTTCTCCAAGGGGTTGCAAGAGGTGCCAGGAAATCTGATCCAGCCCGGGCTCCTCTCTTCACAGGTCTGCAGGTCCCTGCCAGGAGCAGGTGCTTCCCATAGTGCCACAGCCTTCTTTCCACTGGCTCCAGCATGGATCTCCTCCTCTGCAGGTGGATCTCTTTATCCCATTGACCTCCAAGTGTGCAGGGGCACAGCTGCCTCACCGTGGTCTGCTCCATGGGCTGCAGGGGAATCTCAGGTTGGGTGCCTGCAGCACCTCTTCCCACCCCCTCCACTGACCTTGGTTTCTGCAGAGCTGCCCCTCTCACGTATGGGAAATGCTCTCTTCTCTGAGCACAATCACAGCTGCACAATACTTTTTTTCCCTTCTTAAATGTGTTATCACAGAGGCCAACACATCTGTCACTGTGATTGCCAAATGGCTTGGCCATGGTCAGTGGTGGGTCTTGGAGCTGGCTGGCAGTGGCTTTCCCAGACATGGGGAAGCTTCTGGCAGCTCCTCACAGAACCCACCCCTTGCTACCAAAACCTGGCCACACAAGCCTAATACAAACCCAAATATACTTACAGTCTGCAGATGTTGGAACCTTGCTGCTCCCTCCTATACAGGGAGTAGGGTATCAATAAATGAGACAGTGGTTCTGGTTTGGTTAAGAAGTGGTCCTCTGATAGATGTCTGAAACACTCTACCCTCTCAGTTATGCAGGGTTGGCATCCTTAGCACACAGAGTTGGATGTTTTTTAAAAACAGTAGAGACCTCTTTTCTTAGGCATGATACAGTTAGTGCATCAATCAGTAAACATTATTTTGTGCAGTCAAACTGAGAAAAGAGCTATTCATATATTTGCTATTCATATTTTTGCTATTCATATTTTTGCTATTCATATTTTGGGATAGCACACAGCATAATTTATTAGGATTTGCATTTATGGTTGCATATATGACAACTGATTTGCAGCTCTGAACCCTCAATACACACCTAAAAGATAATTATCAGCAACTGTCTTGTTATTGTTCCTTTGCATGTCAAGGATGTTTATTCATGGGCCTCTGGCTGTCTTCCCATCACTTTGGCCCTGCTCTCAAGTCACTAGATCTGAGTCCGTGTCTTCACCTCTATTTCCCACTGGCATTATAGAATAACCATTTGTATTGCCACCCACCATCACTGAGCTTTGATCAAAACTGAAGTCACTGTCTAGAGCTGCCATTGATTTTATGTGCTGGAGACAAAAACGCCTCACATCTCTAGGAAAAGCAGCTGGGTCCCTATTTTTGTGCCATGCTTCATGACTTTGCTATTTCAAACACATCTGTATAACTTTGGCTCTTTGGCCTTCCACTTCTCATCTGTGCTTTCACCCTTTCAACACACTTTCCATTAGCTTCAAGCCACAATCTGTTTCACAGTTTCTCACTTCACTGCAGTCAAAAGCTGAAGTTGCTAATCCTCTCCTGCTCCTTGCTCTTACATCAAGGAGCAGAGCAAAGATAGTCATTTCATGTTAAAATGCCATTACTACTGTTGTGAGGTTTTTCATTCCATCATTTTTAGAAATACAGAACACCTGCTGCACTGAACTGGTCACAGTAAAAGCACCTTAAGTGCTGAGGTGCCAGGGAGACTGATGCAATCCTCCAATCATACATTTAGGTTCAAATTGCATCTTTAACCTTTGTCTCTCTCACAGGTAGAAGGAAAGAAAGAAGAAGGACAAAATTCATTTATGCATCTCAACATGCATTTGTTTTGGAAGATGTAACAGTGAAAAAATGTTCACGAGACAAGTCATATCTGCTCAATCAATCTTAGCATAGAGATTTCATATCTAAAGTACAATTATTTCCTCTCTTTTAGTCAGTAAATCAGATGGAAATTAATCTATTTACAACCAGTATGCAAAATATTTCATCATTCTACAAAATTAATTACAATTCCACATATCATAGCAAAGATAAATTCAATTGAGAAACCAACCATGACACAAGAAGACTGAGTAGTGAGTACATGAGTATGCAGAATTAGGCATATTTTGATCTATAGTATCTTTATCAATAGTGTCATCAGAATACAGAGTTGAGGTCCTGCTGGCATGTAACATGCATGCCATGTAAAGAAAATTTAATCCTATATAACATTTATGATATTCTGTATAGAGAGACTCTAACTGCAACTCCTCAGTGTCCCTGATATATTCACTGTGCACAACACAAAGAACACAAAGAATAATGTCAGTCCTGTCCAGACTGGTGTAAACTGTGACCTTGCAACTATTAGCTGAATATAAGATTTAAATATAAAGACTCTGTTGTGTTGCATTTCCCTTTGCTAAGAAGCCATCTTTGAGTAACTAACCAAGACAAATTTTTCAGAACTTTGCTAGGAGCTTTTTTGAGGAATTTGATGACCAAACCCACTAACCTAACATGTTGGTGGTTATGTTCTACAAAAGAGCAATCCACCCCTGGAAGTGTCCAAGGCCAGGCTGGATGGGGCTTCTGAGCAGCCCAGTGGGAGACTGGAACCTGCTGGAGCAGACAATCTTCAAGGTCCCTTCCAACCAAAACCAGTCCAAGGTTCCATGAATGTGACACTTCATGCACAAATTCAGGGATGTTTTGGTAACAGTAGTGTCTATCTGCAAGAATATTTTTTCTGGTAGCTGCAGAAGTTACATAGGTATTGAGAGACATTAAACTTTGCCAAGGATCAGCTTCAGAGGCAAAAATAGTTCTCTTTAAATAATCTCAGAGTAAAAAGCCAAAGCCTCTAAAACTGGAGCCCACAAGAGATTCCAGAGAAGGAATAAGGGCATAACTTTCTCTTTAAATCTGGTGAAAATTTGGAAGCAAGTCACTTCTCAGTTTCACAGACAGGCAGATTCAGCCAATCCACCTGAAAATATTACAAGATTCTATGAGCAGCTGGACAACTCTCACTGGTGCTGAAAACCTGAGTTTCTAGCAGGCATTGTCAGTGAACAAAAGGAGATTTGTCTTTTAGTCTGACAAAACCAACAAAACTGACCATACCCCTACCAGCATAGATGTCATAACCCATTTTAGAGCAGAGACTACAGGCAGATTTAATATTCTCATGAAATATATGTTTTGACCCATCTTGTTTTGCTAAAGGTACATGATGAAAAAATAATCTTTAGCATTATGAAACATTGGAGCAATACAGATGGTCAGGAAGTCACTGTCACTTTCATTCAAATTCATTCTTTCTTCCAGACCCTTAGTGGAAATGTCAGTCATATTACCAGTTTCAAAAGACATCTTGCTATATTGTTCAACAAGTTGGCTTTTTCAGGAGGCATATTTCCATTTTTGTAATGGCCTGCAGCACTGTGTGGAGCCAAAATGGCAGATGGCCTCACAGCAATATTGTTGTTACGTTCCCAAACTCACAGAACCAGTTTTGTTCTAACCAAGATGTTTATATTCTTTGCTCATAATAGCTATCTCGGGCTATATAGCTTTGCCTTACTATTCACATTTCATTCCTTTTATTCTTACACTGCCAGTGTGAGAGTCTGAGTGTGGCTGTCAGTGACTGCCTTCATGACTCTATATTTTTGCACCTGTGCACAGGACAGCGTGAAGTCAGTCCCACATGGTGCATGACAAAATCAAAATTTTGTCTTGCTTAATTTCACATGAATTTGGAAAGGCTGTTCTCATTAAAATAAATTTCCTAGTTAAAATTTATTTTCCTAGTTTAGGAAATAAAAATGCTTAATTGTCAGGTCCTAATTGTTCTAAAATTTTCTGCGATATAAATGTTGTTCTTGCAACAATTTGTCATGACATTTGGAATGATTTCATGAATCAGAAAACAGCTAGAAGTAAGATCTCTCTTAATTATTCATACCTGAAGCAAAGCAAAAACATTAAGAATGTAATTTTTTTAAAGAAATAAAAATCCTTGTGTGTTTGAGACAAAGAAAAGACACATCAGTGATCCCACCTTCTTGTCCAGATCTTAGTGATTCTTTCAAATGCTGCTTTAGTCAGGTTGTTTGTGCAGTGACAGGGACTCACTCCCTGCAGGGGCATTGGCAACCCTCAGCAGTCACCTGTTCTGTGTGCAGGGTGATGACAGCTAAATGTTGGTATCTGTGAAGGCTGGCAAGAACTACAAAAGCCTAACCAGCAGGCAGTGTTGATTGACTTCCAAATTCTACCACTCCCCAGGGACTGCAAAATATGGGAAGTGCTATGAGGAGGTGAATCCTTTCATTCAAGGTTCTCAAACCCACATCGTCTTCAGGTAGTTTTGCCCCAAAAGCAAGGAAAAAAAATCATCATTTATGATTTAAAGTTAAATAGCCATTGCATAAAATGCAGAAGTCATCAAAGGAGCTAGCACTGAAATTCCAGTCTGCTTTTAACCAGCTAAGTGTCCTAATTATGGCCAAAGAACCTGATTTGTTCTGGACCAAAACAGTCCAGTGGTTTTATAAGGACCACCAAGAATTTTGGATGTAGGTGTTGAATTTCTGAACCATATTCTGGCTCTTGGAGGAAAATAAGAAATTTTTAAAAAAATAATAAAGCCAAAATCTAAATAGCTAGTTAAAAGATTATTAGCCTTAAAATAGTGACCTACACTATGTGTTTGTGCTGCTGTGTCCATGCTAACTGTACTATTTTCTTGCTCATGGCACTTACAGATGCAGTATTATGCAGTGCATTGCCTGTTTTATATGTTGCTCCATAGACTGACTCATTAGCTAATCATATGTGCAGACAACCAGAAACATTCTTGAAAGGATTTTGGCTCTTTGATTTTTTTTTCCTCCAAATGGAAATTACAATTTTTCCACTCATCCGAGGTTCTAAATGTTCAGTTATATATAATGTTTCTCACAGGGACTGAGGCATTAGCTGGTATTCACAGGCTCCTAAAGCCATTTCTGAGAGATGTTGAGAGTACAGTGGAGCGTCCTTGTCTCAGTTTCATTCTATGTATTCACATTTAAATGCAAGAGAGTCCATCCTGCTGAGCCCAGGCTCAGAGATGGAAAGTGAGGAGGTGCCCCAAGCACCAGGGCAGGAATTCTCCTGCAGCCCATGGAGAAGACCATGGTGGAGCAGGTTCTTCCCTGCAGCCCACAGAGGACCATGGTGCAGCAGGTATTCACACTGCAGCCTGTGTTCTTCAGTTTCTCTCACTTTTCCCTGGCTTACAGCCACACATGGATAGCTGTAAAGTACAAAATTTCTGTTTCCACACGCCACAATACATTTTGATTATATTTTTTTCCTGATTATATTAGTCAATTCTTCCATATTCTGTTTTCTTGTTCACTGGTGGGAAAGATAAGAAAGAAATACAGATATATTATATTCTCACAGGCATTTTTACAGGAACTAGTGCCTATATGATTTCTGTATTCATAAATTAATAATAACTATTCAGGCACACTTCAGGCTGCTGAGCTTTCTAGTACTAGTAATATGTCACTCTTTAGCACCAAAAATTATCATATAGTTTACAAAAAAAATTCCATTTTAACTAAGCCATCTTCTTAGAATCAATTGTAACATTTACAACAAGTTTCTGGATCTCAGATGAAGCAGTCTGTAGGAATCTGGAAAATCGAGACATTTGTCATGAAATTGCTATCCAACTTATCAAAATAACCTTTCTGTAATCTATACATCATCAAACGGATGTGGTTAATCTGAGTAATATTTGCAGAATTTTCAGATTTTTGAAGAGTCTTAAAATGGTTTTCATCCTAATTCAAGGTGGGTGGGAGCAAATTTCTGAAATTTCAGCATCTCCTGTAGGGCAGGATTTCAGTGCTTTGACCATGTTATTGACTCGACATTTCCCAGAAACTGCAGCTCCACCACTGTATTATAATATGCCTTGAGACTGAAGGCCACAAGCATTTGAAAAGTATTCAGGAAATGCCATTGCACCTCTAAGATATATTTAGAATGTTTTTGTCAAAATTAAGTATTTCTACAAGCAGGAAAAGGATGTTGTGTGTTAGAAGCTAGAGAGAATGACAGTATGTGGGGTCTTCTATCTAAGAATGGTAATAACAGATTAGTAACAAAACCATAGAACAAGCTCTAGGATAAATTCTTCTAGGGAGGTTCTTTGTGGTCCTGTGATTCACATTAATGCAGTGACCCTTTCCAACATCCTGAGTAAATAATGCATTTCAGCACAGAAGCATGGTGTGACTTCAGTTCAAAATCAAGCATAAGCCTTAACCATATAGGAATCCAAAATTTCTGAATTCAGGAAAAAAACGTTGCTAGGACCTCAGCAGAAATGGCTGTGAATCCTGCTTTTGGGTAATGCCCCTGGAGCTGATCAGTTAAACTCCCTGCTTCATGAAATACAGCAGTGGAGGGAGGTCTGTCCTTCTAACAGAGACATTCAGAAAATTTGTGCAGATGGAAACTGATAGCACTTCCCAGCTACCTTCCCACTACAGCCCTCCAGGAATAAGGAGCTATGTGACTAGAGAGCTGGAAGTCAATATACCAAAGAAATTAATTACAAGCTGATTACACATGGCATCAGTTTCATGTCTTCTCACCTTCCCACCAGGAGACTTGGACACAGAACAGCAGATCTCAGTTCCTGCATCCATGGTTTCTGGTAACAGTTCTCATCATGCCATATTAGAGTAGGAGCACTTCTGTCTCACTCTCTCTCTTTGTTTTTTAGTTTAAATATGACTATAGAAGCACTTGAAGCTGGCATAAAAGGTGGGGTTAATGAAAATCATGCAGATATTGAATGTCAGAAGAATGGGTTGAGGATTTGCATGCATCATACTGGAGCCACTGCATACATTTCCATAACAGTAAGTGATGAATAATAAAACCTTCAAGTTTTATGTTTTTATCACGTCATCATCTCTGATTTAATATTCTTTTTGGTGCATTTGTTTCTTCCTTGTTCACAGTGCTCCTTCCTTCATTATTTAGTTCAAACCATAAGCCTTTCTCGACCTTTGGGAGTTTTATTTATACAATTTTCCCTTCCTGATGCAAAATAGAAATATGCATTAAGAAGCTATCCCAGAGGTGATTAGAGTCATTCATATGTAAAGTAAAAGGAGGACTCTCTGGGGAGGACTACTAAGCTCATGTCACTGCTTAAAAATTCTTGTTTTTGTCTTTTTCTTCCACTATTTCGTGTGCCTCCTCCCCTGCCTCCCAAAAGAGAGAAAACCTCACGCATGCCAGAATAGATGACAAAAAAATTTATGGTGCTATTTGGTCAAGGTCTTAGAAAGTTGCTCTCTTTAGGGAATGGTGGTGATTTGTGTTTCAGCTCTTACCAGGCAGATAGTCAGTCCTTGGGACAACCTGATCCTGCAGTTGCTGAGAGCTTGCAGAAGTGCTGTTAAGTCTGATCCTTCCACTCTGAACCCAAAGACAATGTTCACCTTTCATTTCAAAGCAAATAGAACCAAGACTTATACTGGAGATTATTATCTCTGTTTTATAGATTAAAGTTGGTGCAGTAAAGCCTTAGAATAGGACACAGCTGCCTATCTTGCTTTTAACCAAAATTTTACATTCTCCTATTAATCCCCGGAAAATGGAAATTGAAGGGGACCTGAACTATGCTTAGCTATCATCTAGATAGAGAGACATCCAAATTTCCTTCAGCAAGAGATTTCATTTTTTTCTTTTTGTGGAGCCTCGAGACATTTTTCAGTGAATGTTGTAAAAATGACTGTGTGACTTGGCCACTGTCAACTTGCTTTAAGATTCTGAGTATAATGCTGGGAGTCCCCAGGGTGCTTTGGGCGCTCATTTTTCTAAAAGAAAAATCCTCTTGTTGTCTGGCTGCCTCTGACTAGGAACGCCTATGTGTCAGTAATATTGAATTATTTAATACCCAACTTTATACCTGCTTATCTCTTAGCATAATTCACACATTTTGTGCTCAGTTCCACCGTTGGAGCTTTTTCCAATACATTTCCTCTGGTATTTACCTACTGGAGCAGATCTGAGCAGATAAAGGGAACCATTCAAATATTTTGAGTTAGACCAAAACTGTTTAAATGCAGCCTTACTGGAAGATTTTCAGTTCCATTTAGAAGCCACCTTAGCCTTTGCAAACTTATTCTCTTATTTAATTCTCAATACAGTTTAGATACCAATGTTGTGAACTGCTGAACAAGCTGTGTTAGCCAAATGTGACTAAAATATTTTAAATGAGTTTTAAGCCTGTAGTTATGACAGCCTCCAACAAAGACTAAGACAATTATGACAGATGCCAATTATAAAAACTGCAGACTAAAGAAAGAGAAATCTAACATAGATTTTTATAATTGACATTTGAAATATTTACACATTAAGAATTCATTTAATAAATAATTTTACCTTCCTTAAGGTATTTTTCTCAATCTTTAAAAAAAATCATTTAGATTTCTTCTATTTAAAAGAGATAAGCTAAAAACTAAATCCCTTGCTGAAGTGTTCTGTCTGATTTATTTGATACATTTTATGTTTATTTAAAAACAAACAAAACACCCTAAAATGCTGTCAATTAGTGGTGACCCAAAATCTGGTAAGAAAATCACTGTACAAGATCTATAGTCATTTGTCCTCCTTTTTTTTTAATCTTAGCTTAAATGAAAATATAAGCAGGAAAAGGAGAATAAAATGCCAGAAATTAACTTTTTGCCCCGACCAGAGTACCAAAATTCTCATTGAGATTGGAATTTCAGCCCAGATGGCTTGGCCAAGAAACATATGTCAGAAGTGTGAACTGCACTGTATATGATTTGACATCTTGATATTTAGCACACTTAGAAAAATATATTACAAGAGACATAGATACTTTAAGATGAGCCTTACTAATACCACTATACCTACTCTCTGCTACTGTTCTCCTGGATTATGTGGCAGTGTGGAAGGCAGCTCAGGCTCTATGCAAAACAGCAAATTCGCCACTGCTGCACCCTCTCTAACACACTTTATGTGCATTTCACAAGCAGATAAGAATCAGTCCAAAGTAAAAGCTCCTGGAATGCATTCAGTGGGACATCAGATGGCATTTCACCCTGCAGACCTTGCTCCCTCTGGAGCACAGTGCTGGCTGGGGCAAACACACCAGCAAGCACATCAGGAGAAACAAAAAGCCTGGGAGTCCCTCAGGTGCCTCACCTAAGCCTCTGAGCCATCCTGCAATCGGATTTCAAAGCACTAAATATTCATCACAATGAATTCAATCAATCAATGGCATACAGAAGTGCAATTTCAAAGTATTCTACAGGCAATTGTGGAAAGCAATTTTTATTGCAGTTTCCATTACAACTGCAAATAGAAACTTGTTCTTAATCTTTTCATAGCAGTCTCCCACTTGAGCTGTTATCATGAAGTATGTTTTCTGTCTTGAAGCACTGAGGACAGCATAGCACAGATGGGATCAGCCATATAAAATTATTTAGGAATTGGATCCTATTACCAAACAGTTGCCACGTTAAAAATTAGCAGAAAGGGTGTAACAAGATTATTCTACAAAGAGGATGCAGAGGAAGATGAATTATTTCTAATGAGATTTACACTTTTTTTATTATTAGTCCTTAGAGTTGAGACTTAAAACACCATAAAAATAATACATAATTTTTAATTACAGAGATGACTTAATTTTTCATAGGGTTCTGTAGAACTTCAGGAGACACCAAAGTGAGGTATCCAAAGGTTTCTTTATACAACACTCCATCAAACTTCAATTGAAAACATACTGCTACCTAATGACCAAATTGGTGATTGTTCTGCTCTCTGAAACATAATTTTTGAAGGAATTCCTAACACAATGTCCTTTTGCTTTCTAATGTCACTCATGAAGGGTGTTAGTTTAGGCTACAGCTGGCAACATAATTAGTTGATTAGGCAGAGCAATTCTGGAGCATTCACTGATCTGATGCCTGTGATCTAAGTAATGAAACATTTTGTCCCTCCAAATGAGAATGCTTTTCAAGCACATGCCAAAATCAAAAAACATGTGGTTCTGCTGTGGCAATGTTCCAGAGATGCACCAGTGCTTACAAGATGCACCTTATACCTTGCACTGGTATGAAATTGGAGTACAAATGATGATTCAGTGAAAATTCTCCTGAATCAGAAGACAGTCCTCAGAAAAGGTATAAATATGCCTTACAGGACAAAGAGATAATAGCCTATCACACCATATTTTAGCAAAGGGTTACCATCCTCAGTGGAAACAAACCATAAAAATGTCATTGTAGCTGACAGGAAAAGAAATATCTCTTTGTTTTAATGGATGCAATAATTTTAGATTTTTGGTAGTAAAATTAAAGCAGCTGTGTATTTCCCCTCTCTCCCCTTGAATAAGGAATTGGTTCCCTGGAAATGCTAAGACAGAATTTTCTACAAAATCTAATCTTATCTGACAGATTCATTGGAAAAATTCATATTGGTTATGATAAAGAAGACTATTTTTGTATCTGTTTTCTCTTTCTCCATCAGTGAATAAATAGACTTAATAAAATCTCTCAGCCCACTAGCAGTAACAAGAATTATTGATTCTAAACAAGAAAATTAAACTTTCTAAAATTAAAGATTTTCACTCCAGATAAAGCCTTTGCCTTGTTATCAACAGCTCTGGAGAAATGCATTCAGTCCATTAATATACCATTAATAATGTTAATCCACTGTTTCTATTTACTGATATGTGAAAATTACCTCAGATTTCTCCTCTGGGCTGTTCATTTACTTTTACTATTAATGGGAAAAAAGTGCCTGCCTATCAGTCTACAAGGTAAATAGTCAGTGTTCAATCCACAGTCCCTAATTAATATTCACAACATTTCTCTGAGGTTTTATTTCGTTTTATCATCGAAAATTTATCCAAGATAGAAAAAAAGAGAATGAATGGATCAAGACTTCAACACATTCATTAGTAAAGATTCAGTTGTAAGCTGCACCTTCCTGACACTCACCATACACATTTCTCCCAATGCCCAAGAGAGGGCCAAGGGCTGTTACTTCTTGTCAAATATCCCATGAAAAATCAAAACCTAAAAAATCAGACATTTTCTGAGTTCTTTTGGAAGAAGTAAGCATTTTTCCTTATTTTCCTACCTAGCTATGAAAGATTAACTGCACTCATTGCTCTACACAAGTACACATGAAGACTACTCCCAAAGTCCTTCTACAGAAATATTCTTGATTAAAATGCATGGATAAGAATCAGGCAGGGGAATTAATTTTATGTCAGCAATAAGCTTCCTGACCTTCTACTATCTGGCAGCACCACATGTTCCCATTCTGCAAAATGATTCAACAACCCCCTGGAAGCACAAGAACAGCCTTCCCCTGCAAAGGGAAATGAAGAAGGCAGAAGAACCTGGGCTGTTCTACAGAACTATGAAAATGAAGATCCAACAGCAACATTAAGAGAAAGCCTGAACACAGAAGGAAGCTGAACCTGTACAGACATAAGCCATATGAAATTCTAATGTTATAGGCATCAAATGGAGAGAAAAAATAAAACAGAAATCAGAAGTATTGATAGGCCCTTGAAAATGTTTCATAAGAAGCTTGAAAGCAATCCTGAAAGCCATTTGCATAGATTACACAAGGAAAATGTTCCCAAAATACATGCAAAGTAATGAAAATTACTAAGGACACAAGCAGAATAAATAAAAGATTTCATAAACAGGGAAGTGCAGCAGAAACCAAACTAAAACCAGCCAGCTCTCATGATAACTCGGTTTTTGCTCAATCCCTGCCTTACCAATGGCATTTATTTGGTATTTATGGGCTTATTGCTATAAACCCCCATGTAACAGCACATATCTACACTGCAGTTTGTGACTTACAGCTAAAGATCCCTCAGCACAATGGGCTCAGAGGTGAGAGGAGATATCCTCTGAGTGTAGGAGGGCCTGGGAAGTATTTACACTGAAAATATTAGTATGTTAACAGTGGAGAGGAATGCTTGGTATGCCTGAAGGGGGTCTGGGGAAGAAAGGAGAGAGAGAAGTCATTCCTAAAAGACCTTGGATGGAAGGCAATATCCTGAAATGCCAGAATGACTTTAGGAGGAACAGGGCTAATTTACTGATGGGTTTGGTAATTGTCAGGCTCCAGTGAAAGCCACAGAAAACCTTTAAAATCCCTATAAAAGGGGCCTGTTTTAAAGAGGTTGTCATTGCTGAAAAGAAAAATAATAGACTAAATGGGACTAATTCTAAACCCAGCAGGTCAGGAGCTGGGGCCTTGCAGAATAGAAAGGGAAAGCAATCATGTCAGATGAAAGAGAACTTGTAAGGGGAGAATATTCTGCTGTGTACCACCAAGCCAATTGTGGACTAATGCACATCTCTCATTGCTGCCACTAATTTAAACAGGCTGAACATTCAATCACTACTATTGTGTTATCTCTTTAGCTGAAGGTCAGACAAATGGGCACTGAAACCTTGTGACTTCTCCTGTACATGGAAAAAAATCTCTGCACCTACATTTGGTATGTAACATTGCACTTTTTAGCTAGAATATTTACTTGTAAGTAGGATTGAAGGACATATCTGAGAAACAGCAAGCAGAAAATGCTTTGGTGGCAATCCCTATCCACCAAGCAGGGACACAGATCAGCCAGGTAAGGAAAGGCATGCTCCCTTCTCACTGACCTTCCCAGCATGAACACACAGATTTGGGATGCCAGGCCAGGGCTGTGGTCACCAGAGAGCAGTTCTTGCTATTGTGGGTCCTATGATTATTTCTCATAAAACTGTATGTGAAAAACAACATTTACAGGATTCTCCTTTATTTATGCAGTCCATTATGCAGATATTGAAGAAAAAAAAATTACAAAGCAGAATTGTTATCAGGAAACTTGGTCATAATTCTATATCTCCAAAACAAGAGCTGTCTCTCTCCTTTAAGTTTCTTAAAGAATCATACCATAATTTAGGCTGGAAGGAATTTAGGCCATCTAGGTGGACTTCCAAGAACAGGGTCAGCTTCCAGTTTAATGAAGTTGCTCAAGGCTGTGTTCAAAAAAGTTTCAAGTATGTACAAGGATGGCAGCTCACCAACCTTGCTAGGTAAATATTCCAGTCTTTCACATCCTCATTGTGCAGAAATATTTTCTTTTTATCTATTGGGAAGGTTTAACATTTCTGTATTGAAAGTTAAAATTGCTAACTCTGGTCTTTTCAGCATGCCAAATAAAGATTTTTAAACAAACAAATGTCCAGCTCATTACTAGAACTTGCAGTGTAACCTGAAATACAATATAAATTTTTAATACCATATGAAAAAAAAAAAAGGCAAAAAATTCAAGGAGTCAGGATTTCTGGGTTATTACTCTCTCAAAGTGAAAAATGGGAACAGAGATGAGATGTCATAGCTTTCTATTCTCTTTTTTAAACTAAATAAATGAAAAAAAAAAAAACTTTACAGAACATTTTCTATAAATCCTTCCAAGAGGAGGACTTTGATGAAGTTCTATCTCCACATACTACACACCAGTACCTATAGGACACACACCACACTTCACCAGGACTCACCTGAAGTAGATTCAGATAATGTATTAGAAATTATTTAAGTTATAGTTACTTTTATGTGTATCCTAGTGTCTTAAAAGACACAGTTCTGCTATGGGCTGTGCAGCACAAAACAGCACAAGGGTTTCTGTTAAATTTAAACAATTATAGAGAACCCTCATAAGCATGGACTGGTCAAGACAGAAGAGAATAGGAGAGAGGAGCTGGGATCTTCACCTCCTGACTTGTGTCCTGGCACTGGTCTGTCCAAATCCCAGTCCCAGCTGCACGGGGTGAAGACCTGCAGCAGAGGGAATGAAGGCTGCAGTGGTTTTAGCTAAGCAAACTACCCATGCTCAAATCACAGTAGTACTCAGGGCAACACTGCACAAGTCAATGCACAAAATGCCATTGTGTGTTGTCCAAAAACCGTCAGTGATTTGGCAACTGCCAAGCAAACCAAGAGTGCTGGGATTAAGTAACACAACCTTTTTCTATGACTATAATTATCTCTGTAACTGTATACCTATAGATGCTCCCTAAATTAATTTACACTGACTTGTAAAAATGTCACTGACACTATAACCATTACTTTTTAAAAGTCTTAATGAAAAAGCCTTTAAGAAAAAATTAAGGTGATTAGTAACCTCCATGGTTAAAAAAGTAAACCCTTTTACAGGCTTAAATACAGGAATCTTTCACCTTCCAGTCCCAATATGCTTATACATCAGGATCTGCTAAAATGATGGTCTCTTCATCAAACTTCTGTTCTTCACAAAAATTACATAACAGTCACTTTTTTCCCTCCTCAGGGAGCTCAATGGTTTAGTTTGCCTTATTTTTTTTAATGAATGGGTCCTGTCCTTACAGCTGTTGATGTTTTCACCACTCCACGTTTCCTCAAGGACATTTACATAACAGTTCTCTTGAATTGTGCTGTTACTCCAGCAGCTGAAGCAGGGCACGCCATGGTAACCAGCCCACAATTAGCTCTGTGGTTTCTGACAGCACTGCAACAGCCCCTGCTCTGTTAATGGGATGAACACATTTACTGACAATCTCAGGGAGAGACCTGCAAATGATTGTAAAAACACACATCATGGTCTTCCATCTGAAATTCATACCCATTCAAAACACTAACTGAACAAAGTATTTGTTGTTTTCCTCACTGCTGTGGTTATATGCATACATAAAGAAGTAGTCTGGTTGTATCCTGTAAAAAGAGTGATGCAATACAAGTCTAGGGCTACAATAGTGTAAAAGCAGACAACTCCACCCTTAAACCACACTCATTTTACTTTGTCTCTCTCAGTCAGGCACAAATGCTCAGAGACATGCTACAGAGTGAATCAATGCACCATTGTGGGAGTGGGACTGGCACCTGCAAGCCTCCTTTTGAAAAATATGGATTTCTCCCAACACTTCTGAAAGGTGTAATAACTCCCTACCCAAGGCCACGAGGATCCTGGATGGTTCTGATTGCTATTACTTGAATGTGTGTCATTCCCAATGCTTCCACATTATAGAATTTGTGAAGTATCTGCAGCAGGCTTCAAATTAACTCCAAATTTCAAAGTGATATCCAGGGGGTATTGCACTGAATTCATTAGGGTTTGCTTCGAAGCAAAGACCTTTGGGCATGGACCCCAGAGTTTCCTAAGCCTGAGTGAAGCTCTCAGAAAGCACTGCAAGCAGTTTAAAACAGCACTAGGACAATGCTCTAACATAACAGTAAAACAGCAAAAGTGCAATCTTTTCAGACTAAACCCATGGAAATAGGTCTGCTAACTGCAGCTGGTCAGAGCTGCCATAAATGGCTTTATGACACTTAGTGAGGCAACAAGCTGCCTGTAAAAAACTACTGAGAAAGCAGTGGAACTGCTAAGCATGACAACTAATTGTTTCCACTTCAATGAGACGAGGGAAACAAACACAGGAGATCCGTGGAAGACAAGCCTAGCATCCATTTTGGGAAGTTCAGCAGACAGCTTTTCGGAATGCTGTGACACAAAACTCTCCAGAGATCAGCTCTGCAAGACTTGGCCAAGGAGGCTGAGACCTTTACCTCCTGCTGGGGATCAGAGCAGGTCCTGAGGGCTGGTCATCCTGCTCACCATCTGCACTGAAAGAACTGTGGTGCAGCCAGACCTCCCCTCCTCCCTGACCCCTGCTCCTCCCTGCTGGGGCCAGGTGTGTTTCCACTCCTCAGGAGAGCCCAGAGAGCCACTCTGCCCCAGCCAAGCAATAATCCACATTCCCAGCCCAGACCTTGGCTCTTGGCACCAGCATCCCCAGCGGCAGGACCGAGCCAGGCTTGGCCATGGTGTGCACTCCCTGGCTGCAAAGCTGGCATCCCCATGTGCAGAGGATTTCTGGCACCTGTGAGTGAGCACTGCAGAATCAGACTGCTATTCCGAGAAATTGGACCAACCCCATCCCGGCAAAGCTGGTGGTGATATTCGTAATTAATGCATTAGGAACAGTCCTCGGGAGCTACGCTGAAATGCAATTTTCCATTTGCCTCCACAGGGCGGCAGTTTTACAATGTGACAATTATTCAAATATCATTTCATTGTAAAAATTACAGATTTAAGCTGTGTCGTGGGTTTTGACATTTGATAAATTCATGAGACTTTTTATTACATGTTCCTACTCAGATATTAATGTGCAAAATCTCATAAATGCAACAAAATACAATAAAACTTTTGATTTAGGATATTAATTAGGTGATTAAACTGTCACACAAGGTTTTTTTGGCCTTTATAAATTAGTATCTCAACCTCACAATTTATAAGTAGAACAAATAATTTAAAAAAAAAGATGCTTGGTTTACTAAAAAAGCCACTAAGGTTTTGCACAAGGCCAAAGCAACCATGGAAAATTGATTTTCCACAGCTTACTCAGTCTTGAAAAGATACTGCTTTATAAAAATTTTTTTATTGAGTGGAGCCAAACCTCATTACAGTTTAGACCATTAGGAACAATGTGTGTTTGCACTATTATTTCTAATGTCATCAACATCACATTTTAATTTCATGTATTAAAGTAAAAAGAGCTCAAAGATGTATTTGCATTTTTTTACCAGGGAAAAAGAAGGGGATTGTGGTAGATCTTTAGTAAAATGTGGGTTGTTGGAAAAGGAAAATGATTATGCATTATTTCTCACAGGATGAACTGTGGGTAAAGAGAAGGTTTAAGGTAAAACAGAGCAGCAGTTTTTGTACAATGCACCACTATGGAAACCATTACCATTGGACTTAAGGACAGCCTGCACAAAAATGGCACTGAACAAATCTGGAGGACATTACACACAGCATTCCAGGTGCTGCCTAAGAAATCTCTTGACCAGTGATCTCTGGAAGCTGGGAAGCCTTGAGCAGCATGGAATTCTGGAATTTGGCCTCACTGGGGGAAGCGGGTTGGACCACAGACCTCCTGGGGAAGTCTTCCAGCTTGAATCATGGTACATCCCTCGTCCATCCCCTTGGCTTACACTGCTAACATTCTGGCTGGTAGCAGAAAATACAAGAGGGACATTTCATTTGAACTGGTATGGAAGAGTTTATGCTGTGTTAATAAACTAAACTGTGTCACCTGATCCAAGATATATTAAAATCAGCAATCTTCAGGAGCTTCTCTAGTCATTGAACTGGTCTAGTTGATTTTGCCAGGATTATCATAAAGAAATTGATCTTCAGCATATTCTACACAGCTGAATAATAATTGCATAGGGGCTGGGCAACCTGCATTTTACAGCTGATACAATTTCTGATCCATGCGAGAATCACCAGCTGCTCACCCAGCTCTTGGCAGTCGTGATCTCACAGAGCTTAAATCCAGAATTGCCACTTGTGATCACCTAATCTGATCTACTTTTCACAGGCCATTACCTTTGTACTGAGCTCAGTAACTTTGTGTTTGACTTAAATATATCTTCCAGCTTGACATCCTGTCTTAATTTGAAAATGAGAGATGGGGAACCCATCTCTTCCCTTCATCATGTACTTCAATGATTAATCACTCTTTCTGTTAAAAACAGGCACAGAATTTCTAATTTTAATTTGGCTGGTGACAGCTTCCAGCCATTGCTTCTGTAGTACTTGGAATCTTCTTATTGTGAATATGCTCACACATTTTAATGAGGTCACCTCTGAGTCTTTTTTTAAATTCACTGACATGCCAATTCCTTTATTTCTCACGGGATGAGGTATTTCTTACAGCTCATGAATTATTTCAGTAGTTCTTTCCCTTGCTCTTTTAAACCTTTGAACCATTTTAAAAATATGAATATGAACAGGATACAATATTCCATTTCTCTGCAGAGAAGTAAGACATCTCCACACTCCTATCAGGAGTTTTTTAATGGGCATCCTACAATTGACCAGAGCACACAAATTGAATTTGTTTGCATGAAATAAAGTCATATTAGAAGACTGACAGTTACTATATGAGTGAACCTTCTTACATTCAAAGGTTTAGTTGAGCATCCAAATTCCTAAACAAAGATAGCAAATTTCTTAGTGAAACTTGTTGGCTGTCAAACTGTGGCCTCTCAAAAGTCAGATTACCACCTGATTCAGTTTTCATAACTATAAAATTGGAACAAAATCTTCTTAACTCTGAAACACCAGGAAGAAAACGTTTGCTGTAATACTGTCATAGCAATTCTGTTCTTCACCACTGCCGAAATTTTCAAAGAATGATGCCACATTAATGGGACTGTTCAAACTGGAGAAAAGAAGGGAAACATTACAGCAGCCCTCCAGTACCTACAAGAGAACAGGAGAGGGACTTTTTGAAAGGGCATGACATGATAGGACAAGGTGGAATGGCTTTAAATTGAAGGAAGGCAGGCTTAGATTAAGTATTTGGAAGAAATTCTTTACTGAGAGGGTGCTGAGAGTGCTCAGATAAGCCATGGATGTCCCACCCCTGGAAGTATCAAAGGCCAGGCTGGATGGAGCTCGGAGCAGCCTGGTCTGGTGGAAGGTGCCCCTGCCCAGAAGAGGGGAGGCAGAACTAGAGCATCTTTCAGGTCCACTGCATCCCAAACCATTCTATGGTTCTACGAAGAAATAATTTTGTGAAACAGTTCTTTCTTCTCCATGGGCTATTCAAAGCAACTTTTTAGCCTGTAAAACCTCTATATCTGTGAGAAAAGCTTTTATCCTAATGCTGCAATGGTGAGAAAGATGATCACCGAGGTGAAAAAAAAAGGGCATGGGCTGTACTGTGTTAGCTCAAACCTACTGGATTTTGCAAACTTCTAGCTGACATTCTCATTTTAGAATCGTTGCTGCCATAATAGATGTTTAATAAAGCAAATTTAAATGCATTACTGAATTGAAAAAAGAGCTCTCTAAATGTGCATTATTTACTTTAGAAATTATTCGTTTTTAGTGATAGGGATACATGGCTTCTCAGAAATGATGGATGCTGCATTCCTTTTGCTGTTCAGGATTCTTATCATCCTTTCAGACAATTGAATTTCTTCCATTTGTAAAATCTATTACCAGCAGAACAACTGCATGTAAAAACCAATGACTGGAATCAGAACTGTTTTGGCAATAGAGTGAATGAGTACTTCACTGATCCATATCAATACCCAGGAATCCCATTTTTTAAAAATAAAAAAAAATTTAAATGGTATTTACTTAGACTTAAAAATTAGAATTCAAGCAATACCATGAAAAAGCTCACAAGAGAAAAAAATTCCTTATATTCATACAACATATTTCTGTAAAATACACTTTAATTTGGATCAATTTGATGCTTTGATTTTTGGAAGTACACTAAATAAACACAACTACATTAAATATCTAAAGGCTGATTAACCAGAGAGACTGAAGGAAGTAATAGCAGGCTTAGCAACTTTATCCAGAGGTACTTTCTAGGCAGAATCTTCTTTAAATCAGATTGAAGCAGCATTCCTTAGTAATCTAAGTGGGACTATTAAACTGATGATAGTAGTTATGAAATTACTAATAAAATTTGTTATTTCATAAATAATTATTTGCAGAATGACTCAGACAAAGTCATAGTCCTTTCCAGACTTAAAAATTTATGAACTGATGACGCTCTATTGATTGGAGCATTTACTGCACTTTCTATGGGACTAATTAACAAAACTGCTCACAAAATTAAACATAGTACTTATCAGGATGACACCATAGCCCAGTTCTTTGCAAACATCTCCACAGTCAAACACTTTCATCCTCATGGAGTGGCCTAAGGAGGAGCTGACTGCTTGTCCTAGTGAAGCCAGAGTGTTTCTCATTGACTCCCATTATCTTATGCTTACCTAGACATGAATATAAAGCTACCTAGAAGATTAATTATTTTGTGCCTGCAAATTTGTGCAATGTAAATTGCAGGATTTGACCCTTGATGAAATAAAACTGAAATTTAAAAAAATACTTGTTTTGTTTCTTCTGTCATTTAACTTTAAATCATTACTATAGCATGGAATATGTGGAAAAATAAATTTTTGTTATTTTTCCAAATAATATCAATTTGAATTTTAATATGTGCCAATGCAAAAGTATAGACACATCAACAGGAAATCTAACATAGCAGAGAAAAACAACCTGGAAAGCAGAGTCTGAAAGGGAGCTGCAGATCTGCCAGAAATGGCAGAACATTTAAAAGCAGCTATATTATGACAAGATAAGCTAACACAATTTTTAAACAAGCTAAAAGAAATCAGCAAAAACAGAGGGGCAGTTTTTTGTCTTTTGATGAGGTCATTTTAGAAAAATAAGTTTCTACTACTTTCTTTTTTTTTAAAATAAGGGCAGTAATGGAATAAGAAGAGTCAGAAAGCTAAGACTTAAGATAACACCTTAAAGCAAGAAACTTCAGGGACCAAACAATCTTGAAAACTGGAAGTTTTCATCTAATGTGCTTTTCTGTGTTTGGTTATTACAATGGCTATGTACCATGGAGCCATTGACAGAGATGGACAGCATTTTCCTCTTTTTTTATTTTTCTGTCTACAGTCCTTACATGACTGGAATCTAATAATATTTGACTGAATACGAAATCAGAGGTAAGTTAGGAATTTTTCAGCTGTAGAAAAGATAAAAGTGAGTTACAGCTTTAATTGGCCATTGAATTAGCTCATATGAATAATAGCTCACAGTCTTTTCAAGTTCTGTGGCTTAATAAGACTCCCTTGTATTTCTTTATCTGAAGATTTACTGGAAAATATTCATTTCTTCTGAACTTAGTGATTACACTCAAACTTCAGACGTGAAAAAAGAAATAGCTATGGAAAGAAAAAAACCATAAGTAGCATAAGCTGCTGGGAACACAGGTTTTATAGCCCCTTCTACATGTCTGCTACAGGACAAAAACTGATGGGGCACATTGTGACATGGGATTGCACTGGACAGGTTTTGAAGGGCTGCATATAAAATATAAGAGAGGACAAAAGGGGACAGGCAGATATGCACCAGCCAGCACAGAGGCTGGAACTCGGGCAGTAAATTGGCTTTTGTAGGTTCAGAGCTGAACTAACAAACACAGGAGAAATTTTATGCCATTCAAAACTAAATTCCTATTGATCCCTATAGCTACAGTGCCCACAAGAAGACACTAGCAAAAAGCCACCTTGTATACAACAATAATCAAAACAAAGGTCAGTAAAGGAAACCATTCTTTATTCTCTATCATGAGTTACTAAGCCTGTAACTCCCTACCTGCATAAACTCTTCCTAAAATACCATTTTCCTTGCAAACAGTAGCATCAAAGATGTTTAGTTAATCTCTGATGACCAGTCACAAGCTGTTAATGCATTGCCACTATTTTCCATGATACAAATTAAATATCTACCTAAGTACTATTCATTCTTAGTGTACCTAACCACACTGCTCAGAGGCAGTGACATAGTTTGGAGTAAGTTTCCATGAGAGACAGGAACTCCAAAAAAAAACCAATTAAAAAACTCCACCACCTTCTACCCTCAGCACAAAGTGCACTCATGAACCCTCCACATTTAAAATAGGAGTATAGCCATTAAAGTATTGATCACAAACCTGAAGCTCCATACTACTCAAAACAAGAGACCCCACCTAGAGACAGAAAGAAGCACATGGGAGCATCAGTACACCTTTTAATCCCCCTCCTGGAAATCTACCCAGCATAGGGGTGATAATTACTTCCTATATCCATGCCACAGTCTTTAACTGCTATTTTTGTGTATGACCACTATGCTATATTCACCAAACAGTTAATCAATATTTTGCTTTCACCTCACAGCTCACTGTGTGGCCTGTGCTCTGTTCACTGCCCATTATTCAATTGCCTTACGATGCCAGAAACATTAATTTCCTCCAGAGCTTCTCAATGCTGCTCATCACTTCAACATCTGAATGCTGAACAAATTCAAATTAATTCACAAAAATTCACAGCAGCAAAGAAAATATACTACTGCTGTTTAAAATGCAGGGCAAGGAGGCACAAAATAATTAAAGGCAGAGGTAGTCACTGATTTTAGATCTTATTTCTGAGGCATTACAGATGTAATTTAAAAGTATTTTAAAATATTTCAAACAGACATTGCAACATCACTTGCAGGCGTGATTGCTGAGAAAATTGGATTTAGGGCTCTAAAAGGGGTCATTAAAAATTAGATCATTAGAAACTATTACACCATTAGAGGTTCCACACAGAACTGGTTTAAGCATCTATATTAGCACTACATAGGAAAAGTATCCTTTGTGCAACAGTGCATTATTACAGTTGCATGACCTTTCTTTCCCCTCCCATTGTTCATTATTGACTTCCCAGCTCAAGCAATAAATGAAGCAGGAGCCACAAAGGCATCACTCATCTCTCCTGCACAGCCCCAGTACATCCCCAGAGCAGGTCCATCCTGCACAGAGTCAGAAATCCTGCATGAAAACAGTATGTGATCACCCATGTATAATAAGGGGACCAAATTAAGGTTGCCAAGCAACCACCTCCCCACATTATGCCACAAATCCCTGTTCTTCATCTCTTCAGCAAACACATGCCAGGCCCTGTCTCACAACCCAACCCTCCCTTGTCTGCTTCTGTGACCCTAATTACCTGTTCTCCCAAGGGCTTCTTCATTGCAGTTTCTTTGTCCAGCCAGGACCCATTTTCTCTCATCATTCCAGTTGTTACCCTGTCTTTCTGTTCTTCATAATTAGCATTTTGTTCATCCCATTTTCCTATTTCCCAGCTCTCAGTCCACTGACATTGCCAAAAAAATAAGGGGCAAGCAATATTAAAAATATCAGATGAAGATAATGAAGTCTGGCAAAGCCATAAGCAAAAACAGTTGTTAAATGAAATTCCCTGTAAACATTTTAATGTACTAAGAGCAAGACTAGAACTAAAAAAGTTCTCTTACACTTCATTCTCAAAGTGATTTTCTGCTACTGTTTCCTTCTAAGTGTGAATTTCACACTAAGATTTCAGCTAATATCTTCAAAGTCTGTTTTATCTAACCTCAGCATATTTTTACTTTACCATCATCTGTTGTTTTGCACGTTAAATCACCAAGCCAAAATAAATTTTAGTTGCAGAAAGAATAGATGATGTGCCTGGTATCAAGAACTGTATCTACTTGACAGCCAACAATAATATAACACTTATTGTCCTAAAACAAATATATCTCTGAATATACCTGACTACATAGAGAAAAATGGTCTAGAATACACTTGGAGCAGAAAAAGGTTTGTTGGTCTTTTCCAAGGGACATGAGAAAAACCCATGATGAAACATCTGATAACCAGCCAATGGTAATAAGAAATTTAGTCAATTCAAAGAGCAAAAGAAAGTTAAAATAATTCAGCACTTTCTCACAGCAAGCAGTAAGGGACACAGTGCAAAGTGAATTAGGCACTTTACAGCATGATTCGGTTGCTGACTTCATGTAACATGAGGCATTTTCAGAAAATTACAGTCAGGAAAGCAAATCAGAACCATGTCAGGATATATCTCATTTGAATAGGGCACTTGGAGGACTCTTTCCAACCAGGCCTCCTGGTCTTGGAACGACTTGTGATTTAGGTCTGCTGAATATTGACATCAGCACTTCTGGTTTTTTAGGAAACTGTCACTGTGAACCTCTGAGGTGCAGCAGATGGTGTTGTTCCCCATCAGCCTAACTCCTTCTGGATCATCTATTTCTCCCACTTTAAAAGTATGGTTGGATCTGGTATTCTCCCCTCCCTTAACTTTTACTTTAAAGAGGGAATGACTCTATGATTCTAGGGCTGAAAGAATACTTAGTATCCCACATCAAGATAAACATAACAGCTCTTGGTAGGACACACGTTCAATATAAACAAGAGAAGATGCTTCTTCACACAGCAAGGAGCTGCTCTGCAGAACAGCTTTCCATGAGACACTGTGGACACCATAGAAAGAAAAAGATTGGTCAAGGGTTACTGAGTATCATAACTGCATTAGGTTCTGGAATTCCTGAGAGCACCTGGACTGATCCCTAGGGAAGTTCTTCATATGCTTTTCCTACTGTGAGCCTTCCCCCAGAGTTCACCTGCAGCCAGCGCTGACAGAGAAGCTGCACTTCTAAAGGTAGGTAACTAAATGTGTAGAGATTACAGGAAGGTCTCAAAGTTCATATACTGGGAGCTTGCCCTTTGCTGCTGCTCCTTGGCCTGTGCTTGTGGCTGCTCTTCCTATTCAGTTTCCCATTTCAAAGATAAGTGTCACCTCATCCCTCTACAAAAATAAGGAAAATAAGACTTTACCTATGAAGAGTAAACTTAGGAAGAAAGAAATTAGGTTTATTTTTTTTTAAGCAAGAGAATAGGGAAGTGGAAGCAAGAAGGAAGGGGGGAGTCAAGGAACTACAAATGTAAGGATTCACATGAAGACATCAGGCTGAGCATCTCCAACAACACTGTGAGCACACTGAACACATGCAAGGACGTGGGGAGGCTGCCCAGTGATGGCTAACACAGAGATGGGTCAGGATGAGAAAACCAGAACTGTCCCACGGGCACTGGGATTCCCCCCAAGCTGCCCTGTCCAAGAGCTGGTGATGAGGGGTTCATCCAAGGGGAGAATGTCACTTAATAGGAAATTCTGCTATCTGGCAGGGCCTTGGAAGGGGAGGATATGCAATTTACAGGCTACTGGATAAATGGCCCCTTGGTTTAATTCCACACAAGAGTTCTCAGAATCTCATGCACACACTATTCTCATTCAGAAGGATGTAATTGGCTTCCACCTCAATTTTCCCAGTCTTTGCCATCAGCCCTATGGTTTGTGTATTTCTGGCACAGCACAGATCTAGCTGCAGCCAAGTCACTCCCATCACGTGGCCTTGCCCAGCTCTAGCTCACATCTCAGGGACAAGGATGTTGAGGGAGATCTCATTATGTACAATACCCATGCTAGCATTAAGCCATTGCTTACAGATTTCTGCGAAAATAAAAAAAATAATAAATCCACAACTGCCATAATACCATTATTCAGCTTCCCCACGGTGATGCTGAATGCTGCTGAAAGGAGCACCATGTGCAGCCCTGCAAGTACAAAAGCCTGCAGGAAACCAGGCGAGCCTAAAGCTGCCTTACTCCAGCGAGTGTGGAACAAGCAGCAACCAAAATCACTAATGGTGACATTGTTTGCAGCTGGCTTATCAAGCTGCTACCAAGCTTCTTTACAAGATGATTTTTAGATAGGCTATGCTCAGCAAAAAAAGCACAATTTCAGAAGCAGAGAAATGCTAATGGGAACATAATAGTACTCTACTGCTTCATAGCACGAATGTTACATAGGGGAATGAAAGGAAATTCGAGAAGAAAATGGTCACCATGCTTCAGATAGAAGCCACAATCATACACACACATATATCTCTGCCCTTTCTTTTTCTTTTTATATTTATACAGTTCTACAGAAAATTTTGGAAAAAGTTACCAAAAAATCCCAAATGTTACAAAATCACACATGCATATATTTGGGGTCCTCTTTTTCTAAATTTCACATTAAAATATGCTTGCTTATCTGCTTACTGAAACACAAATTATGCTAACCCTTTCTAATCTGTGGTTAACCTGCTGTGAAGAGTAAGGCAAAACAAAAGATTCTTTCACCCCAGAAGGAAAATATCCTGGCAAACATTCTTGCAAGAAAATCTTTATTGTACCCATGCATTCAAGGATACCGAGGACTGTGTCAAGGTTCTTTTTTATGAGAACGAAATGAAAATGAAATATCAAATAGTGCTCAAAAAGGTAGTACCATCCCTTGTTAAGTATGTAGAGGAAAAAATAGCATGTGAGTGTAAAATTAAAAATCCTATATTATATAAATGCATTGAAAGAGTAATTAAGGTTGTATAGGGTCCATTTTTTAGAGTTTTGAAGACTTCATTGTACAGTCTGAACCACATCTTTCATCACAAGTTTTGGTGAAGACATGAAAGCAACAGGGATGTAAACAAACTAATAACAAACCAATTATTAACTAATTTTCTAAAATTTTGTCGACATAAAGAGATATCACTCTTGAAGGTCTAGAAGGAGTAGAAAGTGAACAAATAGGAAAAAAAAAATCAGCTCCTTTAAATAAGGTTCATTACATTTCCTGATGACAAAGGCTAAGGGTAAACAACTCTCCCAGAAATTCAGTAGGAAAAAAGCTGACTTTTTAGGTTATTTGAGAAAACTAAACAAGGTAGCAAAGCCTCCCAGCCCATGCAGTGGAAACACAAAGCACAGGCAGAGAAAAAGAGATTCATGACCTATTCCCATCTCTGTGATTCACATTTCAGTGCCATTGCAGTTCATTTACTTAGCAGCACTTGTCTTCAAAGTGCTGTGCAAACATTTTTCTTTCCAGTACCACCTCTCCTCCTCCCTTGTCTGCAATGGGGTAAGAAGCAAATTTTTTCTTAACAAATGGAGAAAAGAACAAATGGGAAAAATGAATAAAAGGTTTTCAGCAATCTGGCCACGGCCTGAGAAGTGTCCAACAAAAATGGGATGAAAGCCACAGCTATGCCTCGCTGTCATTTAGAAGCAATTCAGGGGTGTTTTGCTCATTAGCACGTCCTTACAGCCCGTACAGCCACAGACCTGGAGATAGCCTGGCCTGCAAACGCATTTTAATGTCAACCAGACTGAAAGAAAACAAGTCCTAGCCTTGCTAGGCCGTGCTGGAGCTTAACTCACCCTCCTGCAAAATTTGTGTGAAACACAACATCAAAAAGTGGCAGTCAGTGGAACAGAAATGATGTATGAGCTGCCTTGCAACTGCTGCTGCACACGCCAGGGTTTGACATGACAGCGATGGCCAAGCAATTTCTCGCACGCTGTCTCGGCACCCCCGCCCCAGGAGCCCGGGAGCCGCACCCTGGCGAGAGCCGAGCTGTCCGCGCCGTCCGCAGCCCCGGCACCCCGAACGCCTGCGGGCAGGCCGGCGGCAGCAGCAAAAGGAGAAGCGAGGTCCCTCCGGCAGGGGCGGGGAGCCTTCCCACCCTGCCGGCTTCAGCTCGAGAACGGGAAAATCGAGCAAACAGCAGAGACAGACGCCGGGCGGGCTCGCTGGGCGCGCCGGGCGGGGGATGGGGAGCCGAGCAGAGATGCTCTGTGTCAGCGCAGCCCCGGTGTCACGTCCCTCCCCGGGCAGCTGAGCCCCGCCGAGCCCAGCCCAGCCGAGCGGGGGTGCCGCCCCGAGCCGGGAAGGCACCAGGAGACGGGGAGCGGCGGGGCCGACAGCGAGACCCTCCCCGCTCCGCAGGGCCGGGCTCAGCCGCACCCACCCCTGCCTGCCCCATCCCAGTCCGCCCCTGCGCCTGGCCTGTCCTCCGCCCCGTCCGACCCCACCCTGCTGCACGGCTTCATCCCACCCTGTCCGATCCCACCCTGCTGCACGGCCTCATCCCACCCTGTCCGACCCCACCCTGCTGCACGGCTTCATCGCACCCTGTCCGACCCCACCCTGCCTGTCCGGCCCCATCGCACCCCTGTCCGACCCCACCCTGCCTGTCCGGCCCCATCCCACCCCTGTCCGACCCCCACCCTGCTGCACGGCCTCATCGCACCCCTGTCCGACCCCACCCTGCCTGCCCGGCCCCATCCCGCCCCCTGTCCGACCCCACCCCGCCCCGTCCGACCCCACCCTGCTGCACGACCTCATCCCGCCCTGTCCGACCCCACCCTGCCTGCCCGGCCCCATCCCGCCCCATCCCATCCCGCCCCCTGTCCGACCCCACCCTGCTGCACGACCTCATCCCGCCCTGTCCGACCCCACCCTGCCTGCCCGGCCCCATCCCGCCCCATCCCATCCCGCCCCTGTCCGACCCCACCCTGCTGCACGACCTCATCCCGCCCTGTCCGACCCCCACCCTGCCTGCCTGCCCCCATCCCGCCCTGTCCGACCCCACCCTGCCTGCCCGGCCCCACCCCATCCCATCCCGCCCGCCCGGCCGCAGCTGCCCGAGCCCCGCCGCTCTCCAGCACCACGGAGAGCACCGGGCCCCGGTGTGCCGTGTGCCCGTGTGTGCGCAGCGCCGCGCCGCTGCTCGCCCTTT
Organism: Luscinia megarhynchos; assembly: GCA_034336665.1. NCBI lineage: Eukaryota > Metazoa > Chordata > Aves > Passeriformes > Muscicapidae > Luscinia > Luscinia megarhynchos. Next base: position 73,113,290 of record JAPFBE010000002.1, read on the forward strand.
CCTGTCGGCGGTAAGCTCCTCTCACTGCACACATCCAGCCCCTGCTCGCCAACGCCCCTACGCAGCCACAGAGCCGAAGGCCCGGGAGTGAAACACCCTAGAAAGCCACCGGTCCGCCGGCGGTCCCGCGGCAAATGTTCCCATCCCCTCTCCTGCACCTCGGCAGGAGCCATCACGGCGTCTCCCCGCCCCAGCTCGCATCCTGGTGTCTGTGCACGGGGGTATTTCTCCCCCCAGACTCACTCCGAGACTTTTCTATTCTCATTCAAAGAAAAAACCTGGAGTTTAGTTTTGAGTGTCGTCATTAGTGTCTCAAAAGAGAAAGCTAGCTTTATGATCATGCTCCGGGTGATGCTTCACCCAAAGATGCTCTTCACTGACTTGGAGGGACCTTTAGAAGCTTATAATGGTGGTTACCTGTTCTAGGGAAGCACACACAGAGTGAGAGCATCACAGTTAGTGACAGCACGCAGTGTGAGCTGTGGAATGTAAGCAGCCCCACACAATGTACAATGGTGCCAATGCCATGCTTTTCCCACCCATCCATACACACACCATGAAACACATCTACAAGTAGCGTCCTCCAAATTGCAAGCTGAAAATTTGCCCTGTGCCCTGTCTGCTTGGAAGCAGTGTGGGAGTCTGGTATCCCTGAAAGTTCTTAATGATAAGGCTGGTTATCTCCCTGGGAGAGGCAAATGAGCTCCAGCTGAACAGTGAGATGAGAAGGTAAAGGTGGAGCATCCTTCTCTTTGTGCCAAGGTCTTGGATACTGGCTCCTCTAGGCCAGCAACTGCTCCCAGGCCTACGAGGTGTACAAGCAGATCCCATCACTGCCACGTTTCTAGCAATGTTTCAATTAACCCCCACCACATTTGTTTCGTGGCTGCCAGTTATGTCACTGGCTTTCTTCTTACCTGGGATAGAGAATTCTTAAAATTAGTGTAGGGAATTCTTAGAATGTGTCCATCCCCTTTCATGTAATGACCATATCAGATCCCATCCTGCAAACTTTATCAAGGGAATCAAGCTCACATCTTCCCAGTGACTCTTACCGTAGTGCATCAGGGAAGTAGTTACTGACTTCTGTCCACATTTATCCTGTTCTGAGATTTCCAGAGCCCTTTGAGAGTGTAAGCAGGTCCAGCTGCCATTTCTCAGGGTTAAGAAAAGTGTGACATGACCGAGGTTAGGTCTGGGGACAGTAAAACAGGTACTAAAATGCAGAAACATTCAGTATAAAACAATTGTGCAGTATATCTGTGTACCCCTGCAGGAGGCAAAAATAATCTGAGCAGCTGTTTTACTGAAATGGTCTAGAAAATGCCTTGCAATGGTCCCTCTTCTTGTTGTATCTTTGGAATGAAATATGTTAAAGTGAATTTGTGCATGTTTTACAGGTAGCAACAGCAGAGCCTTCAACACCAATAGGCTTTTTTCATGTAAGACATAAAACATTTGACATGGAACGTACTATTAACGCCAGACCGAGGGGGGAGAAGCATCCAAGGACTGATTTCCATTTCAAACTGCATTCTGGCACTTTGTACTCCAGCACCATTGGTGGATCAATATTTAATGCCCGGAGATTCTGGCTCTGCAGGAGTCATGTCAGGGGACCTCTCGAGCCAATCTGCTTTGGTAGAGGAGTGATAATTATTCATGGGCTCCTGCCTCTTGCTCCTTCTCTTGCACAGCCCCACTCTGCTGACTCAGTGCCTTATTCAGTCTTCTCTCCCTCTCTCCACTGCTGTAGCTGGACCCCTTTGCCTTCAGCGCCTCTGAGAGCTGCACATCCCAGCATGGCTAAAACAGCAATGGGTAAGAAAACGCCTCTCTTTTCCTTCAGTGCTATGGCCACGGTCTCCTAGGTCTGCTACTACAACTGGGTGTTCTTCTTGCTCTCCCAAAAGTTTAGGGGAAAAAAAAATATCAAGAGAACACTGAACATATTTTTAATTTCATTGATCAGAGAAGAAAAAGGGGAGTGGGTGGGACCCGGGGCTGTTTTAGTATCCTAACCAGAGATCGGGTTAATTGTATACTGATGGGTGAGGTCGGCACATGAGCACAGCATAATTTTGGAACGGTTTTCATTATTTTAAAGATGAGTAGATATTTAGATATAGATAGATAGATAGATAGATAGATAGATAGATAGATAGATAGATAGATAGATAGATAGATAGATAGATAGATAGAAATATTATATATTTATATGTAATATACATATATAATATGTATATATAAATGTGTGTGTGTGTCCATATATTTATATAAAAGAAAGAAAGAAAATGAAAACAAAACCGAACGGTAAAGTTATCCCCGTTGTCAGTGTGCCTCCACCCATCCCCGCCGGCCGGAGTCAGCGCTCCCCTCTGCCTCTGAAACCGCGCGGGGAGAAGAAAAGCGGCACCGGGAGCGGCCCCGCCGCCGCAGGGGCTGGGCGCGGGTCGGGGGCTGCGGGCGGGGCCGGGCCGGCGGTACCGGCCGGGGGGGCTGCGGCGGGGCCGGGCCGGCGGTACCGGCGGGCGGCTGCGGCCGGCCGGGGCCGGCCGGCGGTACCGGGCGGGCGGCTGCGGCGGGGCCGGGCCGGGCCGGGCCGGCGGTACCGGGCGGGGGGGCTGCGGCGGGGCCGGGCCGGGCCGGGCCGGCGGTACCGGGCGGGGCGGCTGCGGCGGGGCCGGGCCGGGCCGGGCCGGCGGTACCGGGCGGGGCGGCTGCGGCGGGGCGGACCCTGCCAGGCGCGCACTGCGGCCGGCCGCGCCCAGCCAGCCCAGTTTAGCCCGGCCCAGCCCAGCCCAGTTTAGCCCGGCCCAGCCCAGCCCAGCCCAGCCCGGCGCGGGGCTGCGGGAGCGGGCGAGGAGGAGAAGGAGGAGCGGCCGCTCGGCGCTGCCCGCACCTGCAGTGTGCCGGGGGGCGGCTGAAGTAGGTCACTGCATCACGGAGGGCTGGTGTGCGCTAGCAGTGCCCGCCCTGCTCGCTGTCCCGGGGGGCAGCTGCCGGGCTGTTGCTCGCTCCAGCGGCACGGAGAGCATCCTCCCATCCCCCGGGAGCCGCGCCCCGCCGCCCAGCCCTCCCCGCCTGCCCGGCCCAGGGAGCCCGTGCTCCTGTTGGTCCTGCTGCTCCTGAATGGCAGGAGCCAAGGGCGGTAGCCTGGCTCTGGCCCCTTTGTTCGAGGGAGGATGCTGGGAGGGTGGGCGAGAAAATCCCAGTGAGGGTGTGGAAGAAGGAGGGGGAGAACAGTCGTGGGGTCGGGCTGCTGAAAGCATCCAGACCCTAGCGCTCCTTAGGATTGGTTTTTGTTGGTTTGGGGGTTTTGGAGGGTTGTTGTTTTTTCCTTGAAGAGGAGTGAAGCTGGACCTGCATTTGACGCATTCAAATTCAAGTTTTCACAATTATTCACCATTAATGTCTTACACACGCAAATCCCACAAAATAAGGATGAAATGCTCCCAACACAATTAGTGTCCTCCCCAAAAAGCAAATCCTGTTCAAATTTTCATTGGTGCAGATTCTTGTTGCCACTCTTCATCGCACTGCACGAAGTCACACCAAACCCTCCTGGCGCGGCTGGAACCGATGCATTACGCCAAGGGCGTTTGTCTGAATGCTGATGTTCCGCTCCCGAGGAACAATTGGTGTGGGTTGAAAGCATTCTAACCCGGCTGTGGCACCCTCGGGAGCCAGGCATGAGACAGCTGTAGATGCAAACAGAGGAGGGAAGCGAGGGCTGTGGGAGCCTGGCCAGCCCTGCAGTGCCGAGCACGCCGTCCCCTCCCCACTGCAGCAATCCCGTAATCACTATTGATAATTTGTAGTCGGCCGGGGACTTAGCGCTGCAGAAGGGCTGCTAGGAATTCTGCCACAAGGGAAGGAAGGGCTCCTCAGGCTGGTGTTAATGATCTCACAGCACACCAATATAAGGATTTCTGCGGCAAGAGCAATGCCAGGAATCATTAGGTTTACCCAGAGACAAGGGGCTGTGCGGCGCCAGTTTGTCTGTTAATCCCTGGTTAACGAGCCACCTATACCAGCAAGAAAAAGCCCTGCAGCCACCTAGCCCCAGTTTCCAAAAATACTAATTACAACAACATTCAATTAGAAAATTTAAATTACTTTATTAAAAGCATCTTCCACCTTTAAACTCGCAAAGCTTAAAGGATTCTCCTCACCAGTTCTTTAAACTATATATTCTTTAAACTATAGTTATAAATAGACAAAATTTGTATCTAGACAGCCTATTAGAATAGTTTCATAGTTTCATTTCAAGAGTCACAACAAAGCAACAAATTTTATTTTCATGTGGAAAAATAGATGCATTCTCAGTGATGCGCATTTCCAGCTAGGGCTAAATGAGCTACATTTGTTCTGTGCTCAAACTTTACCCAGCAGAGCACTGAAAGAACTACAGAGTGCCTGATTTTTTTTCCCTTGTTGAGCACCAGATTTTGCAAAGTGGCAATAAAGGCTAGGTCCTGCTAGCACTGGAGCCAGCAAAACATTTCTAATCAGCTTAACCCATCCCACTATTATGTTTCTGGCCCTGGTCCAGCAGGGCACTTAATCAGGTGTCTGAGCATGTGAATAATCCTACTGGCTTTTGACAAAACTCTTCAAATAACTCAGGTTAGGCAGATGCTAATAACCTTGAACAAGCCTGTGTTTATATTCTACCATAGAAAGCAAAAATAAGCCTAATTTTCTATTAGTCTGTGTAAAATAAAAGGTTTTCAGGGCAAGCTCCTCTTAGTTACATAGGAATTTCAACAGCTGCAAGAACTTCTGGAGATCATTACACTCTGAATGCCTGCAAGATTGTTCTTTTTGTTTAGTTTACATAGTATATGAATGATGCATGCCACACAAGCATCTTTGTTTGGGGTTTTTTTAAAGTATGGGTTTTTTTGAAATTCCATGTGGCACAACTGTACAGAAATTCTGGGGTCAATTACACTTCATCCTCCCCCTGATGCCCTCTTCCACATGAAATATGTATTGAATAGAGGGGACTCCTTCATGCCTTAAGCTCCCAAGCAAACAGGAACTGTGTTACATAAATCAGGGCCTTTGCAGTTAGGGTCACTACAGACCAATCAGGTCACATATCTGGTTTGAACTTACTTAGTGTGAGGTACATAGATGGCAGTGTGAAGGTGAAGCAGTCTGTGATGCCACTGGAACTAAAAAATGTTTGAAACCATTATTTCATTGTTTCATTGTGGTGTTTTATTTAATGAATATCCATTATTCAAACATCTCCAGACAACCATCATACAGAAAATCTCAGTCCCATTTATGGTTCTGATTTATTTTATGTGGAAGTTGTTAAAGAGAAATACATGGGGCATGTGCTCATAGTGTGTTACAGAAGTGCTTTAAGGTGAACTCCTTTTGAGATAGGAGCACCATAAGGTTATAAATGGGTGGGACTATGAGGGTACAGGAATTCAGGCAGCCCCACACTCCCTCTTTCACATACCTGAGTAAGACTGATTAAACCATTGTAGAAGTGCTTCAGAGTTGCTCTTCTACTTTGTCATTCTCATTCTAGCTCTAAGCTCACACCTCAATACTTAGCTTGATGGATGCAAGGCCACTGCTCAGTTTCTCTGTTAACTGAATACTACATTATTGTTTTACCTGGTATGTGACATACATATGGAGTCATAAATAAGTGTATGGTTGTTGAGTTCAACCAGTTCCAATTTTTTAATAAGTAGTCTTTCTTTAGTGGAAAGGGGTAGGAATTCTGCCTCTGATCTGCCACTACACTAGAACAACTGCTTGATTGTCTACAATTGCATGAGTAGTCATCTGAATATCAGTGGCAATGACAAGCTGAAGTTAAACAACACATGGCTAAGTGCCAGGCCAAATTTGGACTGAACATGCTTCTTTCCATATTATTCAGTTTTTAGCTGAAGGTTTAACCTTCCCCTTTTATAAATAAATGAATGCACGTCAGCTCTGAATTATTTCCAGCTGATAGAAAATTACATGTCTGTAAATAGGAAATTACTTTAAGAGAAGAATGAACATAGGCAAGAATCAGAAAGTTATTTATTTTATCATAATATTGGCAGAAATGTGATTTGACTGAGATACCACTATTCCAAATTTTTTCAAGAACTAGTAGAAGAAGTCAAGAATTTTTTGAGTTGGAAGAGATCCACCAGGGTCACCAAGTCCAACCTGCCCTGCACAGAACCATCCCCAATAGTCACACCACGTGTCTGAGAGCATTGTCCAAACACTTCTTGAACTCTGCCAGGCTGGTGCTGTGACCACTTCCCTGGGGAGCCTGTTCCAGTGCCCAACCACCCTCTGGGTGAAAAAACCTTTTCCTAATACCATTTTGATGTGATAAGGAAACTGAAGTGATAACATTTCAGTTAGTTTATTTTTTCTGAGAACTTTTATTACTGAGCTAATATAAGAGTGTTGGTAAGTAAAATTCACTAAAGAACTGAGGTTAACACCTATTCACATTATTTTCTTGGTTTTTAAAGACTAGATTACTCTTCCTGCTATTGAGAATTAAGGCAGGAATAATTTTAAAAACAGTCCATATGGCTAAGGATTTATATTACCTCATAGCAGTTCTTTATTTGGCCTGTGAGGTGTACAGGCAGGAGGGATGGAACGTCATCACTTCTATTTTCTTATGGAAGATATCCCATAACACACTGAGGAAATAAAAATAAAATTCAGCAGCTTGAACACTTCCAAAATGTTCTCTCACCTCCACCTCCATTACCATCACCTCTTTGTCTCAATGTAAGCTCCAGTCAGACTAAAAACTTCTGTTTAATAATATATTCCTGTAATTCATGCACATAGATTTTGTGAATTTCAATTTTCTTTAATTTATTATTTAAGACTGAAATTTCTTTTACTATTTTTATTGGTATTTATCCTACAATAGTACATTTCTCTATCACATTTTGCACACCTATTTTTTATTATATATACTGTGTAATCTAACCTTATGGTTAAATTTATCTCAGGTGACATTTATATTAATTTCTTTAGAAAAGAATTCTCCATTTTCAAATTAATAGCACTAATTTGAAAAAAAAAGTCATTGCAAAAGAGAGATGGAGCACTCACATCCAGCACTATATTTAGATAGTGTTTTAGCCTTCAAAGACTATACAATATTAACTAATTCTCCTAATTGCTTGCATTTTTTTGTAGTCTAAAACACATAGAGCTCCCATGACAGATCAGTCTGGGCAATACTTGACCTGTGCAGCATTTTCATGTAGCTCTAATTTAACTGTAGGTCTAATTTAACTACCTTATTATTTGCCTCAGCACACTCAGCTGGTGTTTAGCCTGTGGAGAAGAAACTGGCAGCTGACTTTGGAGGAATGGCTGCTGGTCACAATTCTTTATAGAACCCTTTCTAGAACCATTTCTAGAACCCCTTCTACAACCCTCACACCATTCTATGGATACAGTCTGGGGTGTTGATGGGTTTCAATCAAAAGTACTGTTGATCCTGCTTGGAAGGGTGGGTCCCCACAGGGAATCTCAGCCAGCAGCTCTACCAGGGACAGGTATCTCAATCCTGCAAGGTGCTGGGTGCCCATAACTGCACTGCAGACAGTACCTGTTCCTCTAGTTGCTCAGCACTTTTCAAAAATGGACAAAAATTGCTTTGGACCTGCATCCATTAAAAAAAAAATGGACCGATGCAGAAATGCTGGCTCCTGGGAACTAAATACTTATGACATCGTGTGTCTGACAAACACCAGCATACAAAGCTGATCTGAAATTATTTCATTTTCTCTTCCACTTATGTTTTTCTTTTTCCTGTCTGCTAATACATAATATAACCAATGTAGTGAATTTAAGCATTTCTGTCAGGATATGCAGTTAAACTGGTGCACAGCATCTGCACAAAATATTAGGCTTTGCTGAATATATTCAGAAATGTTATTTTTTCTAAGTTATAGCTTTATCCAAGCAGTTCATAAATAAATTATGATTTATGCATTCATTCAAATACACAAAACCTATCACTTTTGTAGCAATTACTGTGTGGAGAAGTTGTGATCCTTCACAGACACAACGACAAAGCAGGATTGTTAAGAGTTTTTCACCAACCTGCCCCAAGCAGGTAGTTTAGTTTAGAGAGGTGAGTGAGGATAGGGTTAGTAAAACACCTGTGGTGGGATACAGGCATGGCTGGACCTCCACAGCACTCAGGGAGAGCTCAGCACCTCTGGCTATGGTCAAGGTCTGCTCAGAGTGAATGCACTCATAATGCAGTGACCCAGAGGAAAATGCAGGGAGGAATGGTGAGAAATTCAGCTGTCCCTTGGACACTTCACACACCTGGCTCGGTCTCTTCCATGGTGGTGGGTGGAGAAAAAGATGTGGCAATGGGTGCACTCCTGCCCCTGAGGCAAGCAGCTGGTGGTTGGCCTCCAGGGTGGCCCTGGGATGTGGTGGCACTTGTCCCTGTGTGTCCTCCTCCCCACAGAACACCAGAGCCACCAGGCTGTGTCTTCTTTCCACACTCCCATGGGAAGAGCATCGTGCTAGACAGAGGACAAGACAGCACACAGGAGGGAGCATGACCTACACCTAGGAGCTGGGGATCCAGGAGCATCACTAGATTTTGCAGGAAATAGAACCTGAGTTCCTTTGGGTAACAGTTGGGATGCTTTGTCTTGAATGGAAATTTTGGGAGTTTGACCCCAGCTCTGGTGTTTCCCAGTCAAAGGTGTCACTGTAGGCAATTGCTCCATTGGGCAGGAATAAGAAGCCAGCAGAGTTCCTATTCAGCTGCATTTTAGAAGAAAACTGTGGCTTGTTTATGAAGAACCCTGTGCTACCTATGTGTGCCACATGCTCCCAGGAAATGGGCTGCACAGATTTCTTCAGAGGACTGCCTGTGAGCTGGAAGTGGGAATAATTTCAAATCTGAACTATCCTTGCTTGTCCAAAGTTTAGCAGCCTACAATGCACATCAATTTAAAGAGCACAAATTGTGTTTTTCTGTATTCTCATGACTTCTCTTCATCTGTGTAGAAATTTGTAGAATCCAGGTTTTCAATTTAGAAACCTGAGTTTTCTTAAGCATCATTTTAGGTGCCTAGTTCCTTTATTGGATTTGCAGGTTAATCATTTTATGACCTGACTTTCTCCTCTTTAAGATGGGGATAATCTTGGGTACTTACCTCAGAGCTGGGATTGAGGTTATGCTCCATACTGCATGGAAATGTGTAACCATGCTCTGATATTATAGAAGTTGCCAAAATCCATACTGATCAGATTAAGAAACAGAGCAATTTACCTCCTAAAGCTGTATTAGCACTCTGTGCTATTAAGGTGCTTTTTTATAATCCTTAGGGAATTTCTTAGGTAAAGGAAAAAATAACGATGTGTGTATTTTATGCTACTGAAGGCAGAGAATTCTACAAATTGAGAATTTACCCTAAGCTAAGGTACACTCTACCTGAAGAGAGATGAAGTATCTTTTAATGCTAAAGATTTTTACATCTAAATATATTCGTTAGTCACTAAGTAGCTATAACTTTTGATCTTGATGCTATTTTTGATGCTTTCAAAATTGCTGAAACACAAATGGTTCTTTTGGCCTAATATTCCTCACATGTTTAGATTCATCCTCTGGTTTCCAGTAGGATGACTCTGGATGTCATTTTGTTGGCAGAGCTCCCTGAAGTGACTAATATTGTCACGGTTATTATTTTTCCTTTTTCAAAAGACTATGGAGACCACAGCCGTGTCAAAGATACACAAAAAATTTTTAGCAAATTTACTGTATAGAAGTGTAGCAAAAATTACCTTTTTTGTTTTACTGGTATTTTTGTACTGCAAATGGTCCAGTTACCTGAGTGGAGCTGTAAGAAATGCTGCATGTACCTAAGAAATCTTAAAACAAATGCATTAATCAATATCTATTATCTTTCAAAAACATTTTTGGATGTGAAAGTCACTTCTGTAATCCATTTTATTGGTCTATTAGCTATTTTGATATATTTGTTGCTCACTTTATTCATGTGAAAATAAAGGGTAGCCATGTTTATTTTTCTCCAGGTGCTGGTGTTTATTAAGTAGATGTAATATAAAAAGCTATTCCCAAGCTGATATCTTTTCTGTGTGCTCAGATACTTTTTGATGCTGTTGAGACTGCAGTTAGGGGGCTTTCAATATAATATGTTTGTCAACAAACCACTTGTTCTCAAAGCACATAACTTCTTGCTGGGAAATGATGTCTTAAGTCTAAATATCGTCATTTTCCAAGTAAAATATCAATAATGACTTCTTGAGAAAAGGTATTTATTTTAAGCTGCATTGACAATTCAAGTTACTCCATTTTGAAGTGCATTCATTTTCTTCTTTGCAGTGAAACATTAAGAAGAGAAATATCTTAGAAAATCACACTGCATTTGATTAACAGTGTAAAGTATTTCATCATCTGGTTGTGAGAGGCCTGAAAAACAGGAATAAACATGACAGAGGTACTTTCAAGTCCTCTGCAAAATTGTAATTACCAATTTGCATAGTTTGCCAATGCTGTCTAGAGGTCTCATCTCTGCTGGCATCTGGTTTCTGCACAAAGATGTGAACGGATCTGTCAAGGGTAAAAATTGCAATAAGAACAAATAATGAACCCATGCAGCAAAATGAAGAAATTTAGATAATTCAAACAGGTAATCTGCAATACAAAGGCTGTAAAATTATTTTTAGTACACTTCTCAGAACTTATACAAATAGAATTTCCAAGATTTAAAAAAAAAAAAAAAAAAAAAGAAGAAGTATTGTGTAAACAAAATATTATATAAGATAGACTCCAGTCTGTCCCTGAACTGCAACTCTACTATTTTTATAGTCTTTTAATGTTATTTGCATATAGGGGAAAGTCTGAGATAGCAGTTAGGAAAATTTCTGTTTGAGATGTCTCTCAATGTCCTTGTGAACAATCTACCATCCTAATCAGTTTCCTGTTTACTCCATCCCCATGACCTGCTGATTTCCAGTCTCATCCATTTCCTTGGTACACTTTCCCTGATTTTCTCAACCTAGTTTAGCTATCTAGTTGGTCAAGTGTTACCCTCATTCTTGATCCAGTTTCAGTTTCAGTCTTCCTTTTCCCTGACTGACTTTACCTGATTGGTTTTCCTGTATTTTATTTTATTTTATTTTATTTTATTTTATTTTATTTTATTTTATTTTATTTTATTTCATTTCATTTCATTTCATTTCATTTCATTTCATGTCATTTTTCTGCTCTTGGCAATTACTTCCACGATGCAGATTCAACTCTCCTCCCTTCACACAGCTGCTTCATTCTTGTAGTCCTTCACACTTCTATGAGGCCAGAAGGGGAGGAATTGAGACTGCAGATAGTTGTTTTCTCTTTTTTTTTCCAGTTTCCAGTGCTCTTCTGGTCCATAATATCACTCTCAGCCCATGTGAATCAGAATTCAGCACAAAGTGGCTTGAGAGAAACTGGCTGTAAAGCTTGAGTTTGTATCTCTCAGACAAGGCTGAAGGCTGAAATCTAATATTTCACTGACTTACTCCATGGCCAGGCCTGGCCAGATTTTTCAAATGAGGAATGATTCCCTGGCACAAAGCACTAGAACCTTTCAAACAAGTGCAATAACCACTTGCTTAGTTTACCCACATGTATTTTTCCCCAATCGTCTTCACGGAAATAGTGAAATGCTTTTAGCTAAAAGCTTCTCCAAGATTCAGCAAGAAGCAGCCTTGCAGCCAAGAAAACTGTAGACCAAATTGTAGACCAAATGTAGTTTAACAAGGTGATGTTCGGTGGAAGGATATATTTCTAATGCAGTGGAAGAAACAAAGTGGCACAAGGTGGGAAATAGCAGCGGCTGATGGTGTTGCACATTTAAGTGGCTGAGATGTGCAAAGGCCAGGAACACCAGTCCTGGCAGAATTAGATACTAAACCAGTGGTAATCTGTGGGTGAAGTAGACAGACTTACATCTGATGAACATATTTTCCCTCTTTAACTCTCCCAAAGCATCAACTTAGGAGGAAACATCTCCTTTATTATTTTAAAAATTCATGTAAGAGCCAGCTACACTTGAAAAAAGCAGGAAAATTTTATCATTCAGAAAAAGAAACTTCTTTTTATACTGGAAAAAGAACTTGTTCATATAATGAAAGACTCAGAACAGGCTGTTAGAAATTGACAAATTTGTAACAAATTTGGGGGTACCTAACTCCTGCTAGTTTTAGAAGATATTAAAAATTCGATGGACAATCCAGTTCTGGAAGTTTGGTAAGTCTGTTACAAATGACAGGCTGAACAACAGAAAAGTTCTGATTTGCTGCTAATGACAGATTGTTAATGCTGGTGCACAGTGCCCTGGAAATCTCGATGTTGCAGAATCATTTTTTTTATTCTTAATGAGACAAACACCCTTACACCAACAATCAGTGGAGCATCTCTGCAGGGGTCAGCTCCTCATGTGGTTAATTTAGTAGCAGAGCAGTGTCTCTGAATTCATCAAGATTTTCTTCTCAGTGGAGATTGGTATTGCAGAAAAAATAGAGACAGACACAGAGCTGCAGAGAGGGAGATTGACTGACAGAGCAAATGTACTCCAGATATTTTCAGTAATATTTCAGGATGGGAAAAATAGCACTAAATTGAAAAACAAGAAAAAAGAGGGAAGGAGAAGAAAAAGGATTAAGCAGAGAGATGGGTCATAAAAGACTTAATTGGGAGTAGTCACATTCCCAAAAGTCCATATAAATTGTTATAGCATAGACACACATTAATTTTACATCTTCAAAAATCAAGGTGCTTCTATTATGAAATCTGAGCAAAGCTACTTAAAACACAGGTCACTTCATTGCAAGCAGTGGCTCTTGTTCTAGTTTTATTGTAAAATCAATTGTAATAAAAGTATCCTATCAGCAAATGTTCCCTCTCAGCCAATTTAATCACTTCTGAATAATATACTAATTTCTTTGCACTATCAGTGTGGTTTCCAAAAAGAGGTGTCATTCTTTAGATTTCTTTTTTTTTTTCTTGTCAATTTTAAATATCTTCTGGTTAGCATACTCAATAATATTTATAATCTATGCCCAATCATGATAGACTGTATATGCTGTTGAGAGGTATCATTATTTTCATTATGGAAGCAATCAAATGTCTGCATAAAGTCATGGCAGGGTACAACAGTAGAAGTATAAATCTGGTAATTAGCAGTAATAACTGCATAGATTGTTTAAAAGAAAGATTGATTAAATAGCACAAAACCCACAAAAAAAACCAAACAAAAAAACCCTCAAACTCTCCCTTGTGAGACTTTTGGTGCCAACCTACACATGCTGAATTTATTTCTGCAAACTTATTTTTTTAAAAAGTCACTTCGCCAGTGTCCATTCCTATTTTGGTTCTTACACTTCATCCTTCAGCACTGACAGTTATGGGTTTAGGAACCCATCATCCAAAACCTCACTTGGGCATTTGTACTTTTTTTGGACTGTGGAGAAGACTAACAGAAAATTATCCTATCCCTTTCAATGTTGCAAAAATAGATATCCACACTAGCCCCAGTTTCTAGATTTGGTGACCTGCCAAAAGATACTTCTCCTAGTCATTCTGCTGCCCACTTGTTAGCAGAAAACACGAAGAGAAAAGATGAGTTTTACAGAATCTGCTTTGTACCAACAGGGTTGGTGAGGGAGCTGCTCATATTTTTGCTTACTCTGTGCAGTGCTTTCAAAGTCCTTCAAAACCTAAAGACATTGTTTTTGAATCAAAGGATTTCTCCAAAGATAAATATGCCCTTGATAGGCTTCCTACATAGGGAGACTATTTTAAATTAGGGATTACATTTCTCTAAACCCAGAAATTTAGTCCTTTGTAATATCTCATAATTAAATGCTGCCCTTTATTCCCACATATACACCACTGAGTAGACTTAAAAACGTATAAAAACATTTACATTCTGATAGTCTTTGTTATGAAAAAGGGGAATTAAGCCACACAATGTAAAGCATCAGAGTAACACAGTCTCCATTATCATGTCTACTTGGGTTTAAAGCAAAATCTTCCACTATTATGAGTTATGCAGACAGGCAAAATCTAATACCAAACAGTTTTATATGGAAACTCAGAAGTTGTTTATTAGGAGCTTGTTTTGATCTGGCATTGAAATTTAAAATACTACAGTTAATTAACATAACTATAATGTGTGTCCCATTGTATTATTGCAAGGATTGGAATTCTTCCTTTGTAAGTAATTTACTTACATATATCATTTTGCAATTGTGTTCAGAAAGCAAACTTTATAGAGAAAATGCCTCTATTCAAGCTGATGAGACATTCTTATTTTAAAATGTCTCACAAGATAAAAATTCCATTCAAAACCCAGAAGAAAATTGGTTTTTCCAGACTGCCTCTTTTCATTGTCTTGTGCATTTTGACATTTAGTCGGTAGTCATGGCAGCTGGCAAGAATGATTGTGTAGCATAAAGATGCAGTTACACAGATTTGGCTTAGGGTTAAGTACATTAAATACATGGGAATTGCTCAAAATCAACCAATAAACTTACACAAATGGAGCTTTATCTACCTATATATCTATGTATATATACAAATATATATTTTTATATGTGAATATATTTATACATATATATAATATATGTAATATATATAATATATATACTTTCTTATGTATAGACATATATATAAACTATCTAATTTATGATTCTATACATATGGTTTTCAGACCCTAAAAATGTGTTTTCTAGTCTATAGGGAATGATTACTTTTGAAAGGTACTATCTACATCCCTCTCAGCAGCATATTTTCTCTTAAGTGGATTGTCCTGATATTAATGGTGTGAAAAGAACTGCAATAGGTTTTGCACTCAGTGCGATGACTCAACAAGCAAGGAATGCATTTAATTACTGGAATGCAAAGATTGAGAGTTCAACTCTACAAGAAATCGTAATTGCATTTATATCATATCATATAAACACAAGTATCTACTTAGCTGATTGCCCTGCTTCTTTTTTTTTCTTTTTGTCTAGGAAAAAAAAATAGGCACCTTGCAATTTATCTGGCTTATTGTTCTGAGCCTCAAAACACAAAATAATATTTTGGCCTTCATCAGTTCAAAGCAAAATTTTGAAAATACTGGAAGACATTAAAGGTATCTGCACCTTTGGAATGGGACAGGTTAATGAAGGTTGTGTTTAAAAAACCTATATGACCTAGAAGAATGTCATATTTTATATCAGAGCTACAGATACAGTTAAAATCATTGTGCCTATCTGAGCCCGAAAAATGGTGAGAACCAGCCTGTCTGTTAATGGAAACTGCCACTGTAGCAATCTCTGTTCCCTTGATTGAGGTATTCCACAGCAGCTGAGTAATGAAACAGAAAAAGTTGCATTCCTTACCCATTCTTTCTTAATTTGCTTGCTTTTCCTGGACCATTTTGGGCCATTCCTTTCCTTGATTCTGTATCAATGGCTTGCTTTCAAAACATGTGGGTAGTTCTGCTAAAATCTGCTTTCTCGAGAAGCTCAGCACGAACAATTTGACTGTAATCTCAGCACAGAGGTGATGGGAGGGATCTCATCATGTAATGCCGGGTACAAGTCCAGAAAGGATCCCCTGTGTCCAGAAGAAAAGAAACAGTAGCAGGAAGAAAACTTCCTGTTTCCATCATGGATAATGGCAATATGCAAGGTTATGTCACTAGTCTGCCTGCATGATAAAAACAGATTGCTTGGAATAAAATGACACTCAGGTGTCAGTGGTGGTGCATGGCCAGGTGATGCATGACCAGGAAGAGTTTGTCAAGCCAACACAGAGGGAGAAGGGTGATGTAAATTTAAGTCAGTGGAAGCCTTTGAAGACATCACCAGGAAAAATAAATAAATAAATTACTAAATAGATGCCACTCTTCCAAACACACATGGAGACAGTGAGATTCAGTGAGATAAAAGTAATACTGGCAGCTCTCTCCCACCCTGCTCTAGTAACCCAGTCTTACTGTGTGGAACAGAGCCCACAGCGTGATTCATACCTTGGGAAGATGCTGTTTGATCATTGAAGGCTGTGTGACTAAAGTGCTGCAACTCTATCTCATCATATTTGATTTGCATCCTCCCTCAAGGGGCTGTTTCACCAGCCAGCACCTGTATTGCCTGCAGTGCTTGCAGAGAGGTGTCACTTATACAGAATTCAGGAGAGCTCTGCTCCCCAAGAAGCCTTCCTACAGAACAGGTCTGTGACCCAAGGCTTTTATTTTTCATGTTGTGGGTCATTTTTTCCCCCAGCATCCCTTGCCTCTCTTTCTCACACCATAAGCTCTTTGGCATGGGGTGTTTGCATCTGACACATTTTTACAGAAAGTAGCACAGATCTCAGCTGGGCCCCCACATCCTCCCACAAAGGGATGACAAGATGACCTTAAGAGCATACTGGGAGGCAGCAGCCAGCCCTGATAGCCTAGGTGGTTGTGTTGAGAAGAGTCTTTGAAAATCCTTCTGCATGCCTGGCCTTCAGACATGTACATCAGGACTCCTGAAAACACTGCTTTTCAGCCTGCACATAGATGGACATTATGCTTCAGTGGTGCCTACAGGAGGGATCCTCAATGCTATGCTAATGAAAACTTTGGAGTGAAATATCTGGCTTTTCACACCATTTTATACGTAACCATTTTATGTGTATTTCTGTCTCAGAAGTAAAAGAGATTAATGTCTTTGTGTCCTGGTGAAAGGGTATGTCACAACCAGTGCAAAGGAAATACATTACATACCAGGAGCTCTAAATCATGGTAGGCAAACCCACCCATTCAAAAACTCCAGAGCTCAAGTTTTGTTTCTTAAAGCATTCATATAAGACTCTAAGTGATAGATGAGGAGATAGGGATTTTTCTTGAGAATTCTTACTACTACTCTAGCAGGAGCTGTCAGCTAAAAGTAAAACAGATTTTTCTGTAAGGCATGACAGAGCCAAGCTAGCTACAATGCCAATCAAAATAAACTGTTTGCTCCAGGTGCAGGTATGTAACAAAACCAACAACAGTTCTTAAGCAGGTAAGGTGAGCCAAATAAGGAAGGTTATTTCCTCATGGTGCTTGCTGAAAGCCAATTCACTTTTTCCATTCAGTCCACATTCAGGAAAATTACTTTGGTTCAAATCATCCCATAGCTGAATTTCCACAGTCTTTTTTGCTTCTGATGAATACAGGAGACAGTGGATAGCAGAATGGTTCCTGGCTGGGGCTGCTTTAAAAATTTTCAAATTTTGATGTTTGCATGACTTTCATACTTTTGTGATAATCAGAAACTATCTGTGTCTCTGGTGGTCTCTTATGAAGTGTGTAAAATCAGCATCTTAAACATCACTGTCCTGCCAAAATATCTGAATAACATGGTTTTAACCTCTGGTTGCACAAAAATTGAACAGTTATGTTCAGATAACCAGCAGAAAATAAAGCTGTTTTAGGACTACTGTAGTTCATTCTTCACTTTAAGTTCATTCTTCACTTTTCATCCTCCCCATTGTTTTCAAAACCTATTTTAGTAACTTACATCCTTTCCTACACAGAGCAAAGGTCTATGAGAAGAAAACTGGGGGGAGGCAGATGGGATGTAGAGGTAGAGGGAAATATGGTGAAGGGATGCCTTGTAAAGGCAAACCAGACCTTAAAGAAGTCTGTGTTTTCCCTTTGTGGAAAAAAAAATAAATCTCTGAAATTTGTGTTTTTAGCTTGGTTGAAGTGCCCTTAAGTTCAAATGGATTTCAAGAGGGCCACAGTCCTATATCAGTTCTGGCTCCTCTGCCTTCCCCTCAGTCCCAGAGCACTTTTGGAGCTGAGCTGCCAAGGGCTTCTCCGTGCCAGTGTGATGCATGGGCTCTGCAAGGGGTGGCTCAGAAGAGAGGCACATCTGGCTCTGCCACTGCTGGGAGCAGGCTCTGCAGGGCTGAAGGAGGAGCTAGCCCATGGCTTTCCTTTCTGGGCTCCCATGTTTCCACCAGCAGGCAGTGTGGTGTGGTGAGGCTGTGAGGCCCCGAGGGCACCAGCAGGCTCTGAACAGGCTCATGGCTGCTGTATTCCTTCCACACTAGAAGGAAATGTGTGTGTGTGTTCATTTCAGTGACTAGAAAGCACAATGTGACTACAACAAAGCATCTGCATCAATGTTTGTTCAGAGTAATCATGACAAAGTTGTTGTTTTTGCAAATTCAAAAAACCCCTTACATCAAAATGTCATTTTGGAAATGGGCTTGCATTAGCTCAACAATAAGTCCCGTTAAGTTGTGTCACAGATGACTGTAATAGTCAGGGGTCTCATTGCTTCAGCAGTGAAAATTACATACATTGAAATAATACAAAATAGTAACTTTATATCTTAACATTCTGACATCATAAAGTGAGCAAAGACATTTGACTCTAACCATGCACAGTAAGTAAAAACCACAGACATGGTACCTGAAGTAGTCCAAAAAGCCATAGCCATGATCAGTGATAGATTAGGTTGTAAAATTAGGAGCAACTTTTAGTGACACTTATGCCACTTTCCAATCTGCATGTTTGCATGCATTTGTATCCCTGCACCAGAGGTTCAGGAAAACCATTACTGGACAGTCTTTCTATTAGCAAACAGCTTCTTCTGTATTCCACAGGTTGGGTTTTCCAGCCAGATCCTCAGCTGTCACCTAAATTATGCTGTGGAAATGATATGCCAGGCCTTGCACTCAAGGACAGGGTTCATTGGTACAATCTGACACAGTCTTAATAAGAAGCTGAAGGTCAGATCTGTTGCTTGCATTTTTTTATGTGTGTATTTTGAAGAACTGATGCTACAATGATCTCAGATTTCATGGTCACTCTGTGCTTGTATGGATGACACTAATGTTTGATTCCCTCCCAAGCCATTTTAAAGAATTTTGTTAAAAGGATCTTGTGTTGGAGAGAATAAAATTGATTCTATTTCTGCCAAAATGCAGGAACATTCCCAAAGGTTACAGAAATTAATGCCTAAAACTAATTTTTCAAACTCCCAGTTGCCACAAAGGCAGGTTAAAGCTGTCTCAAGTTCTTCCTTTCAGGTTTTCTAGGTATATTGTAGGAAATTCTAGAGCCATGGTTGACAGAGGAAACACACAGGTTAACTCTTTTCTTAACTTGTTTTCTGTTTCTAGTTACTTCTTCATAGTACCTGCTTATTCTATTGCCTAGATATAGAAATATTAAAAAAAATCAGGGTCAGGGGACATAACCAAAACTCTATTCTCCTCTCTATCTTGAACTGCAGTATATTAAAAGTGTGATTTTAAACACTTGGTCCCCAAAGAATGGCCCCAGGTGAGTGGGAGTCCTGTGCCAGCTTTCCCTGCAGTGAAGCAGGTGAGCACTGTAGGGCATTAAAGAGTCCCTAAGCTGTAAAGCAACTTTATTTTTGTTGGGGAAACTTGAAAAGCACACATATAAATAAGGTTGTGAGATGAACTCAACCTAACACTCTGGTGAGCAGTGTTTTGCATTCAGAGTAACAAAATAAGCCCCACCTATGTGAACCACCAAAATGAGATGTCACTCCTGGCTGAGCATGGATAAGATATATTTACTGCAGGGGCTTTTGCCTTCGCTCTCTCCATCACTGGTGACTCCATAAACCTATAAACCTCCTTAGGCTTCCTGACAGTGAAGATAGATTTGCTGGTCTTAAGACAATTTAATATCTTTAATTTAAGACATCTGAATGGGGCCAGCATTCCCTGGTAGTGCTAATCTCTCACTTGACCAAAAAGTAAGCTTTCACAATTTTTGCAAAGTAGCTCTTTTAAATGATGGCCAGCATTAATTAAAGTGAATTCCAGGCTGATAGATCTCAGGCATGCCAAAAACTAAATGATACCTAGAGTCTGTACTGTTCATGCCCCATCTTGAATTTTAATTCTCCCAGTCCCATGTGCTTGTCCCAGGACCAGCCCACCACTTCAACAGCACTCATCATGTAACTTTCTTCAGATACCCCACCAGCTGTGGGGAAACAGCACAGTTGGGATTATATAATGTTGTCTTGTTTGACAGAAAAGGATTCAGCACATTACTAAAATGGATTAGTAAAAAAAAAATAATAATGTGAATTACCGGTCGACAGAGTGTGGCTGTTGGTGTTCACAAAATTATATGACTTAAAGCATTGCCTTGACAAATCAAAAGCTCTAGCACCCTAGAGGGAGCATTACCAAAATGACATTTATAACAAACCACATTGTCAATAACATCCATCAGAAATCCACATGAAGGACGAGCGTGATAAGTGCTCTCCATCTACAATTCATGCTTAATCTGACATCTTAATGCTTCAGGGTCTTCCAGAGGAGAAAACTAAGCAGAATTTCAGTTCAGTCTCAGAAATGCAACTGTCATGTAGGTTCCTGGCAAGGGAACACAGAGCTGAGCTGTGTTATGGGTTGCACATTCTGACCATGGGCAATGTGCCAATTCCATTTTCCTTCCAGGTGTGCAGAACTTCAAGAACTAGTTGGCAAGTGATACATTAACATTAGAAATTAATATACTTAATGTACACATATTAATGTATTTGATTAATATATATACATATTAATGTGTGTGTAAAATATATTTCTTATATGTGGACTGGATTCAGTTAGGTAAAAATAATCAACATATTTTGCCTTCATCAGATGTTAATTATAAGTAACATTTACACTTTTCTCTCTCCCTTCATGTGTTAAAAATAGTCTTGCTTATGAATAATGGTCTCTGCTGTGACACAGCAATCTGTCTGAGCTGTGCTTTGCCAAGAAACAAAATGTGACCCAAATAGCCCATGGCCCATCAGTCAGGACAGATTTTCATTTTACAGTGTAAACTGTAAAAAATTCCTTATAGCCATTGGATAACAGATGAGAACAGACAGGAGGGGTTTAGCAGTGCTTTCCTTAACCTTCCTAGTAGTAAATAAGTGGTTGCTGACTTCTAATGGCAGCCTCAGCACTCTGCCTGAGCAGAGTTCATTGGGCAAGTGAGCAGCAGGACTGGCATTGACTACTATTCTGCCATTAGCACAGAAATGTAGGATAAATATGAATAAACATATTGTTTGAGATCAGTAGAGGATTTTCAAAGAGGATCATCAAAACACCCCAGCTGACCACACATCATAGCAATCTGGGAGCACACACAGTTGATAGGTGCTGAAACTGGAAGGTGCATATTAGGAGTATATCTTCTATTCCCCAGGCTCTAATGGTGTTCAGACCATGAGAGCAGACTAGCCTAAAGAAGAGATCCCCAAAATGATTCGACATGAGCATGAAATCCTTGAATTGTTTCCCTCCAAAGATCCTGCTGTCCTTCCCTTCTTGCTCGTGCAATTGTAGAATTGGAGCCCCTAAAAGGCCCCTGAAGATCTTACCTGGACCAGCAAGCAGACTCACAAAGAAAGAGCATGGATGTTCACCCAATGAGGGATGTTCACCCAACAGTTTCACAGTTTCTGAATACAGCTGTTGAAAATAATGCCAGAATGTTGAGGAAAGGATGAGATTGGCTTAAAACAATAATATTAAAGGTACATTTGGGACTTGTTCAGAAAAAAAAAATCATGCATTCTTGAGTTTCAAAGCCATCCGAGTTAATTCTTTTCTGCAGCTATCAAAGACTTGGGGGCATTTGATAGTATTTCTAAGGCTTTCTCTGCAACTCTGAATATGAGGGGTTTATTTTTAAAAGGTAGATGAGGTTCTGGAACAATCACACAGTTTCAGAATTTAAGACCTATGGATATTAGTATATTCACAGCAAAACTACCAGAATTGCTAATACTGAATTCTCTTCTGGTTTTAGCAAAAATTAGTGCTCTTAATGCATATAAACATTTAGATCTTGCTGCATGTGGCTAAGAAGATTCTGTTGCCATCTTTTGTCAACATTGTTCTTGCCTAGCAATTTCCCTATCAAAGCTTTTGTAGTATTGCCATTACCATCATTTACTCTCCTTCATTTAACTTGCACAGTTAATGGAATGATATGTATGTAGCCTGCATGACTGCACAAGGAGGGATATGATTAGCAAGCCAGTGGAAACATATTTGGAAAATCAACTTCATTGCAATCATTGCTTGTCTTCAAGGGTTTTGAAAAGCTCCACTATGAGGCAGGTAATTTTTGTGCCTCTTTCAGGTTACACAAGAGGACCCGTGCAGATTGCACAAATGCTCTGCTCTTGGTTGTCTGGTCTGTGTGTGCTGCTTTCTTAACAGTAAAACTTCTCGAGACAACTGGCTTCCATTGCTAAAACACTAACCCTTGGGATTTGGGAAAATACAGTTACCTCCCTGACTAACCTGTGGGACATGGGCCAGCCAATTTAATCAGACCACCAGCTGGACTAACATTACTGCTTTCAACTTTTTAATGTGTTCTAAGGAAAAGAGAGCTGAACAAAGCTCCTGGTACTCAGAGCTGAGCCTGATCAAGAGGAACGTGCCATCACAATGTTGATGCTGGACACCAGAGGAGGTGTGTGCCTCTTCAGGTGCTTTGACACCCTCAGCCCTGTCTACAGGAAAACCAGTGTGGGCAAGTGCAGGCTAAATCAATACGACAAGGAAAAAAAAAAAAAGTGATTCTTGTGAAGGATAGAAAGTCATCTTAATTCTGCCAGTGGCCAGAATGAACTAAGACAAAGATTTTGCCAGCATGCTTTCAGTGCAGCTATTGCACTGAAGAGAGCTGAGCATGTTCTTATCTTTCTCCTGCTGTGTTTTGCAGATGGCAAGCTGGGGGAAAAAAACCACCTTTCTCTAATAACTTTAAATGCTGTTAGGAAGCAAAACATATTCAATGTCAAGCAAAGATAAAAAACATTAACAAAGGTCCCAAAAGGCAAGATTAGGATGCTGTTTTGTATTCCTTTTCTACAAAGATATTTCAAGGTATACATTTTAGCAGTGATTCAGCAGATCTTGTACAAGATTCTGTCTGTATCATCAGTGGCCATGTCTTTAACACACAACCCAGTGTCCATTTTCTCTGTTTAGCAACCTGCCAGGGTTTGATGTGCACCCACTCCACAGCCTCGCTGCTGGGAAGGGTGTAATTCCAGTGGTATGGGCAGCTGGCTGGGCAAGCCCTCCTCAAAGAAAAGTCTGGAAAACCACACCTGTGTGCTTGTTGGATGGAGGTCTAAGTGAACAATTCGTTATTCATAATTCAACATACATCAGATGGACATGATTTTTCTCTTCAGAAGATTTTCAAGTTATTCTTTGCAAGTTGGTACTTAGGTTTCAAACCAAAACTGTGTCAAGATCAAGTTTCTGTGACAGCCTACGTTCACAAGAAGCAAAGTCTTCAGGGCACTCTTAACCTCAAATCCTGTCCTTTACCAATGGCTTCTGAAAAGCTGTTATTCAAGGTATATGATTAGAGGTCCTTGTGCAAACATTAATTAAATTAACTAATCCTTTACTAGCAGCTAGAAATATTTTCTTGAACCATGGATTATTCAAATATCACCATACTGAGCAGCTCCCAAAGGCTCTCAAACCCTCATCAATCTCAGGTTTCTTTCTGAGTAGGAAAAGCAAAATCAAAAACCATGAAAGAGGCTGATTGAGAACGTCATATGTATCCACAGTTTGAAGATCAAAGGACCATCTGATTTTCCTTTAGCAACAACAAGGGCTAATTTGGTATAATCTGTTAAATACAATACTTTGAGTCACACATATTTTAAGCCGCGTTTTCACATGCTGGCAGCAAATGAGTGTCTGCCTCTGCAGATGATTTTGATAATAGCAGAGGTTTGTGTGTGCCAAGATTAATTTTGAAGCAGCCAGCCTTGACTTTCATGCATTATGGAGTGTGGGCAGTGGGCAGGGTATTGTCCCAGGACCCAGCAGAGCCAGCTCCAATCTGGGCTCTGTCATTGATTTGCCAAGTGACCAAGTACAAAACTGTTTTCTTACTTACAAGCAATTAGGAAGGAGGAGCACAGCACACTGCATGATGATTATGTATTGGTATCACCATTTTTAGACCAATGCCTCCTCTGTTCATGACTGGGGCATTATAAAGTCAGCAAAGATAGCACCATAAAGGTAGATTACAAGGGTATTAATTGCATCAGCTAATATAGACTATACCTAAGAGTTAAAACCACATATTTTGGCCAGTAAGTGGGGAAGGAAAAGCTTTGGTTCAGATAGTTAAGCATATTAAGGACATTATGTAAATGATTTGATAAATGCATCTTTCATTTTCTGGATGACATTTTCATTTGTAAGATAATGTCTTTAGCATCTGCCTGTGGCAATATACGGCCAGCTTTTCCTAGCAGTTCTCAATTGCATTTGGACACATCAAAGAAACTGTAAGAGCTGCATGTCTCTCCACCTGCCAGGGGAGAGTGGAGTCATGGCACTCCTCCAATGCTAAATGCATTTCCTGGTAGCCAGATTCACTTTCTGTAAACCAGAGAGGACTGCATTATGCCTGAGGCTGAGGTCATGTAGACGACCAGAAGCCACCTCTGCAGTTCTGAGGGTCTCATTTGTGATTTGATAAAGGTTCAATGTTGAGATGAAATAGTTGAAAGTAAATATTCTAGAGAAATCTGCCAGGTGGGTGATAGAGAAGGTTCTGTGGTCCTCAGCCATTCATGTCAGATAGAGATTCACTGAGGAGGAGCTGGGGAGTGAAGCCTGCTAACGAGATCTCTCCTTTCAGCTTACAAGGAAAAGATGAAGGAGCTGTCCATGCTCTCGCTGATCTGCTCCTGTTTTTACCCGGAACCTCGCAACATGAACATCTATAAATATGATGGTGAGTGCTGTTTACTGGAAATCATCCTGCAGGTCAGGAAATGTGCTAGTGCTGGGAAACCACTCAGTTCACCTCCTAGTCCATAGTGTTGGGTGGTGAATATCTTGCTGATTTAACAATTTAATTGCTGGTTTGGGCTATTACTTTCTATGGAGTGTACAGTACCCATGATGCTGGATATTGTTCCTAAAAGGAGTTAACTAACTCTAGCCCTCTCATACTGAGCTGTTCTTTCCTTAGTCCCCACTTGAGAATTACAGCTCTTCATAGCTGGCATAATTCCCAAGAAAATGAAGAAAGGATGAAAGCATGTTTAAAAAATTAATCAGCTTGAGTACTGCTCGCAGGGGGTGTGAAATGGCACAGGACCCCAATAAGCTTCCAAAATTGATGTAAATTTTTATCTTTATGAGATTAAGGTATAATTAAGCTATTACAGATAAAATGGAATATACTCCTGAGAACAGTTTTCAGCCCATAATCTGCCATTGCATTTAAAATGCCCAAGGCAAAGATGCTAAATCATTTGTCTGTGCTTGTGATCCTACTCTGATATCAGTGCTGCTTCTCCCCTCAATACTATGAGTATTGAAGGACTTACAATTTCTCACCTTATTGTGCAGACATGGAAGTGAAACAAATCAACAAACGTGCCTCAGGCCAGGCATTTGAACTGATCCTAAAGCCGCCATCTCCAGTCTCAGAAGCACCACGAACTTTAGCTTCTCCAAAGAAGAAAGAACTCTCTCTTGAGGAGATCCAGAAAAAGCTGGAGGCTGCAGAGGAGAGGAGAAAGGTATCTTAAAAAAAAAAAATGCCAGTAATGAGACATGATTTAGTGTACAGAATAGCAGTTGAGTTTCCTGTCCATTTGTGTGTTTCCCATTGCTGTCACTGACTCATGGTAGCCTACATCACCAATGTGTTTATAGAAATTAATGAGTTCATTTTCTTTCAGCAGCTTGCAAACAGACCTCACTGGTTTCAATGATGGGGAAGCACACATCACAAAATAGACATAGCTTCATACAGGGGCCAAATGCACTTGCTTACTCTGTGAACATAATTAAGTGGTTCATTCAGGGCATCTGTAATAGTTGCTCAAAACCAGTGCAATTATTGTGTCTGGGTTTAGGAGATGGATCTGCAATTCAAGCAGATGCTCTCTGGGCTACCAGATCTTGACTCTGTGTAGTGTCCATGGAAATACAGGGTCTGCATAAGGCAGCTAAAATGTCTTATTTATGTAATATAGAGGAACACCCTGAATGGAGTGAGTTTGGGATCATTCACACACACTTGAATGAAGATACTAGGATAGCACAGATGCTAAAAGGCATTTCTAACAGTTTCAGTAGTGATGGAAATTTGCCTTCTAGGGTTTTTCACAGACTAAGTCTTCCCCTCTTTATGGTCCTTCACATAATGGTAAAGCTCTGTTTCATAATCATTTCGTTTGTCACACAGCATTTGGAAGAGTTGTTACACCTTTTTCACAGAGGTTGGCACAAGGGCAGCTGGAAATACCCATCAACTGCTTATTTGGCTTTCATCATGACTGATATGTTGAAAAGGTCTTCATTTTCTCTGTCAGAGCTAAATCAGGTTGCTTTTTCTTTTTACTTTTTACAAAGAGAAAAAGACAAACTCCAGATCAGATAAGTCAGAAGACGACAATGAGACACTCACCACAGCCAGCCTGAATTGCCAGTCTGGACATTATCAGTGTTCTATACATGCCCAACATTTATGCTGCATTGCACCATTTCAGAAAAAGTCATGGCTGGCTGCAATGACCACAGAAAAATCAAAATTGATAATAAATTGTCCTGGTTAGTTAATGGATTTTTTGCTTACACATAAAAGGAGAGACACAAAAGCTTTAGGATCTTGGGACTTTCTGTGTCCTTCACCCAGGAGATCAGTGTTATTTTGTGGCGAATCAGCTTGCACAGTAAAATAGGAACCCTCTTCTACTGCTCCTGGAGTCTCTGGTAGAGGGTTTCTGAAAATGAAACAAGCTTATATGTCTCTTAAGCCTTTTATTTATATTTTAAACAATGTGATTTCCTTGCTGAAACTGCTGTTAACAGAACTTCTCTTCATGTTGTCAAAAACGTATACAGAAGTTCAGGGACAGCATCTGTGCCACAGATAGCACATGGATCAGATCCAGGAAAAGCAATTCCATTCTCTTTTATTCCTGTCAGACCAGATCAGGGTGACTGCCAAGAACCTCAAGGGAATGATTACTCTGGTGTGTGGTTAGTTATGCTGAAGTCAGTAGATCTGGATTTCTGACAGGTCTTTAAAACCTGGCACTCAGTTTGGATTTGCAGAGAAACCTGGCTGTTCTGGACCTCACTAATTTGAACAATTCATCTAGATGAGAACTGCAGTGCTGCTACTTTTGTCATTTTTGCTGGCTTGCTAACAAAACCTCTGTGATTCTAGCACACACTCATTAGCACTATTGCTTCTTTCAAACAAATATTTCTGCCAGATCATTCATCTCAGTGAGACGACATGACTGTATTTCAAAGGAATTTCCATTTGCACCACACCTGCTGAGAAGGGTGAGGTCTCATGACACAAGTGGATATTCCCAAAAAACTCAGTCCATGAAGTTCCTCTGTGCTAAGTAAAAATGTTCAAGTAAAGATAAAGAAACAGAATGAAATGGCAGCAATTAAAAAGCCTGATATTATGCATATACGTGGTGGAAAATACAAATTGAATGTTTCAGAGATTTAATTCCATTGATTTCATTACTGTTCATTTTTTCCTGAAGAAAAAATTATGCAACAGATAGGTAATCAGTGATAGCAATACAGACACCTGCCATTTCTTCCCCTTGGTACTGCATTCATTTTGAATGAACATATAACTGAGTTATTTTAATAGACAAGATCCTCCACATTAACACTGCAGCACAAATCGCTGGGAAAGGAACAAAGAACAGAGAAAAATGTTTCTTTACATCACTGTTAAAATCCCTGGTGTTCTCACATCTCAACTATGGACTTCATTTTTGCCCTAAAAATGAGCATAGTACAGAGAAGGATAAAAAAGCAATTAGAGGAACAGAAAATCTTCCATGAGAAGATAAATTAAACAGTCCACTTTTCAGGTTGGAAAGAGACAACAGATGTAAGATAAGGTAGAAGTCTACAAAGTCATGAATGGTAATGAGAAGATGAATAGGAACAATTATATTCTATTTCACACAATCCAAAGGGGACAAAACACTCAAGGAAATCATCAGACAGCAATGTCAAAAAGGAATCATCTTTTCATGTATTGTTTATTCAAGGTATATTTGTTACCACAAACTGTTTAAAGGTTATTGAAATATTATTTAGTTCAAAAATATAATAACAAAATTGTAGAGCACTCCCTTGTAGGAAATTATTATGTGAATGGAACTTGTGACTCAGAAAATGTGGAACTTGCTGACTGATGAAAGCTAGAGAGATTTTCCTAACTTCATCTAGAGCTTTCCTCAGCATCTTCTTCCACTTTCTGCTGCTAGACAAACCAGGCAGACTTTTCCTAAAAGCCAGCATGGCTGTTATTATCATACTTTTCAATCTATGTACAAAGCTGTCAGGCATGGCCATTCTAGATCATTTCCTTCCAGCACAGTTCTAATTAAAATCAAGCATAACTAATGGATGAGAGTTGTCTTTTTGGAAAAAAAAAAAATCACTAATGAATTTTAGACTGCTTAGGAAGTAGGTTCTGCTCTGTTAATTAGGCAGTGTTCATTAATAAATTTTCAAAATCATGAGAGCATCTAGAGCAATACATCCATTTCAGCAATCCCTGCTTAGGCTTCTTCCAGTTTGTTATTCTTGTTTATTTCCTTGTAAGTTTTTACAAGACTTCTCTTTGCTTTTCTGCCCTTTTTTCTCTACCTCACCTGACAGTCATGACCTCACACTCTCAGGGAATTTCACCTGAGGCATTTTAATTTTTTGCATTACACAACAAAGCCCATTTAGTCTCAAGTTACAGATTTGTTCTTTCCATTTATAGACTTCTCTTTGCAGCAAGTCATTATTATCCCTTTTTTTTGGCATATGTGTGCAATATTTTCCTACCTTGGTGGATAATCAGAAAGATCTTTCCATGCTTCTCAGTAAAGAAATTAGAGCATTTTGACATTGTATGCAGCAGAAGTTTTTCTTACAGAATATTTAATATTTATCAATTTTTACCCATTGGCTTTGAATGTTCAGCTGTTATTATTAGTGGTGTACAGATTTCAAGGGGCATATATCAAATTATATGTTTTTATTGCCCATGTTCAATTTACTTACTAGCATAAGAAAAGAAACACTAAAGGGATGTGCATTTCCACTAGACTTTGGATTATAGAGGAGAAACTGTATGCAATTAAATCCTTTTAATGTATTTGTAAACTGAATCAAGCTTATCCCTAGAGCTTAGTGTGACAAAGAATGCAGGAAAACAGTAATATTTTTTTTGAACTTTCATTCTGTTGGCTTCAGACTTGGAGCTTCATGAGTTTTTAATGGTGTTGCAAAGAAGTGCCACAAGACAAGCCTTCCATGCAGCCTGGGCTGGCTCCTGTGCCCCCACAGCAGCTCCTCTGCCAGCCCCTGGACCATCAGTGCTGGGCTTCAGCATCCAGCTCATGCCTTTGAGCACCCCACAGCCTGCCCAGAGGCAGCTCCTGATACTCTAATCCATCTCTGCCCTGGCCAGCCCTGCTTTGCTGCTCTGTGCAGGAGGGATGGCAGGAGGGCTTTGCCAACAGGGAAGGTGGCAGAGCTGGGGGACAAGTGCTCCTCCCTGGATATTGCATGGCTCCTACAAAACTGCTGCTCCAGGTGACAGGGGGAGAAGGGATGCACACCTTCCTTGTCAAAAGTCAAGCTTTCTTCTTTCATCTCATTTCTGCTACCCTTTCCCACCACATTTTTAAGGTGAGAAGGATGGCGAATGAGGATAGGCACTGCCCAAGACATATTTCTCCCCTTGCCCACTCCATTCATCTCCCTTTCTATTGCTGCTGGTCCTCAGCTGTGCTTCTGTGGAGAAGTAATAGAGCATGAAGCACTTTTCCATTTAGAGGTCCCAGTAATAGGTGTAATCAGCACTAGAAACAGATGTTTCTGTCACATTTTGATTTACACCATAGTGTGTCTGTACACAGTGGTTCACCCCTAAGTAACCAAAGATAGCCAAAACTCCAAGAAACTTCAGAGCTCCTGTCTTGGTTTGAAGGACAGGTGTCTGCTAAGAAAGGCAGAAGCCTCTCTTTTGAAATAGAGAATGTAAACTCTCTCCCTCCAAATTATTATAATTTTGAAATTAAGGGGCTCTTAGGAAAAGATATGAGAAATAAGAATAACAGTTCTTTACTAGGAAAATTAAAATAGAAATACAGTATTACAAAGAGCAATCCCATAAACACTGACAGAGTCAGAATACAACCTGACACCCAGTCAGTCAGTCAGGGTGTTGGTAGTAGTCCCATTCAAATGGTGGCTGCAGTCCCCCTGTAGTGGCAGATATGGTTCAGCTGAAGCAGTGCTCCTGCAGAAGGGTGCAGTTTTCCTCTGAAGGTCCAGGGATAATGTGGGAAGGCCCAGTTTTCCTCTGGAATCCAGTGGGTAAGGGATGCTTTGGTGTTCCAAATCTCAATTTTTATCTAGGTAGGAATGGCTTGGATCCTCCCCCTGGGTGGAGCATCTCACAGTGGAGATGATGTAGTTTTATCAGTCATACAGTGGGACTGAATGGCCCATTAGCAGAAAATACCTCCCTGAATGGGTTGTGGAAAAGATGAAGATGAAAATATAAAGATGATTGCCCCACCTAGTTTTAACAGATGGTGGTAGAATTCATACTTTTGGTCACATCCTGTATTGCAACCTAGGACAGTTCCTCACTCAAAAACACACATTAGCCTATGGAATATGTGCCTGTAGGGAGATGTTTGCTCCCAACAAGGAGAGGATTTGGTGTTGTGCACCAGGGTCTGTCTCAGAGCACGTGGAGCCACAAGAACATGTCCAATGCTGGCAAAGATTCTCTCCCCTCTCTGCCATGGGCTCTGCCACTAATGAACATAATGAACAAGACAATTTGACATTGATCTTCATTAACCTGATAATGCCAAACCTCAACCTGCAGCAGGCCATGAGGGCAGGGGGCTCAGGTGGTATTCTTGCATGCCCCCAACACACCTTGCTCACCCCCACAGGTCACAACCATGACAGCAGAAATTTTGTGCCAGCTGAGGAAGAGAGACTGAGTTTTCTTGCATCACAATATGCATGGGCTCCTTTTTTTTTCACTGCACATCTCAAAAGTTGTTTGACAGATTGTACAAAAATAAATTTTAAAAGGAGATCCTCACCTACACTTAAGCAAAATTTTTCATCATCTAGCTTCACTAGAAGCAGAACTTATAGTTACAGATCATATGTCTCTGACTCTCCTGCCATATGGGTATTTCTGAGAGAAGTCTAATTTGAGGCCATTCCCATGCTTTTATATGGAAAAAGTCCCAGGCTTGGTTCCTTCCCCTGAAAACATCAGTGCTTCAAATCACCACACCAAGGCTTCACCTTGGCATTTACATTGCAGTAGGAGCCTTTCCTCGTGTCTTCACAATCTGCTCCATTAATAGTTTCTCTCAGATACACACTATACTGAGGAATACCAGTGTTATTGCACTTCTTCTGAACAACTGTATTGTAAAAAACACCCCAATCAGTGAACAAACATGTCGTGAAAGAGGAGCACTCATGACTGGTAGTGTGTCTCAGACACTCTAGTGAGTAAGGTGTCTAAGGCTGAATGCATTCAAGCTGAAATTCCCAGCTTAAAAGCAGTTGTCTGAACCCATTTCTTGTTAAAGAACAATGAAGGATTACTTTTATCTCCATATAAATTACTTCAATATTTGGATATATCTGTCAAACAGAGATAGATGTGAGAAAATAAAGCATCTCTTACTCAGATAAGGAGAATTTTCTTCCTGTGAGTAATAATTAATACTCCATCTCCAAAGCCAGTTTCCATAACTAATTTTGCTCATGATGTGAGTGTTTAGTAGTCTGCATCTATCTCTGGCCAGCTAGGTAACAGATGTGGGTTTTCTTTTGAGCCACTCATCTCTGAAAACTGAAGATGCATATGACCCCTTAAAAATAAGACATGAACATCACAGGAGTTTCCCTGCATTTTTAGCACATCAGTATGTTTCTTGGAGGAAAGGTATCTGTGCCAGGAACATTCTCCAATATTTTATTCCTCCATATTTAAATATTAAAAAATAAACATTTTTGTTTCTCCACATTATTTTGCAGACTTTCAGTACCTTAAAGGAGCTTGTAAAATGGAGGGAAAGTGATTTTTCTCCAAGCACAGGCAGTGATAGAACAAGGAAGAATGGTTTTAAACTAAAAGAAGGAAGATTTGGATTTGATAGTAGGAGAAAGTTCTTTAATGTGTCGGTGGTAAGGCAGTTACACATGTTGCTCAGAGAAGCAGTGGGTGTCCCATCCCTCCAAGTGCCCCAGGTCAGGTTGGATGGGGCTTTGCACAACCTGGTCTAGTGGAATATGTACCTGCCTGTGGCAGGGAATGATCTTTAAGGTCCATTCCAATCCAAGACAATATATTATTCTTTGATTCTATGATACAACATTAGATGCTGCAGCTGGACTTGGGTTATGCCTTGATATGTTTAACACGTTTTTTAATATTTGCCCTTAAATATTGCTTTTTGTTTTCTCCACCATTTCATATATTTCTCTCCTTATTAGTCTTCTTGATCTTTCATCCATTTTTTTTTCCATTTTCTCACTACATCTGTATAAGGAATACTATAAGCTTTTTAAACTACGTTGGAACTATCAAAGATTTGAAAATATCCTTTCCAGCACTTAAAACAGTGTTGAAAATAAAAACTTCCTGTGTGTATTAGAATCCTGCACCACTGTGGAGCTGTGTGAGGCAAACACAGCCATTTAAAAGCCAAGACAAACAAGAAAGGGAGTCTATTAATCCCAGCTCCCCTGGGTATCCATGGTCATTCATTTACCCATTTCTGGATGTGTAGTAGACTTTGAACAGACAGGGTGGCCAAGTTCTTTTGCCAAATGGGTTGGAAACAGAAAATCGTTTGACAATCCAGTGCAAACACACAGCAGCCTCCTTCCAGAATTGTCATAAAGGGATTTCAGGATGGTCTGAGCACCAGGGAAACAGGCAGGCTGACAGCTGGGCTGCAGTGCCATGAGAGAAGGGACATCAGGATAAATGAGGCTCTGCCCTGTGGGTGTTTTTAGCAGGGAGGGGGTTCCTGGATTTTAAACCAGTCCTGGGTACTGGTGATTTTCCCCTCTCAAAATTCATCACAATATGCCATTAAAGACATGATGTAAAGGGAAATCCCATTAGGGGTTTACAGTTCCTGAGACCTAGTTCAGCTCTCAGGCAGTCTCTTACCGGTGCCAATGCAATTTTCATCCAGTAAATACTGAATTAGAATATAAGGATTTTCTTCATTGCCATGAATTAGAGGACAGATTACTTTTGAATGTACTGTCTGCCAGCACACCATCCAGAAATGTGTGTACTTTGATATGAAACTCTAATTTTTCACTGTTGTCCAGGATTTATAATAAAAAGTCTTTCTGGAAGGCAAAGGGTTTGAATGGAAGAAAAAAAATCCTAAAAAATGTGCAAGTGCCCCAAAGTCTAAAAGGTATTTTGCAGCTTCCATTGAAAAAAAATGCTCCTTTAAAAAAAATGCTTCTTATATGCATAGTCCAAATCTTGCTTTTTATTAGTGCTTGGCTATGTCCTTGAAAACTATTTTGCAAATCTGAAAAGGTCTGATTTTATAACACGTTTTATATATGCATATTTAAACACCATTAAATGTTAGCCTTTCAAATTAACAAGTCACTTCTGAAATGTTTCATGGGAAAGGACATTACAATTAGTCTAATAGTGTCTTTTCTATTCAAACTCCCCACAGGAAAAGAAATGGGTTCTCAGATTATCCATTACTTTTAGATCATTTAATCAAAGTGTTCACAAAATTAATATCAGGAAACAAAATTTAATGATCATAACTCTTCCAAAAGTAGATGAGAGATTGCCATGGAGTAGTAAATTAAACAGAAAATACAGAATAACTTCACAAGCACTGGTCAAACTGGGCCATTCAGGTTTGCCCACAAGTGGACAAGAGAAAACAAGATGAAAATGAGAAAGAGAGATGAAAATATTTAATTATTTCTGTTTTACATTGCATCAGATCTCTTAAAAGAACTTCTTTACATAGTAAAATTACTTACTGTTAAGAACTGATAAATGCTAAGTAACTGAAGTCAAACATTTTATCTCGAAATAAACTACTTCTATTATATTATTATTTTTTAAATTTATATTTTTGTATTAAACTTATGGGGCTTTTATGATTTTTTTAAAATTGCTCTATAAAATTCCTTTCTTTGCCCAGCTCTTCTTGTCTTTGGCTCGTCCTTCTTTCACAGTCCACCTGTGAAACTCCCTCTGCTTTTGGCTCCATCTGTCTGAGGGGTTTGGTTCCCATTTGCACCATCTTTCATCTGTCACAACAGAGTCAAAGACATGAAAAGTGCTGTAAGGGAGGGAAGAGCCAGGGGGAGTCTCTGGGAGGTGCCAGCCCTTCCAGGAGGCCATTCCTACCAGTTTGAGGGATGAGCCTGTACGTGCAGCCAGGCCAGGGGTGCAGCACGCTGGTGATGAGGATGGATGGAAGTGGCTCTCTCCTGGGAGCTCAAGCCACTGCAGCCTTTCAAAGCCACACGGGTTTTACTCCAACATCTTGCTGCAAGATGTTCTGCCTGGCCTTTGCAGCCTTTGCTAGAATCTGCTTAATTTGCCTTGTCAGTGCATTTGGCTTTATGCATATCTTACTTTCATTAAAATATTTGTGTTCTCCTGGTTGAGTCTTGCTCATATAAAAGAATTGGAGCCTTTTTCAGTCCATTTAAAGCCACACGATACAGTTTAAAAGGTTTCTTTACCACTAATTGTAATTAATGGTTAAACTCCTTCATTTAGGCCTGAAACTCACTCATTTTTATGGATCACAGTGGCAGCAGTGCCTTGGGATCAGCCCTGAAATGCACATTCAGCCTCCTGGCGCCCTATTTCATTCTCTGTTTTTCTGTTTCTTCTCAAGCTGCCTCTCATTTATTTTATTCAAAAGTTTATGATGTTGTTTATCCTTTCCAAATAACTGTCTTTTCAGCTAGACTTGCCTGGAGAATGGGCCCAATGCTGCAAGTTTTTTGGCTTCTTTCCTAGGATTAGTGGTTTCCTGTTAGAAATTTGATTTAATGTAAATAACAAAGCTTATGCTTCTGACAGTGAGTTTACAAGGAAGAACACAATATTAAGCATAGACTGCATCTGTTTAACTCCTTCTTACAATTTTCATCTTCCTTGAAAAATAAAAACTTTTAACTAAAAATTTTTGTTACTTTCCATGCAATAAAACAATTTTCCCCGTTGTAATCAGTGAGATTAATCCGAATATAAGTGTAATAGGAAAAAAACATTGTCTGAATTGATGTTGCCTGTCTTCCATGCCAATAAACTTCCAAGCCTGTCATTAACTATTTAAGCACATTAAGGAGTACAACCTGGTTGAAAATTGCACCTGTCCTGCATCAGTAATCTCCCTTTTAACTCTGGACTGTTTCTTCAACCCCAGGTTCTTATCTCTAAAGATAAAAGGGCTGTAACTAAGAGACTGCAGCTGCCAGAGGTTGAGCAACCACTGCAGAAATCCAGGGCAGCAAAGACAACAGCATTTCTGGTTAACAGAAGTGCTTTGGACATTTCTCTGCTGCTGCCACAGGCATGTGCCCCACATTTAGCCAGTGCTTCTAAACCCGTGATTTTGATGCTAATCCCCTTCAGTCACAAAGTGTTCTTTCTGAAAAAAAGCAGCAAACTTTACACAGTTGTCCCTGGAAACATGGCAACATCCTTTGCTCCATGTGAGTATTTCTTCTCAGCTAAGTCTTTGTTTCCAGTCCCAGGAGGCCCAGGTGCTGAAACATCTGGCAGAGAAGAGAGAACATGAGCGAGAAGTGCTTCAAAAAGCTTTGGAGGAGAACAATAACTTCAGCAAAATGGCAGAGGAAAAGCTGATACTGAAAATGGAACAGATCAAAGAAAACCGTGAAGCTAATTTAGCTGCTCTCATCGAACGCCTCCAAGAGAAGGTAACCACACCACGGCTCCTCACCTCAGACTAGAGAGGAAAATCTAATCAATATTTTGCAGAGATGTTGTGCATGGCCCTTATCTCAGTAGCTACACTTGAGCTATTTTTAAGTCAGAGCTGCTGATGCCTGTCTAAACTCCACTCACTTTGAAAAAGAACTGAAGTGTTACAGGCACACAAAATCACAGGATGGTTGAGGTTGGAAGGGCCCTCTGGGGATCATCTGGTCCAACCCCAGGCTCAAGCAGGACCACCTAGAACCAGTTGCCCAGGACCATGTCCAGGTGGCTTTGTAATATCTCCCAGGATGGAGACTCCAATTCCATCTGGGCAGCTGTGCCAGTGCTCAGTCATCTCACAGTGAAATAGCTTTCCCTGATGTTCAGAGAAAACCTCATGGGTTTTATTTTTTGCCCTTTGGCCTTGATCATGTCACTGGCCACCACTGGAAAGATCCTGGCTCTATATTCCCTTCATTCAGGTGTTTATAGATATTTGTAAGATCCCCCTGAGCAGCCTCCAAACTGAACAGTTTCAGCTCTCTCAGCCTTTCCTCTTAGCAGAGACTGAGAGATGCTCCTTAATCCTCGTGGCCCTTTGCTGGAGTGTCTCTAGAGAAAGGTTGGTTTTCTAGCTTTTAAGAAGTTCTGGGAACAAATGAAAGGTCACTTGTGTTTAGATTTCAGCTTCTAAGAAAAGTCACTGATCAAATCAAACAACTCTCCTATGTCTGTAATTCTTGGTGTCTCAGAGGAGAAAGAGAGAAAATTATGGGGGAAAAAAATCTTTCATATAGCCCAAAAGATGTCTGTCTTTCCACAAGTTTTGCAAGGAAGAGAGTAAATTTTCCTGTGGAGATTTTTGGTACAGCCAGAGGAAGCAGGGAATCACAAACCCTAGATGCAAAATGAAGATTACACTTCTCCCAAAAAAACCCCATCCACACAAGGAAGAGAGACATGCAAATAAAGATTTAGAATTGTTAAGAAAGGAAAAAATAATTAGTTCTGTATGGGTGATCTCTTGTTTCTCTCAATAATGAGCTTTCTAATATACTAGTAAATTGGCTAAAGAAAATAGCTCTCAGAGGTTTTCAAGGAGATCCCCATAAGCACCTCTACATCTTTGATGGAGACAAAAGTCTTTGAGAGTTGGAAAGAAGTAACAGAATCCAAAGGATGATGTTACAAATAACTTCACAAACAGGATAATTCTTGAGCTATAGCCAGATTGCTTGACATTTTTGCATTAGCTTCATTTGCAGGCACATACCCAGAACTTGTGAAAACAAAGGGAAAAACAACTTAGTTTGTGGAAGTGGGAAGGACAGCTGATGCATCTCTCTGCTCCTAGGTTAATGTTAACAGACTGTTAAACCCTGTTTCCACAGAAATGTGATGGCATTATATGCATGAAACCCAAGAAAGACTTCTGAGGAAAGATGACAGTAACTCACTTGTAAACATTTGCACTGACCAGTAATTAAAAAATACGATTTTGCCAACACCAAAACATTTTAAAAAACCCCATAATTTGCCATCAAAAGTGAGGAAAAAAAGTGAAATATCTGGTTCCAAGTCTTCCAAAGTTAGGCAGAGCTGTGGGTTCCCCCAGGTACTGGTGTCTAGAAGCTACTGCAGAGATAACTTCTGTATACTGCAGTTAATAGGAGCACCAAGCAACAAATCCCTTATGAAACCTAGCATTCAGTGTTACAGATCTTTCAAGGACTGATTTACAGGCTAAGTTAGTGCAGTAGGTGGTATTCTCCATCATAGCCAGAGCAAGAACCAAGAGGACAGGCAGCTTCAGTGTTCAGGAGATGTTTGAGTTGTTCAGATTGACTTTTCTCATTGAAACTAAGTTCTTGGATCTTTATTAAAATCCTAAATGCTACAGATAACAGAGTAACTAACAATGTGCAGGCAATTAATTCCTTACTCATCCTTCCCTATATGTAATTTAATATCCAGGAAGTCAAAGGGCAAATGTGACCATGTGGCACATTTTATGCTGCAAGCAGCACCTCCTCTGTGTGGCCTTTTTAAATGAACTCTGTGAGGTGCTGAGGATTATAAGGCCATATCAGATAAAAGACTGAGCTCCAGAGCAGGAGTAGAAAGTGAGCACAAAACGTGCCTCAGGCTGGTCTGGTGGATGACACCTCTCCTGTGCTGCTTCTTTTAAAGATGGCTGTGTGTGAAACAAGTTTTGCACAAGCATCAAATGCATGACCTAAACGTGTTGCCATCATGAACCTGCCTGGGCAGGTGGAACGAGAAAAAGGTTTGATTTTTCCCTTCTTGCTGTTTTCCAGGAGAGGCATGCTGCAGAGGTCCGTAGAAACAAGGAGCTCCAGGTGGAACTGTCTGGCTGAAAACAGCAATGGTGGATGTGACCCATCCCCACCATTAGTAAACTCCCCCTGCCTATATTATTATGGATCATGCGATATAAGTATGGGAAATGTATGACGTGGTTTAAAAAAAAAAAGTAAAAATCAAGAACTCAATAAAAAACTTTAAAAAAAGAAACAAAAAAAATAAAAACAAAAAACAATGCGGTCTCTTTGCAGAATGATTTGCTTGATGTTTAAAAAACTTGGATCTTATTTTGTAAATACTTACATTTTTGTTAAAAAATACAATTATTGCATTATGCAAGTTATTTCATAATCTTACATGTCCTGTAACAGGCTTCTGATGTTGTCTATTTCCACTCGGTTGAATTTGCTGGGTCTGTTCATCTGAAGCACCTCACGTCTAATCCCATTCCCTGCGACTTCTCATTCCAACCCCCCATGAGGTCAGTAGTAGTTCTATGGTGCTAGAGACCAGTCATTGCCTGATAACCTAGACTGCTTTGCCATCAATAAGCTTTCTTGAAACAGTGACTAGATCACAGGTATTGTGACTTCACATTCAGCTGTCCAAGACAAAAGGCTCTTAAAATGATTTTCCAAATGCAACTTATGCTGCAGGACTCTGTACTGTGCTGTACAATTGAAGTTGAATTGCCACGTGGAGCGTTTGTTGCTTCTGCTTTTTTAGGTGAGAGGCAACAAAAACAGCTGTGCAACAGGATGAAATCGAGCAAGATCAGTTTGAGACAAATTTAAGAGGCACATTGTAACCATCGAGCTATGACAAATTTTGGATGATGCCAAACAGCCATAAAAATGCTAAATGTAAAGTGAGCTTAATCCACCACTTGAAAATTTATTGATGGAGCAACTAATAGATAGCATCAAGTGGCTTTATCTGTAGGTGCCATGATCTATGATACTTATCTGATGCTACCACATTACATGTGTAATAGTACAAGAGGCTACTGAATATTTCACCTGGAACCCATGAGCCAGTTGTTACCTTTTTTTTATGACACTGCTGACTTCCATTCATCATGACCTTTACTCTTCAGTGTTAGCCAACCCTACCTAGTGATAGACATCTAGGACTAAGAGGGCTGAAGCAGGAGGAATGACTAGACAGGGTGCTTGTGCCAAGTACAATATCACCAAACCCAACACATCATCCCCAAAATAGCTGCAGTTTTGAAGTTGTCCCTACCCCCCTGGAGGTTGCTGCCTGCATATTCTACTCTTCATTAGTGCTATTTTCCTGTATGTCATTGTGAGCAAGCTGTGATTAATAAAGAATTGGGGTTCTGTGAACTGAAAAAGGGCTTGTTTCTTCTCTCGCTCCATCACGCCTCTGGCATGTGCCCATGTAAGGGGAAAACCTAATGAAGCCATAAAAGCATGGAAATCAGACAAACAGCACCTACTAATAAGCCAAGCCTATTTCTCTGCTAGTATGGGACTAACCCCTACTATGCATTCTCCAGTGCTTAGGCTGGTTGTTTTTAAAGATTACTTATAAACTGAGCATATAAATGTGATCTCTAGCACTGAGTTTATTAAAAAGAACAACTAGCTATATACACATGCACATGCACTCCTTAATCCTGACTCAACATTGGGGGGAAAACAGAATTTAGGGAAAGAAAATAAATAATCTAGCTCTGGTGACATACATCAATAACTACAGCAAGATTCTGGGTGTTAACACACTGGTTTTCAGGGTAGAAAATATTAATTTATAGGATTTATTGAAGAACAAAATCACTTGGGTTTCTGCTGAGCTACAGAGCTGAGATGTAAAATTGAATCAGTCCCCATTTTGAACTGGACAAGCAATAAAGAATTCTCTCTAGGATTAGTAGAAAACTAAACTAATTATTTGAAATCATCAAAGTGGCATCATTTATTTGCTCTTTCAGAGAGATGGACTTTATGCTTCAGGTCTGCAACAGACAGTTTTTTATTTTAGCAAACTATTTTTTTTTCAGAGCCAAGAGACTGCCTGCAGTCAAAAAGCAGCAGGAGTTGAACCTGGAGAA
Organism: Luscinia megarhynchos; assembly: GCA_034336665.1. Taxonomy (NCBI): domain Eukaryota; kingdom Metazoa; phylum Chordata; class Aves; order Passeriformes; family Muscicapidae; genus Luscinia; species Luscinia megarhynchos. The sequence continues at coordinate 73,153,817 of JAPFBE010000002.1, forward strand.
AGGCTGTGAGCTCAACCCTGTGTGCAGTGAACTCAATACCACAGAATGAAATGAGTACTCCAACTTGTTATGGCAGCTGGGTCTGCTTGCCTAAATTACTTATCTTTCTCATGAAATTACCAGAAATGAACATGGCATAGAAGCCAGACATTGAGTCTGGAAGATATGAACTTCAATGTTGACAAGCCTATAAAATCTGTATATTGCTTTAAGCTTTAAACTCCCAGTTTTAAAAAAAGGGCATTAGTGTAATTAAATTTAAGGTCCAGGATCTTAGCTTGAGGACTTGTAGATTCTGCTTTCATTTCCCAGTGGCAAGCCACTTACAGTTTTCCCTGTCCATTGACTTCACAAATTCTGGTAGTACTTCAAGCCCTTCTCCTGTTTGTCTTCCTGGCTATGGCTGCCCAGAGAACAAGCCAAGAACAAATCTCTGGTGCCGAGCCAAGCAGGGCAACTGTGGGGGTCCAGGGAGTCCCTCTGGACCTTCTGTGGGTGCAAGAACCCCCCTGTCAGACCCCTGTGAGACCCCCGAGTAAAGCCAGGGGGTCCGAGAGCTGGATTCAGCTCCATGGGAACATCTGCCTTCTCTCAGAGAAGAAATGCAAGCTTTAAGAGAAACTAGAGTGTGAATTAGATAGTTAGCATGTAGAAAAAGTAGTTTCCTTAAACACATCCAAGGATGGTAACCACATCCCTGGGTGGCCCATTCCAATATCTACTTACCTTTTCTGTGAATAATTTCTTCCTAATGTCCAATTTGAGCCTCCTTTGGCACAACTTCAGGCTGCTTCCTCTTGTACAGTCACTTGTTACCTCGAAAAAGAGAGCAACCCCACTACAACTTCCAAATATTTCCAAATTCAGGAGATTTGGAGGTATGGTTTAAATCCACCACCAGTTCAGAACTTGAAAACAATGCCTTTTCCATCCCCTTTGTTATCATGCTTCTTGTCACATGGGAGTTTTTTTGGTGCTTTGTTTTTCAATGACTGGAAGGAAATCCTAACCCTTTATAGCCAAACAGCAATGCCTGCCCATGCCCTCACTCCAGAACCCCCAAACATGTGACTGATGTACAGCAGCACTGTACACACACCCAGAGGTGTCTGCCTGAGGCCATCCAGCAGCCCTGTCAGAGAGATGGGCTCTGTCATCAGCACAGGATGCTCCCATCACCTAAACCATGCAGAGAAGAGAGCTGCTCCTCTCTCCTATCCCAGAAGGAGACAGACATTAGGGCAGCATGAACTGCCAGTGTGAGCTGTTGCCAGACCCCATCAGGTCAAATCAAACCCTCCCATCAGGTTTTGATGGAGAGAAGCAGGGGCTGCACAGGAGCAGGCAGGCCTCACATCCTGTCCTGTTCTGAGCATGTTCCAGCAGTGGGAAGGGGAGACGTTCACTCAGCTGAAGGGATATCACCAGGGCGATATTAGGACAATTTTAGGCAACGTTCCGTGTGCCTCAGGGCTGGTGCCACGGTGATGTTGGTGCAATACTGCCATGCAGTGGTCAGAGTTTGCAAGGGGGAGCATCTCTCAATGCACCAGGGATTGAGGGCAAGGATTTCCTCTGAAGAACATCCATTCCATCTGCTGCACAGTTTGCAGTTAATATAAGAGTATTTTATAAAAGGTAGGTGGTGGCTTTGAAATCTGAAGCCTGAGTTTTTCAGGTTTAACTCCTCTGTAACAGGACAGACATGACCATGGAGAGCTGTAAGTCCAAAGAAAGGGACTGATACTTTTGTGTGGAACATGGAGCAGCCAGAATCACAATTATTGCTACACCACCATCAGAAGCACTCCTGACTACGATAATTCCTGCATTACTGGACCTTCAAGTATGTCTAGAAAGCAACAGAGTGCACAGCAGCCAGCTCAGAAGAAAGACTTAGAAATTAATAAAAGCAAAAGTCTGAAATACAGGGAAGGGCAAAAGAAGCTACATCAGAAACCATCAGCAGATTTGGGGCTAAATGAACTGTGAAACAAATCTCACATTTGAAAAGTAGTTATCATCTCTCAGTGAAGGAGAGAGCATGGTCATCCTTGAAGCTGTCTCTCTTGAAAAACTCTGAATTCTTTCTCCATCCCCACCAATACTTGGAACTAGGACACAAGACAGGGGAACCTAAAATCCAGCCTACATTATATATATATCTGTGTGTGTGTTATCCATAGCTCTGTGAGCAATAGGAACCAGAATATCCTTGGATTATGCCACGGGTTAGGGGGTTCTCCAATGTACAGTAAAATGCCTGTGCTCCAGCTATTCATAGTTCCAGTGCTATGCTGAAGCTCTGATGCCATCTGATCTTTCAGTTTTCCTCCAGGAAATTCGTGGAGATTCCTTTTTCTATTCCAAGACCATAAGAATGCATGCAATTGATAATTTACTCAGGGAAACATTTGCCTGCTACAAGTCTACAATATAATGCCGTGCTCCCCTGCTTTTGGATGGCAGTAAGTAGCTGCTGGGAAAAGCCTTCCTGCTGCAACAGTTTGGCTTTGGTGAAACAGTTAACAGAAAAGGGAGATCCTGGGCAACCCTTGAAGATGGAGACATGAAAGGCAATATCCCAGATACAGCCCAGACAAGAGTGATACAAGGAAAGAGCCCAGCTACAGCTTAAATTTCTCTTCGCTATTATAGTTGCAATGGATTTTTAAACAAACTTTAAAAATAGTTTCACCCTATCAATATGCATTTTAGAAACTAACTCTGAAAAGACACAGCTTTGCAAGAAGTCGTTTAGACAATAATTTCTACATAGCCTCAAAACTTGACAAAATCCCTATGTACAACTGCTTCTGACCAGAAGATGGCAACCTCTTATTATTTAAAAGGCAACTACAGATGGTAAATTTTATTTTGAAGAGCCTTTCAAGCTCTGCAGAATCCTGAAATCTTGCGTTGTGGAGTCTGATGTTCTATATTTACCCTAAAATATGGATTTGGGTTTATATAAAACATAAAAGACAACACTTTTTCCTTGGGCAAAATTCATTGCTTTTGCTACATTTCCTTAAAAGTACAGCACTGGGCAGACATTTAAAAGAAACTAAAGGATAAGGCAGCCATATGAATAAACTGGTGAATATTACCTGTTCCTTAGTCTGGAGCTTAGAGGCTGATTCCTGCTCCTAGCAAGTCTGAACCAGCTCTCCTGAGTGCTGGATGGAAGCAGGAAAACATCTCTGCTCTTCAGACAGATTTCATGCAGGCTGAAAAAGGGTGATGCCCACAGCATAAGAAATTGGGACACCCTTCCTGCACTGTGTTTTACACTTAGATGTTTGCAAATTATGAAAAAAAAAAAAGAGTGTGGAAGCATTTGAAGAGCTGTCCATGAGCAGGTTGCACAGATTGCATGTTTTCCTGACACAGGTATTCACTTGGGAGCAGCACTGGGTAAGTGCACATCTTCTGCCTCCAGGGATGAGTTCGGAGGCAGCAGAGCTGCTTGCTTGCCAAACTCAGTCTGTGCCAGATTAACAGGTTCTGTCAGACCTTGGCAGTCCCCACGAAGGGCCAGCTCAGTCTGCCTTGTGCCATGCACCTAGAACACCCTGCCAATGCTGGAGGGAGCTGACTCACCCAGCCTGATGCACCACCCTGGGTGCTTGTCCATGCAGGCACAGCCTGCGGCAGAAATGTGGGGAAAGACGATTTCTGGGAACCACAGGAGGAGGAGGAGGCTGATGGCTGCCACTGAGAGGCAGCAGAAAATTGCCAGCAGCAGCCAAGCTGGGGGAGAACAAAGGTGAAACTGGGGGATGCTGCTTCTGCTCTGGATCTCCCTTCCTGGCACCTCAGGAGGGGTTCTGTGGGAAGGTTATCCATGTATGGATGCCATGGTTTAATCCAGCAGGCAGCTAAACACAGCTCAGCTGCTGGCTCACCCCCCTCACCAGTGGGATGGAGGAGAATACTGGGAGGAAACAAGTAAAATTCATGAGTTGGCAGTTTTATAGGACAGAAATGGAAATAATAATAATAATAATGCCATACCAGCAAAAAAGGGATGCACAATGCAATTGCTCACCACCCACTGACCAATGCCCATACAGCTCCCAGGTTTATATACTGAGCATGATGTCATAATGTATAGAATATCCCTTTGGGCAGTTGAGTTGTCCCCTCCCATCTCCTTGTTCCCCCAGCCTTGTCAAAGTGGTGTGGTGTGAGAAGCTGAAAAGTCCTTGACTTAAAGTAAGCACTGCTCAGCAAAACTTCAGTGTATTATCAACATTGTTCTCACCCTAAATCCAAAACACAGCATGGTACCAGCTACTAGGAAGGAAATCACCTCTATCCCAGCTAAAACCAGGACAGCAGGGTCCCAGGGCATCCAGGGAGCTGCCCCCTGAACCCACCCAGGATGCTTTCCAGCACTGACACACTGCAGGGGTGTGTGCCCTGTGCTCCCCAGATCACAGCAGGTCATCAGCACTGGGCATTTTCTGCTTGAACTCTGCCTCTGTATTAGAGCTGACTGTGGAAATGCTTCTGCATTTTGCAGTGCATTTTTACCCTCATGTTTTACACAATAATCAGGTTCTTGGACTGATTTTAAAAGCATAATTGTTTTCCTATGAAAGGATTCATGATGAGTTTTTGGAGGCATGCAGGCACCTCTGTGCTCTAGGGAGTGCACCTCCAGAGCTTTGATACTGCAAGCATTTGGATGCTGAAGCACAGCTACACAGGCTCCAGCTCTGCTACTGATTAATGCTGCAAGCATGGAGCCCTGACACAGATTTTATGGAAAACTTCAATATTTTCTATGTTTTAATACTGGAAAAAAATATCCTCTTTTTATTTGGACCAACAAAATACATGAACTGCTTTTTCATCATCCCATTTTTCTCCTTTTGGAGAGAAATTATGTTTTTCTTAGTTTAGAGGAGAAAAATTCCCTGCACTGAAAGGGAATTGCTCCTTTCTCTGCTACTGTAGCACAGGACCACTATGCAGTCTGACACCATTTTACCTGTAATCTTCTATGGATTCTCCAGGAAAAGGAAAAAAAGATGTTTCTAAACTGAAGATAGTTTCTTCCCAGGGATGTGGGAAGATGTAACCTGTATATCTCCTTTTCTTTCCATCACATTTCAGCCTATTTTCCAACAGACTTAAAGGCAGTACAATAGCAAGAAGTCAGCCAAGTATTCTTCAGCTTCCTGAAGAACTCCTGCATTCTGGAGCTCTAAAGTCCTGTGCCCAGCTAGGATGATGTGCAGGTCCGAGGGGTAAGCAAAAATGAATGATTAAAACAAAAACACACAATTTTCTAAGGAGCATCTTGATTCCTGTGGAAAGGGCTATTGCATTTTCTCTATCAGCAGTGGAAATCCACCACAAATGCTTTGATATTGAATCCTGGCATGGCTATGCCCATAAACTTTCTGCACAGTGCATATTATCTCACTAAGAAAAGGGTTTAAAATATTGCTTTGCATCTTTGCATCACTATGAAGACAGTATTTTTCTCCAGATGACCACTAGGTTCACAGTGGTCTTAAAAGAAAGCAAACAGAAATGAAACACAAAATTATCTCCCTTACACTTAGGCAGACAAGAATTTGCTGAAAATAGAGGTGCAAGTTGATAGAGTTGAAGTTTTATTCAATACCTGGTCTTATAGAAAGACTATACATTTGAGATACTAAAATGCCTAGAGAAGTTTCAGAACAACTTCAGTTTTCTAAGAATTAGGTAAGGCTGATGAATGTTACCATCCTGATGGGTATTTCTGTGAAAAAGCCTAGAGTTGGTCATAAAAAAGTAAGAGGCTTTAAGAAGACAAAATCAAATGGATATGTGGGTGAAAATACAAATATTCATGGTAGTCATGGCACTGCATGGGATAGCTGCTCACATCAACAGAGGTAGCAGACAGTAACCCTGTCAGTAACTGCAGATATTTCAATAAATTTAAATTTGGGGAATCCACTGTGGCATTGCAAATACAACACTTTCCATGGGAGGGGCACCAGTCAGCTTGCTACTGGAGAAATAATTATCTACATCTCTTCATAGCTGTTGGCTATGATATGCCCCTAAAGCCACACAATCTACAAAGCATCAACAGCTCCAAATGGAATCATGAATTATTTTTACATGCTTATCAAAAGGCAGCCAGATGGGTACATGGTTCTGGTGAAAATGTCCTGCACTCAGGCAGCTGCAAATACTTTACCACTAGTAACAGATTTTAAACTGTGTCTGGAAAGTTGCTGGAAGCACAGATAATATTCCTATAAATGTTATTAAATCCAAGGCAACTCAAAGCAGAAATTAAAGCTTCTCTAATGTTGCCTTCTCACTCATAGTTAAGACAACTTACATGCTACCTATCTTAGTTTAGTGGGCATCTCTTGTGACCCAAGTCCCCAGACAACCCCCTGGGTACCCTTACAAGCTGCTTATCCTCTGAGTAAAACTGTGTGTGGCACTGGGCTTCATTTGGGACAGCAATCACATGAGAATGAGAGAATGGGGATCCATTAAATTCTCGAGTGCTGTGGAATATTTCAGGAAGAACACACCCCCTTACTATAAACTGCTTAATATTTTCTGGAAAAAGAGGTCTCAGAGGTCATAGTAGAGAAAAAGATCTAAAAGAGAAGGTAGAGAGTTTCTAAAATGTGTTTTAGTTTACCCCATGTTATATATTTTGTCCATCATGACATAAGACAAATGCTGGTAGAAGTGTTTCATGGCAAATGCAGGTCATTCTTTGGGATTTGGAAGAGGGAATAAAGTAACAAATAACAAGGTAACACATCATTTTTGGTGTTTGGACCTCATCAATTCATGTGCACTTCTAGAGACAGTGCCCTGTGGAAACCTGTTTAAGTCACACACAAGGAATTGCACAGAATCCAGTAGCTGTCAAACTGAACTTCTACTTTGTGAAGAATTAACTTTGCCTCTCAAAACCAGCTGTGGGTCTGCAAAATTACTTATAGATAAGTTTATTTCCCTTTCTTTCCCATTAATCACAATCTGATTTACTTAATTTACTTAAGCCAGGACCTCTTTTATGGATTCTTAAAAGAGAATGGATAACAGGGGAGACTTAGACGGGGCATTGGGAAACATTTCTCTACCAAGAGGGTGGTGAGCCATTGAAACAGACTTCACAGGTCAAGGCTCCAAGCTTGTCAGTGTATAAGAGGCATTTGGAAAATGCCCTTAAAAACATGCCTTGACTTCTGGTCAGCCCTGAGTGATCAGGATGAGATGATCACTGTAGGACCCTTCCCTCTGAAATTGTCTATTCTATTTTATTCTATGTTATGCTCTGCTATGCTGAAAGACTGTGGCATTCTGAACACTTATGGAATTTTTTAACTGGACATCACTAGTAAGCACTGCAATTTTTTTTGTTTCCATTAGCATTTATTTGGTTTGATCATTCATGTTTTCATCCCTAAGAGAATGTTGAATGAATATTTGGTGGTGAAACAATATCTTGTTTTTTCTTATTCTAAAGAAAAATAAATACAATAAATACACAAATAAATACACATATAATAAATAAATAAATACATCCTCAAAGTAAAATCTTCTCAGTTACAAATTTATGCTTTTGCATTTTGATCACACTTGAAAAATCACAAAGTTTAAAATTAACTGTAAGCTTCATTTAAAAAAATTTTTTAAAAAAGACAAAATAGCACTTAAGGGATGAGGTTGCTCATTTGACCTTTGCACAGCTAATGAAGGATCTGATATGAATATTCCCTTATACAAACAGAAATTTGTTCCACCATGTTAGTTAATGTAGAATTAGGCACTAAACAGGGCATTTAAAATCTCATAGTTGAAAAGTTGAGTCACTGCAAAAAGGAAACATTTAGAGTCACTTGAGTGAATAAGAAATTGCACACACCCTGATCCTTCCAACAATATCCTCTTTTTTTTTGGATACCACACCATAATTGTGCCTAAAATGGGAGGTACATTGGTTTTGATCTGGAACTGTGGCAATCATTCCTTCATTCACCACATGTATCCAAGCAGTACCTGCATCTGACTGCAAACAGAAATGGAAGCAGCACCAGCAAATGAAATACTGTCCTGGGGTGACTCTGTGGGTGCCTCAGCTCAGGAATGCATCTCTCCATTCTCTGACATGGATGAACTTTCTGAGTGAGCTCCCTTCTTCCAACCTTCCTGTTTGCCAGGAAAAGCCCTCATGAGTTCATCAATCCTTGTGCTATTGATGGAGCCATCAGAATAGAAGGGTTGGCTCAAGGCATGAGAACAGTATCAGACTCTACATTTCAACCAAGTGCCTAGGCAGTGGCATGTGTTAAGAGCAAACCCTTATGTGATGGCAGCAAAAAATGTGCAGGGAGAAGTTGCCTGCTTTACCATAACTCCCAGCCACAAACCATCCTATCCCCAAAGCAGGAAGGCAGGCCACAGTCCTGTGCATCCTGAGTAATTCTCCCTTCATGTTAAACACTAAACATAAAATCAAGAACAAGCTGTATAATTTGTAGTCAGGCATCTGTGAAGGTAATTACAAAAATTACCTCTATTTTCACCCACAACAAAGAGGAGTTTCTTTATCAGCCCTTTTGGAGAAAGATGTAAATAATAGAATGCTTATGCTCACTTGATTTAACTCTACATGCTGCCAGTGTTCCATCACCCAGAACATTTAAGGGAACCACAAGAAACTGCTAGGAGTAGGAGAGCTCAGTAGTGATTGTACATAATTTAGGATTATTTAAGATTCTGGCAGGATACTCCAAGTGAGCAAAGCACCATGCAGGAGCCAAATGAGAAAAGAATCTGGTTCATCCTAGTGTTGAAAGATGGCTGACCTTTGAGCAAATCCACTCATAGCTGTTATGTACCAGAGCAGGCCTGAAATAAAGACAACAACAAATGATGCCTGGTGATGACAGTTAAAACCAGAGTCCTAAAACATCTCTCTGCTGAGCAGAGCCAAGCAAAGCATCAGCTCGTGCCTCTGATCACAGGCCACCAAGAAAGAGCAGCAGCATTCCTTGGCACATTCAGGAGGATCCATGGCTATTTTTGACAACTACTAGGTGGTGGCCAGCCAATACATTCTGCAGATGGGCAGATGATCACATCTTGTTGCCAAAAAGCCTTTAAGTGATTTACTCCCTTAGAGAGGTCCGCGGTATTTCTAAGCTCTGTCCCAGGCAGCAGCATCTCAGCACAGGGTGAGCTGAGAAAAAAGTGTCCAGCAGGTGATTTGTCACTTCAGCTTACTTCTCAGAAGATAAAGCAGAGCTTACAGTGTTCTTCCAACCAGCCCAGGGGAGCCCTCCAAGTCACCAGAGGAGGCTTGTGTCGAGCCCATGAAGGTGCCTTTGCCACGGGTGAAGCTTGTTTCTGAACACAGACGTGCTGTTTGCAGTGCATCTCAGGCAAACACTGCAAACATAAATCTGTCCGAATTCGGGGAGTGCTTTATGGAGGGCTGAAGCCCCTTTGAGTAGCATGCTTCTGTCAGCAGAAAATAAATTGTGTGAATCTTGTGCCAACTGAGAAAATCCCTTTTTAGCGTTTTCAAACACAATGTCACGTAGGACGATGCCAGAGAAGTAGTCAGAAAACAAAAGAAACTGCAAGTCAGGGTCTTGCAAGTCTCCAGTGAGAATGGTATTCATGTCAAATGACATAAGTGTCAAACATGAGTCACTGCTGCCATTTCTCCCTTCCCAGATGAGGGAAATGTATACCGTGTGGTCAAGGCAGAGCGGGACAGGATAATAGCTATTAGGCAGTTTGACTCCAGTGCAAATGAGCTGTTAGGGTTTAACAGAAGTGTCTCTCTGTAGTGCACACTACATTTCCATGGCACCCAATGAAGGACTGGAAGCTGAGTCTTCCAGCCAGTGTGAGTTTACCAACATTGCAGAGGCAGAAAGCAATACTCTTGGAAAGCTCTCCTGAACCGCTGCCCGCATTTGGTAGCTGTGGTGACTAATACAAAGCTGTTGTTTTAAAAACAGCATTAGAACAAGAAAGCTGCTTCATTTTCCTCCCTGATTGTAGGCCAAGTGCCAGCAGTGACTGACAGTTTGATCTGTCAAACGAGAAAGACAGCTTAGTCTGCCCAACAAGAAAAGTTGGGTTGGGGGGTTATTATTTAGACATGAGAAAGGTGATGCATCTTTGAAAGTGTGTACACATAAAGCATGTCTTCTCACTTTTGAGAGCATGGTCTTACATAAAAGGGGCTGCTTAAACTAAGAGCAAAGTGGGCCAATCCTCAGCCATTGCAGCACTGTGAGCAAAGCTCCAGGAGTTCACAAATGCCAGGAATCTGGCCTATTGTCTGCCTTTCCACCCACTGCATTGTCTGTGAAGTTGCCTTCAGTGCACCCAAGCTTAGTGTACTTCAATCACTCAGTCAACAGAGGGAAGCAGATGGCAAACATTCCCTCCAGAAGCCTGGGGTTTCTTACTGGCATCTTGGTGGTATGAGAGGTACCACAGGTGCAAACCCTCTGGCCAGCACCACAAAGCCAGTGCTCTGCCATCAGATCTCCTCTCTTGCCAAGGCAGCACTGACCCTCAAAAGTCAAAGTGATCTGGTTTGGTTTAGGGACTAGCAGTGTACATGGTTTGAACCTTATCTCACTTCTTCAATAATTTGTCCAGAAAGAAAACACCTGTTGGGAAAAAAAACTGCTGGCACTGATCCTCCCCTGCTCATCTGGACATCACAAAGACATGCATGCTGTTAAGGTCACCCTGTGTCATCCCTTGCATGTGATGTGCAGGCTGGGTTATCTCTTAGAATATGGGAGGAACTTCAGGGTCCAGGAGGGAGGATTTGCTGTGGTGCCTGAAAATGCTATAATTTTTTAGGTGTGCCTGTCTGTGAGCCTGCAGGACTCTGACAGTTCAGTGTGCCCGATGCATTCCACTATTTTCTCATTTTTTAGTAACACTTAATTCAAACTTATGAATAGTGACTATTTCACCAGAGCATAACCATGACCTGTCATCTGGAATAAGTGTTTGCAGTAGTGCAATGCTTTTGCTCCACAGAGATACTAGTACAGCTTCAAAACAGAAAGATATTTTCTGACACTAGATTATTTACTGTAAGGGATATCTCAGTGTTCAGTGGCACTGAATTCATTATTTGTCCATTTTGACCACATCAGACTTTATCCCACAGGTTCCAGGGTGAAACAGCAATCTCCAACTGCAACTGTGATCTCATTTCCCTGAAGATTGCAGGCTGAAACTTCTAATTATTACCCATGGTACCAAGTCTCTGCACAGGTTTTCTGGTTTGTTTTGGTTTTTTAAAGAAATCTTCTTTCCCTTATGCCATAAACGCTAGAACTGAGCCCTGGCCTCAGAGGGAGAAGAAGGAAAACCCTGGAGAATCAGCCCATTGCACCCCAACATGCAGAAAGCCACAGAGACATCAGGGCACAATACACACTATAAAGTTCTTTGCTGGAACAAAAGCACCCTCATTGCACTCTCATTCTCTTTTAGATCAACAGAGTTGTAAAAGTTATTTCTATAGGCATCTATTTTCTCTCTCTCATGAAGTGGTATGAAAGCATTTCCCAAAGAGCCCCGTGGCTATTGTGCAGCTGGCACCCCCGCCCCAATCGGCGCTGCTCGCTCCCATGGGCCGTGCCACTGAATGCAGCAACCCTCTGCTGCCTTCCTGCTCTGGGAAAGCCACAGCACAAACCAGAACTGTTCCAGAGACACTAATCTGTGCTTTCTGTACACTCCCTAAGAACAGACACAACTGACCTATTTTTGTATGTCCTCCCGAAAAGAGTTTTCCTGCCCACTCTAAGAAGATTTCATTTTTCTCTCCTTAAAAAGGATTGCAAAACAAGTCCTAACAAGTCCTAATTGCCTTTTCTTTCCCCTGACATCATCATGTGAGCCCACTTGCCCAAGGTTATAAGGGCTCCTTGTTCATTCCTTGAATACATCCCTGCCATCCCTCCAAGTTAGAGATTGCCCATTTTAAGCAATTGAGCCATGTGCAGACACAAATGCCTTGCTGAAGCATCCAGTTGTTTACTAGTGCTGCACATTTGCCACTGCTCCTGGTATCAGACAGTAGAACTAGAGAGGCAACAGAAGGGAACCAAGCAATTAGTTAGGGAGAGAATAATCTATGGTATTGTTTGTGCCCAGGGAAGACTGCAGAAGCACAGCTGTGTCTGCAAAATTCAGGAACTGGGCCACCCTGTGCAAAAGGAGGGATGTTTTATTGTCAGCTTCTCATCCAGGTAATTACACTCATTTCATGAACAGAGGCGATTTCAGACAAAATAAAGGTCCAGCCTTGCAGCTGATACATCACACAGAGTTGGAAAGTGCCATTTCTGGCAAGTGAGGAGGATTGAGGGGACTATCCCCTCCCTTCCCACATGGGCCCCTTTTCTCAGCCCTCACCTCTTTCCACAGTCCCAACAAGTTTCCTTTCATGCTTTTAACTCCTCCCAAAGCTGCACTCTAAAAGCCAGTTTTCACATGCTAGACATGTTTATTACTGCACATTCTCCACTGGGATCCCAGCCGGCACCTCGCCATGTCCCCACCATGACCCAGTGCCAAAAGGGCCATTTGTGCCATCTCAACAGAGTCTCAAATGGGTATTTTTTCTCCTCTTAAACCCATACTTACCTAGATCTGGTCCACATGAAGATCACCTAGATGTGCCACCCCTATTGAAGGGGTCTGAGTAACAAACCAAAGACCTTCAGCCCTACTGGTAAACCATGCACAGGATGATTTGAGACATCATAAGTGAAGCCATGCCTTCAAATAATTTATTTAAGACCTGGTACATTATGCACCAAAGACTGTGTTAGAAATACAATGTTGAGGTTTGAAGTCAAACACCAAAAAAAAAAAAAAAACACATCTAAGGGAAGTATGAATTTTGCCTACAAAACTTGCTTCATTCTAAACATTGTCTGGTTTTCCTTTCTTCAGGGTGTAGTGAAGGGGTCTGGCTGTTGCTGAAGTAGCTGAATGTGTTAGGAGATTTTAGAGTAGAAAATAGTCTTTTTTTTTTTCTTCCATTTGCTTAAGTGCTATAGGAGACTAGAAAAAGGCTTCCTAAATGTTCCTTGTGCTGAAACTCTGACATGGGAAGTAACTCAGGCTGGTGTGAAGAACTATTCACCCTCTGGGGCTTCCAGAAAATCAACAGCAGCTGTGCTTTGAATCCAGAACTGCTGCAGAAGTCCTGAAGAAAAAAACCAACCCAGTTTGAAACGCCTCTGCCAAGAAGATCAACTATTTGATTTTCAACTTTCTGAGTCCCAACTACTTACCCAGAATATAGTGCTACAGCTCCACAGTACACTGTAAATATCACCTAATTTCGGGGATAGGCAGATGCAGTAGTGTTGAGAATGAAAAGCTCTGGGGATAGGGAGTTTATTAATAAAAAGCTCCTCTTTAGGATCAGGCTTCAACACAAAAGGGGTCTCAGCTTTTCCCTGGTGCCCTACCCACTCACCTGGACTCTGCTTCATTCTGCAGCTTCTGTGATCCTGGAGCAAAGTCAGGCTAGGTGCTGCCTAGAAGTTCAGTACACAAAATTATCTTCATCATCTCTCCCTGTCCCGCAGGATTAACAGCAGGGTTGCAACAGTACAAATGAGTGAGGAGCAGACACTGTCGCCAAAAATTAAATCTGAGGTGGCACTAGCCCCTGGCAAAGTTTTCTCTAGCCTTTTGCAGTCAGACAGACATAGCTGTTAAGGGAACATTTTTGGGGATGTGTCAAATGCAATCTCATAAAAATCTCCTTTCTGATGGGAGTTTTAGGTTATAAAAGTTAATGCAATGCACATAGCTGAGTTGAACAGGCTCTTTCCCAATAGAGTCTGGTATAAAAAGTATTGCATTATATAAAGCTTTAATCACAGCTTTTCTCAGCAGCTGTTTGGTACAGACTGGGCATCTACCTCATGAAAGGCAATGAAAATAGAATGGAGAGAAGGCTGCACTTCCTAGGAGAAGACCTGGCAACAAGATGGGGATTTTGAACCCTTTTTTTTTCCCATGAAAAAGTATACAGCCAAAATGAAAGCTAAAGAATTATTTCATTATTGCTCATTGCTCCCTCTTTATTTAAAAAAAGCATAAAATCAGGCTCTCTGGCTAGCACATTATGAGGATCTTGATGCAGTTTAAAAAAATAAAAAAAAAAAAAAAGAACCAACACAGAGATTTTTCTACCCGGAAACCTGTTGTGTCACTCCTTCAGCTTTGTCCCTGGGGGCAAACCATGGGAATTCCCAGTCTTGGGCCCCTGTGGCTCTCAGCCAGCCCTGCCATTGAGGCTGTGCTTTCAGCCTGGGATGTTGCTGTGCTGCAGGGGCAGAAAATAAGCCTTCAGTCTGTTTCCTGGCAGGATGAGGTCGGCTCTGAGGGGGTTGTGTGAAGAGTCCTGCAAACCTCTGTCAGCACCGTGAAGAAGCAAGGAGCCTTCTTACCTCCCAGAGAGGAGAGAACATTTAGACAAACTTTGTCTAAACCAGCAACAGCTCAAAGATTTCTAGTCCCATAACATATTTTGCTTGGGGGTATCTTTCTCAGGGCTCTTACAGCTTCAAGGCTGCTGAGGAGAGTACGTGGGATTTCAACTCTCTCCTTTGCAACAGGCACAGATTTAGCAGGTGAGGGGATGACAACCATTTATCTTTACATCTGCGACCACACCTCTCGGTGTGCTTGGTTAATTTGGTGCCCCAAACCCCAGAACCTATTTGTAGCCACAGGCTAGTTCAGCCCCTGGCTTCATGTGGGAACTGCACCTGCCCCCTGCTCAGCCCATGCTGGCTTCTGTGGTGGGAAATGCCTGTGCAGCTGGAGCTGAAGGACAGAGGGACAGATCTTGGAAGTCTATTGGAAGGGTTTGTCTTCAAAAGAGCTTCTCTTCCTTCTTGCATGGCACTTACAGCACAACACTGACTGCAGCACCTTCCCCTGCCCACACCAGCCTAGGGATATCTGGGTTTGGCCCACAGGTATGTGCACCATTAGCATCTTTACCTATTCCAAATCTTAACAGGGTAAAGTTTAATCATTCTTATTCCTGCTGCTATTCTGGGGAAGAAAAGGAGTCATTCTGTCATTGCATGCTCCAGAAAACATGAAAGTCTCTAAGGAGCCCAGGCTTCCTGTTACCAATGCCTTAAACTTTGCCCCACCTTTGGGAAGCACAGGGAGCTAGTGGAAGAATGTCATCCACTCTAACAATTGATTTTCTTATGCACAATAACGTCAGACCTTTTAAATAAAAGGCTGACCTGTCTCCTTCTAAAATAATTCATCTGTTTTATGGAGTGTTGTTCTGATTATATACAATTCCCACAAGAAGGGAAGTACCTTTAAAATAAGGACTATTCAGTACTAGTACAGGATTTCCTCTTGTTGTTGATAATTTCCTCCGAACAGAAGACGCAATGAATCCCAGAGAAATTCAAAGGGGCAATCTACAGACAGTTAGGCATCTACATTATACAGGGAACATTGTTCAATCACATTGATGTTTTCCTGATGAAGCAAAAGACAGATATACCTGCTGTGCAGCATATAAAAGAGTTCCTACAGCACACACTTCAGTTCCCTTTGCTACATTTTTAATCACTATCCAATCCCACAAACTCACAAAACTATTGCTGAACAGCAATAAAGGACGTTTTTTCTCTCTTCATCTTTTGCTATTGAAATACAGCCTCTGAAATGGCCTCTGCTGTTAAAGAAGGCAGGCTTGGTGACAATGAAATTATCCAGCCATTATCAGCACTATCTACAGCAGATATATAACAAGAAATAAGTTCTGTGCTCTCTCTACCAAATGTCCCTTGACTCAGAAAGAGGCTCGATACTCACCTTCACTCGAAGGGCTCATTTTCCACTATTGCTCAGAACATTCACCTGCCCTACTCATGTCATTGTGAAGGAGACCTCACACCTACATAAATGGCTAATCCATGCTGAGAAACACCCAGGAGCTACGTGACAGCACTAACAGCTAGGTGGCAACTGATGATGAAGGCTGAGGGCTTTTTGGAAAAGGCTGCCAGTCACTAGATGCACTTATCAGTTATTCTGATGTCTCAAATTCTGTCA
This sequence comes from Luscinia megarhynchos, assembly GCA_034336665.1. Lineage (NCBI taxonomy): Eukaryota > Metazoa > Chordata > Aves > Passeriformes > Muscicapidae > Luscinia > Luscinia megarhynchos. The sequence goes on from JAPFBE010000002.1 coordinate 73,169,963, forward strand.
GCTTGGGTCAAGCCCTCTCTCGTGCTTTAATTCCTTGAACTCCTTACACTTGCTGTACAAATATACTCAGTAAAACAGGCTCTGATGTACTCTTACAGCCATTGATTGTCCAGCTAGCCCTGGTTTCTCCTTAGCCACTGGGATGACCCATCAAATGCAATGAAGATATTCAAATGCATTGTTCCATCACCTTATTGGTTTTAAATAACCTGCCTCACTCTTTGTATGTTGTTCATACTGAGAAAAATTATGAATACTGAGTGCTACCTTCTCCTTTCTAAATTCTTTACATAATGGCATGCAGATTATTTTTCCATCTGATGTCAGGAATTTCTGTATCTTTGCCACAGGCAATGCAAACAATGCATCTCTTTACTAATCTGTTCACAGCTTCAACTTTCCTCTGATCCTACAGATCAGCCTTCCTTCCTTCTCCTGCCATTCTCTTGCAGAACTGCTGCACCAATTTTCCTACTCCCAACATCCTTTCTCCTGTGAAAACAGAGCAAAACAGAGAAATGCACGTACCTGTTTAGCCTGTTACTAATGTTTGTGCCTAGACTTTACAGCTTACCTTGGAGAAGCCACCTGGAAAGCTTCGAGAAGTCTCTTCAGTGCAGAGAGAAAAGCATGCTCTGCAGAGACCTCCCTGTGCTGAGGCTGCCCCAATGAGCAGATGTGCAGAACTGGTTCCAGCTATTCCCCCCTTCCTTGCCAGAAGGTTTCATCTGAAATGAGCAGCCTGGTACAAGGCTCTGAGAAGGTCCAAACAATGTAATGTGGTGAGGGGTCTACAAGTGGGGCAGAATGCCTCTCCTGCTCAGCTGTCCTGAGCACTTAGATAAGCCCCTCCTGCATTGTACAGCTGCATTTCTTGATTTATTGAGATAAAAAACAGCTGGAAGGGAACCTGTGTCTAAGGCCTTTGCTGGGAAGGCTTGGGCAGACTGTAGAAGTCAGAGCAAGGCAGTTTGGCCCTCTCCTTCAAGCTGCATGAATAATCAGTAGAATTTACTAGACAAAAAATTTTTCAGGACTAGGTGGAATAAGACAAAACAACATATAATACCCAAGCACTTCCTTAATAAAAGTCTTTACTTCAGACTGTCAAAAGACACCTTTGAGAATCTGTATCTTACAAGGCATTGGCATTTCAACATTTATGACTGCAGACACGCTGCTATATTGCAAGCATGAGTCAATGCCCACATTTTCTGGCTCCAGAAGAAAGGGACTGTTCTATTTTTTATTTATTAGCAGGGCAAGAGGAGAGAGAGTCGTTCAGTGGCAGGCAAAGCACAGACAGACCCTGCAGGGTCAGGTGGGCTGGTTAACACATGAACATATTCGTGCCTTAGTGTGCTGAGTCACAAATACCACAACCCATCTCTGCATCCTTTCATGTAAGGCCTCAGAAAAGGGCTTTGTACATAATTTTTGTTGCCTTCCAGCACAAAGCCCATGGCCTCTACATTATTCACTAGAGAATTCCAGCGTCATGTAGAGCATGTTGCAATCCAAACTGGGAGTTTCTGGCAATAAACATTTGTGAGTATGCACACAATATAAAACAGGAAGAAGGATTTCAGTTTATCTGTGTTCACTTGGGAAAAAAAAACAACAAAAAAGCCTGGCAGACTTCCCAGCACTATGCAGTAGTCTAGGAGGGCTCCTGTCACCTGGGGACTCACATGCTGATGTGTGAGTGAAGAGAGCAATAGGCAGGATTCATGGGGTTTTCAGCAGGATCCTAACAAACTCTGTCATGCTACTAGTGTTAAGACAGGAGCACTGAACAGGAAGTGTCTTAAGAACTACTGACAGCTTCTTTCCAAAAGCTAGAAAATGTCACTTTCATCAGCTATTCCTTTATGCCAAAGCACAGAATGGATTTCCAGAGGTTTGTATCTGGTTTTGTGCAGCATTTACCAGTCTTTTGAATTTATTCTGCACTCCCAGCCAGCTTCCTTAATATAAAGGAGGATAGTATCAACTTATATGAAGAACCACATCATCTTACATCCTACACAAAGCTTTAGCCTGAGGATTTCCAGATGGACACATTTAATCCAAAGCAATTGAAGGTGGCTGGGGGGTCATGGGATCAAGACACATATGCACTTCCTTTCTTTTCCAGCATCCCTCTGGTTAAGCTTGTGCTCCTGCATTGCTCTTTTGCAATAGGGTAAACAAGTAAATGTTTTGGACTCTGAAGATATCTATTGCCTAGAGAAGCAATCTTATTTTGCCTTTTTTGGTTTCTCTTTAGAAACTGAGCATCCTGTAGGAAAGAAAAAGAGCAGAATGCCTCAGAATTGTAGTTTTTGAGAAATAACAGCAGAAATTTCCAACTACAGCTGCCTCTTGAGGAAAGGAGACATGTTTCACTGCTGGCAAAACAGATATACATTAAGTGATTGCTAAGACAGATTTACAAAGTTAGCAGCAGCCCTGGACTTACAATCCTGATGTTTCAGCTTCTGGGCCATGTATTTCCCACTTTAATTACTAGTTTTTGTGAGTTGCTAGAATTCATTCATCTCTTTCTATAATAACAATCAGTAGATCCTTGAATCCCTAAAAATTAATATAGAATTACTGCAAAAGTTGAATTAGTACTTTTCATTAATACCTTTGTCATTGGTAAGAGAAAGAGAAGACAGTGGATATAGAGACAAACACCAGCAGCGAAACTTTTATTGCACTCTGCTTCTGAAGTCCATTCAAGGGTAGGACAGTGGGACAAAAATAATTATAGGGGTCTTTCTACACAAAAGAGCCAGCTATTTAGAGGGAGGCAAAGTCATTTGAATGTCAATGAAATAACCATTAAAAGGCTGAGAAGCATTGCCATTTATTAAAAGATCTAAAGAATAGTTGCATGCACTATAGCAATCTTCTAGGTAGGAGTTGTTAATTTGCTATAAAAACCTGTTAGGGACAGGGCAGAGGGTAATTAAACAGGAGACAATACACACTGTGAAAGGAAACTGGATTTGGAATTTTACAGCCTCTTATTTCAGGCTTCTACATGAAATACTATGCTCTATAATCTCTCCTTAATAACACCTATGTATTTCTTGCTCCCACAGTGGTTTGCATTTCATTTCTAGCAGTGGTCTCCTACAGCCTCAGAAGGAAGGTAAAACAAGGTTATGCACTTGAATGCTCTCCTGCTCTCTCCAACCTCACAGCAATCCCTCTTCCAAGAAAGTCTCTCATCAATGCCACTCCTTAATTGGCCTGAGAGCCCCTCTTTAAACAAAGCTCTCGTCTCCCACAGGGCCGAGTTCTTTCTGCTATTCTGGCACAGCTGAATCCAGACAAGGATGTGCCATTTACCAAAACAAGCCTACTATAAATTCAAATGTGCAGGAAAGAAGTAAAGTACTTCCAGAAGTTCTGCAGGTAGGACAGCCTGCATCAGGAGAAAACCTATCTGCCTGTGATCCTGTCAGGTTTTTACTTCAAGCAAAGGTGTTAGACACTGGTGGTACCACTCAGTAACAAAACAGGATCAGTCAGAGACCTGGGCTAGATTCTGCACTAATGGACTGAATGTGATCTGAACTTCACTGTAACGTACAAAACTTCATTCCAGAGCTATAGGACAGATAACAACTTTGTGAGTTAGACAGAAAAGGACTTCATATTTATAAAGATGACCACTTTTTAAGGTTAATACAAATCACTAAGAATACTCAAGCACAATGCAGCTTTAACCTCTTCTTTAGCAGAAACCCTTGTATCTTCACTATCTGCCCACACACTGCCAGGCACATAAAAATGATGTGCAAAAGAAATCCTACATTTTCCTTCCCTTGACTGTTACTCCAAGGTACTGTGGTTCTTCATGCACCCAGCTAGCATAGCTACATATGCTGTAATATTTGAGAAAAGAGTAAATACAAATGCCCACAGCAGGACTAAGCAGCAATTGTTGGACATCTCCTGTGACACCCACAGGCATAGAATTATCCACTGATATATATCAGACAAGCATGTCATTTAAAATACTTTGTTCTTTCTCCTTTATTTAGCCAGGACACAGATACAAGAGCAGGCAAAGCCCTTCCAGTGGAACTCACTCAATAAACCTGTTCAGATTCAGATTCTCATGAAATCAAGCAAAATATATGTACATGCACACACTCTCAGGCACACAAGAACACAGCAGAACCCTTACAAAATGAGGAGTGGCACTCAACTGCACCTAAAATGCAATAGAAACATCAGCTGGTTAGGATGCATCTGTTAAGCATCAAGGCTGTGCACTGAACAGGTACCCACTGTACCATTCCACTGGCTATTTAAATACCAGCATCAACCACTTCAGCTGAAAGTTTGTAGCTGACAGAGAAGAGTCTGACCTCAGATACCCGAGAATTCAGGCTAGCAGAACAAGTACTCCACTGTAGCTCAAAGCAGGATCTGGCCCTATGAGATGAAGATGCATGTGACCAGCTCCAGCTGGGACATCACTGCAGGTGACAACTTTAATTCCCACAACTTCCCCAGCAATTAACCCACCACCAATACAGCCTGTAATTTGACTTTTGCACTCCCCCACTCATACTGCTCCTTTTGGTGGAAGAAATAGTGTAGTGGTTCTAAGAAGTGAGTAAATATCTACTAGGAACTAGAATAAGATTGCCAAACGGCTTCAGAAGAAAGAGGAATTGGGCTCTTAGATAAAGCTGGTCAAGCAGGTCCATCTGATTTGTCAACGCTTTGCTCAGAAATATAAGACTCAAATATAGTTTACAAAAGGAGTAATTCTTTATAGAACATCTCATTGTCAAAATACTAACAAAAACAGAGGTTGTAAATGCTGAGAAGAATGGTGTTGGAAAAATTAATAACAAAAACTAGGCCATCACTAACAATAGGTGGTATCTCTTCATAAAAAGCCAGTCTGATGTACTCAGGAAAAATTAAACATTTGAAACAAACTGTTTACAAAAGTGACTTAAACGCTCAGCAGAGATCTAAACAAGTGTTAACAAACCACTATTGTAATTTTATTTTTGGACAACTTCAGCAACTATTAAGAAAAAAAAAAAAACAAACCTGTTAATACAAAAATGTAGAAAACAAAAAGAAAAATCCAATGAGACAGTTTTTAGACAAACTCAGTTAAGGTGAAGCTGTACCTTTGTCCCAGTTACTAAGAACTTCAGCTTTAAGGGTGGCATAACCCAGCTCAGCCAGGTTTATAGGCTTTCCCACCCTTGCTAGTCAGCTCTTAGAAGGCGCCAATCTCAGTCCCCCAGGGTCTGTAGGGCTTGCTGAGCGCTGCTGGCTGCGTTGGTGTCGATGGGCTCAGCACGCTGGGGGACAGCAGATGAAAGGAGCCAAACGAGAAGGGGAACGCAGACAAAGATGCCATGGAGGAGAGGAGAGGAGGAGACAGTTTGGTAGTAGACGTGACCACAGGGAGCACTGGTCCGACGCTGCCATTTGGGGGCACTCTGAGTGAGGAAGTCTCAGCGTGGGGGGCAGCAATTCTGCTCTGGTGGTGTGGTTCTGTGGAAGAGGCTGTGCTACCGGTATTACCGTGCCCACTTTGAGCCAGCAGCAACGGGTGAGGTATGTGAGGGTGATGTCCGAAGGCGCTGCCCCAAGGAATGTGTCCAATGCCGGTGTGTGCACTGCTCGCTGCTTCCCGCTGGGAGGCGTAGTTGTTGAGATGAGACACGAGCCGAACCCGCAGAGGGTCAGAGGCATCCAGACCCTCTATGATACTCAGGTATCGAGCAACTTCAGCCAGGCACTCTCGAAACCCTAGACTCCGATAGTCCATAGCCAAAGCATGAGCATCAAAATAACCTAAGAGAAAAGAACAGAGAATGAAGTCCTTAGATGTTGTTTTCTAGTCATTGTCTACAAGTAGCCTCCCCACTCCACCCTCCCCTATAAGCATATTTCACTTGGATGTGGTTAGTATTCCCAACCATAGACTAGCTGCCAAGCTCCTTTTTTTTTTTTTCTTCCTTTTTTGTTTAACAAGCTTTTCTTTTATATCTGTGCTGTGATGCTGCAAGTCCCAAGACCAGTCACAGACTGCCATCTTTAAACTGGAATTGCTCACTGACACTGGAGGAAAGTATTTTTGTTCTTTCCATTTGTCTCCCTTGTGCAAGTAAAACCACAGCACGCTGAAATTCATTAGAAACACAAGTCCTAACTTATCAGAGCAGACTTAAGCAGACAAAGTACTTTTTTCTTAAAAGTGCCTTTCAGTATTTTTGCTAAATCTTTTCACCACTTATTTCACCCTGTGTTTTTTCCGAGTTCTGTTCTGAACTTTCAGAAAATTAGAGAAACAAGCATTAGACACTAATAATAACTGTTTTCCAGGCTGCCAAAAGCTGATTCACTTCACAGTGCTGACACACTGCTAGAGAGACCTGCAGTCACTCTCCTCTAGCACAGCACTCTTCTCAGAGCTAGCACTGCAAAACCTTTCAGTGCTAGTGATGCCACAAATCTTGTGAAGTAGAGAAAGTCCCTAATTCCTGATGGAAGGTAAGAGAGCTGCCAATCACGTTCCGCAAGCATTGCCAGTGCTCGGGAAGGCGCTGCTCTCCCAGCAGCCTCCCTGCAGGGCTGCTCACTCCGTCACGCACAAAACTTTACCTTTCCCTCCCGCCGTATGCAGCATTTTCAGGTGATCGACTGTCATCTGCAGAATCTCTGCTTTTTCCAGCTTGGCCGATCCCTGGGAGAGAAGGGAAGGCAGGAAAGGTTTCAGGCAGACGCAGAGTGGTTACCGAGGGGAGACGCTCCCTCCCGGGAAGGGATGGGGAGCAGCTCGGGGGGTCGCGGGGCGCTACCTGCTTCTCAAAGGCGCTGGGCACCAGCCTCCTGAGCTCGGACAGGCTGTTGTTGATGCGGTCGCGGCGGCGCTTCTCGATGATCTAGGGCAGAGAGCGGGGTCAGCGGAGCCGTGCCGGGCTGCGGGCAGCCGCGGTCGGCCGGCGGGCACTCACCCCTCGGCGCCTCTTCCTGGCCAAGATCTGCGACGTGGTGGACGGAGACATGGAGCCCGCGGCCGAGCTCAGGTTCCTGCGGGGAGCAGGGACACCGGTCACCGCGGGGTTCGGGGTGCCGGGGAGGGCAGGGAGGGGGCGCGGCGCAGCCCGCCCGAGCTCACCCGTTCTCGTCCGCGCTCTCCTTCTCCACCTCGACGGCCTCGTCCAGCTCCTCGCTGTCCGACGAGCTGTACTCGGGGTGCGCCCGCTTCATGGCGCCGGCGGCGGGGACGGGGACGGGGGCCGGCGGGGCGCGGGCGGCCGTCGGGGAGGCGGCGGGCGGCGGGGCGCGGCAGCAGCGCGCCCGGAGCGCGCCCCGCGCCTCGCCCGGCGCCCGTCTCTCCCATGGAGTTCCCACGCCTGGCGGGCGGGCGGGAGCAGCGGCGGAGGGAGGCACGGAGGGAGGCAGGGATGGTGGAAGCAGGGATGGAGGCAGCAGGGAAGGATGCAGGCGGGGATGCGGAGGCGGCGGCACGGACGCAGCCGGGCAGAGCACGCCCGCCGCCCGCCGCACGGCACCGCCACGCGCGGCCCCCGCCCGCCCCCATTGGCCACCGCCAACGCCGCCGCAGCCAATCGCCGCCCGCCGCCGCCGGGGCCACGCCCCCCGCCGGGGAGGTGCGGCCGTGGGAACGCGGCAGGGCACGGCGGGGGGAGGGAATGGTGATGATGGATGGATGGATGGATGGATGGATGGATGGATGGATGGATGGATGGATGGATGGATGGATGGATGGATGGATGGATGGATGGATGGATGGATGGATGGATGGATGGATGGATGGATGGATGGATGGATGGATGGATGGATGGATGGATGGATGGATGGATGGATGGATGGATGGATGGATGGATGAATGGATGGATGGATGGATGGATGGATGGACGGATGGATGGATAAACGGATGGATGGGTGGACGGATGGATGGGTGGACGGATGGATGGATGGACGGATGGATGGATGGATGGATGGATGGATGGATGGATGGATGGATGGATGGATGGATGGATGGGGAATGGTGGGTGGGTGGATGGATGGATAGGAGGATGGATGGATCAACAGTGAATGGACAGTGTTGGGCAGGGGTGGGAATGGGGCATGTCCCCAGCTGGGGAGCTGCTGTGGGTGCTGTGTGGATGGACAGGCCAGGGCAGCACCCTCAGGTGTCCTGCCAGCCCCTCCTGCTGGGGTCCCAGCAGCCTGAGCCAGCGGAATCGTGCACCCTGCAGAGGCTGATGAAGCTTTGAGGGCTTCCCTAAAGTCACGAGGGCCACATCCACTCTTTTCTTCAACACCTCCAGGTATGGTGACTCCACCACCTCCCTCACAGCCCACTACAGGTGTCACCTTTGCTGTGAAGAAACGCCTCCTCATGTCCAACCTGAACTTCACCTGGCACAGCTTAAGACTATGTCCTGATGTCCTGTGGCTGTTTGCTTGGGAGGAGAGGCTGACCCCCATCCGGCTGCAAGCTCCTTTTAGGGAGTTCTAGAGAGTGATAAGGTCACCCTGGTCCTATTCTCCAAGCTAAAAGAAGAAGGGAAAGTCCTGGGCAAGACCTCCTATAAAAAAAAATAATAAATTTTGAAAGTGGTAGCTAAAGCCTGAAAGTTGAGGAGGCTTAAACGGGGTTGGCAATGCAAAGGGAAACCAAGGCATCCTTTTCCCTGCACCCTTCCAAACTGCAAATCTGCCAGCCACATCCTTTCCTTGGCTACTGCTCCCACCACGTATTGTGGCAGTGGGCAGAAGCAGGAACAGTTTTTAAGAAGCAGGAAGCACATGGCCTTTGCCATGAAAGATCAGCTCTGGATTCAAGATGTGTAGAGGTCTGGCTGGCACGCTCACCACGAGTACATGCTGCCTTGCACTCAGCAGGGCCCTAAGCCTGAATGCTGTATTCCCCCAACAAGTCTTCTTCGTTTTGCCAGCTTTCTCAGGCTGAGGTACTGGCAAAATAGGACAGGTGAAGTGAGGGTGTACTCTTTGAGGTGGTTTCATAATTATTAAATTTTCATTTACATGGAGCCTTTCAACTAAGGCTCCCTTCTAAGTTGATTTTTCCGCGTCTCACAATCGGATGGACTGGAGGATAACCAAGATGAGCATTGTGTGAGAGCAAAGAGTTGATGAGCCCAGATTTTCCCATTCTAAGGCCCTGGAATTATTATCTTCAGCATCCCACTGGTTTAGGTAAAAGTGACCAGCACAGGGTTGCCTCAGAGTTCATGGAGCTGCCCATATTTTTGCAAATCATCTGAGCTAGGAGGGAAATGGAAGCAGGGACGAAGCTAAATGTAGTAAAAGCCTTGCAGTTAAGAAGATAGAAACAGTCCAGCAGCCACCTGTAAGTAGCTAACAGAAGATGACAGAAATGTTCTATTCCCACATTATTTTTTTCACAAAGCTATCCTTTCTGCAGTGCTTTAATTAAGTTTGTGTCAGCATTTTTATTACATCCACTTTTCCAGCCTCTATATTTTTGTTGTGAAACTTGTCTGCCTGCACCACTTGCTTTTACAAGTCAGTGAAAGGCACAGTGACATTTATGTCTTTCTGGCCTGCAGACTTCACATCCAGGTTCTCCCATCCATGCCCATATATGTCTTCTCCTACGATGGAGAAAACAAACACGGTAGAAGAAGTTTCTTAGGATTAAGCATTGATTGCTTGGGAGTAGAGGTGTGGTCTCCCAGGTTCCCGCAGCTGGATCCTGAAGCTGCCCCCATCTCTACTTCTGTGAACCACTGGGACCAGGCAGTCTCCAAAGAAGCTTTCTGAGCCTATGTAGACACTGACTTCTGCAAATGATTTACAAGAACAGGCAGGTAGAGTGTAGCTGTGCCTCTACACAGTGTGAGCAACTGCAGTTGGCTATCAGCAGCCGTGGGAAGATAGGAAACGTTTGCCTGTGTGTGGTTTCAGTCTTCCCATCCAGCAGTAGGAGGAGAAGAGCAAAACCAGCTTTAAATTGCTCTTGTGCTTTTCTTGTGCTGGGCATGGATCCACAGCGTTGGTCTAATTGTTAAGCACGGCCCAAAGGGAAATTTTATTAGCCCAAAATTACCAACATGCCAAGACAGCACTGTCATACATCTCTCTCACCAGAAGGGCAGACAGGAGAGCAGCTCATTGCTCACCAAAGCCCAAGGAAATTAAAACAACACTTCTAAAATAGAGTAGAATTTCAGCCCCCACTGATAGCTTTGCTCCAATGAAGCAATGACCCTTGGGAGATTACTGGCTTCTCTCTTGTCCCCTGCACTGCCACTGTGCCTTCCTTTTCCCTGTTCCACATTGCATGCCCTCTTGCCCTCTACATGCCCACCTCCTACTGCAGCCATACATGCCTCAGTCACCCCACCACCCAAACATTTCACCTCACACCCCTTCCTATCACACACACCACCACACTTGTTTTGCCCCCTCTCGCCACTCCCCGTGCCCCAGATTCCTCATTATTTCCAAGTCTGACACAACTCAGCATTTCCAGATCCAGGGTCTACAGCCGCATCTGGCCCCCAGTGCTGGAAGCAGGAATGGCAGGACAGGGTAAAGCGCTCACACCAAAGCAGAGACCCAGGTCTGAGACAGAGATGAGCTCTGGTGGCAGCTGTCCTTTGGAAGTTTTTGTGTGCACCCCACACTATTCTTTGTTGGCTGTCCCCCATGGTGATTTCGGTGCTACTCAAAGTGCTCTGGTGCTGTTTATTGCTGCTGCAGGCTCCCCTCAGCAGAGCCCTGCCATCACTGACCCTTGCTCCAGTGTGTGTGTGCTAAATTAACTCCCATCCCCTTCCTTTAGGCTTTCTCTCCCAAGAGAGCAAGTGCTTTGAAGAGTAATCCCGTCAACCTGTCACCCCAAGTCCCGGAAACTCGTTGTTGCCATGGTTACTGTGCCCAATTCAACTGGTGGCTCTGGCACTCACATTGCAGCCAGGCAAAAGCATCAGCGCTCCCCCAGACCTCCCCTCCCCGCACATATCCAGATACAGCACCAGCTCTGTGAGCAGAGGCTGCTGCTCCAAATCTTGGATTTTTCTTTTTGGAGTTCTGGCTGAGTGTTGCTACCACTGACACAGGGCAAAACTAGTTATCACAGATCTCATGGAAGTGCTGGAGAAGTAAATGGGTGTGACAGAGGGGGGTTTTAGACTGCTTGCGTGCTATCTTAGCAGTAGTGTGACTATAAATGTGTTTCCTCAGGAACACTGACATTCCTGTCTGCGCATGCCGAAGGTCCAAACAGCCAGCTCAGAAGTTAGGCTGGGGTGCTCTCTAAGCACACTGGCTCCAACTTCTGCCCTGCAGGAGCTGAGTGTCTGTTCTGGAGCCATAGCAGCAGCAGCAGAAGGACATAAACATCACACATTCACATGCATCTAGTGATAGCCAGATCATCAAGACATTCCTCTCTTCAAGCTGGCCAAGGACAGAGACAATATTTGCATCAAAGTCTTTACTGTAAGCAGAATGCTCCAGCTGCAATGCTTCTGCTGCAGGATGGGTTTCAAGTGTTGTCTTTTGGAAGCAGTGTATAGCTATGAATAAGCAAGACTAGCTCTGTCAGCAGAGTAAGAGCAGCAGTGCAAAGAGATATCTGTTCTGGATGGCTCCAAGAGGTCTTCTTTGCATTTACCTGCTTAGGCTTCAGCTCATCTCCAAAACCAGACCTGGGTCATAATTGTGCAAAAGGCTAATCTGTGAACACACATTCAAGCTGCTGACAGGCAAAGAAAGCTACCTCATATTTCATCAGCCCTGTGATTGAGGAGGGAAGAGGCAGATTGGCTATTTTATTACCTAGTTTCCTTGCCAATAAATTTTGCCTCTTTCCTCTTTTTATGCAAGGCTCTGTCTGACCTGCTCCTGGTTCCATCTGACCTAAGGCTCTTACAGATGTCAGTTTCTTCCATAGATATCCCTTCTTCCATTCCCACAGCACAGGCTGTCCTGTGGAAAGACTCTACAAGACACAGGAAGACCCTATAGGAGGAATGACACCTGTTAATTAATGGCTATCTCATAATAGATGCAAAAGGAGGTAAACTTGACATGGCATAGTGTAGAAAATTCTGGTTTGACTTGCAACCACCTTTGATGTTAATCACGGGAAAGTGACACCCTGCCCTTATGTATAACAGTGCACCTGGTGTAAAATCACACAAAAAGTCAGCAAAACATTATTGGCAGGACAGCCTCTGTCAGCACTGCCAAGTCTAGAGGGGACAATGGCCCCAGAATCGTGTCAATTACTGACACCATCCCACCATGGTGACAATTTCACTGTGAATGGGTAGTTTGCTTATACCAGTGACCAAATATCACAGAGTAAAACCAGGTTTTCCTTTTGCTGACCTTTTTTTTTAACCAAGTTCTCTGTAGTTTTCCAAAATAGTTTTGTTCTGTTTCTACAGTGCTTCTCACAAATGGACTGAGGAATAATCATACAGAAACTTGCTCTGGTTTCATGCTGTTGAAATCTTCACAGTCCATCAAGGAACAGCCTGACTAGCTGCTTTCCTGTGCAATTTTACAACTTCAGCATTTTAAAAACAGTGTTCAAACCATGTTTTGTGTTATACAGTGATATACAGAAGTCCCTGCTCCAAGGAGTTTACAGTTTGAGACCTACTTTGAGTTTTCTTTGCCAATAAGATGCAGCTTTGTGAAAAATGTGTATATACTATTCATTCTTGCTAGAAGGCATAGGATAGAGAACAGCTCCAAGACCTGCTGTTTCACCATGAAAACTATTTTTATAGTATGTTCTTTAAGGGGAAAACCTGGCTTTTTGGCTAATAAAAACAATATTTTTTTCCTGAAATGTTTATTTGAACTGAATTTCATTCTGAAAAAATAAAAATGAAACTTGAGCATACCCTGTAGCTGTTGGTAAGCAAAGTAATAATCCATGACTTTTGAAGGTACCAGCTATTATGACCATTGCACAGATGAGTTAAATGAAAATGGTGAATACTATGTAGCTGAAGAGGTGAGCACTGACTCCCAGAACAGCATCTGTTCTCTCTCAGGTGGTAACTTGCATTCACCTCACACCTTTCTGCCCTCAGCTTTACTAGACAGCTGCTGTCCCACAGCACTCAGCCACCTGAGCACAAGTCAGACCTGGGGAAGCAGCCACTGCAGGAGACACTCCCCAGTCAGAGAGATGAGCTGTGAGGGAATGTTTAGCATGTGTGACAAGAGTGAGAAAGTGCCAGGGATTTTCAATTGCCATAAAGGTGGTCGGGACTTTGGCTGAAGTTTCATCATGGCAATCCCAGCAAAGTAGCTTGATTTGACTACTTGAGATCATGACTAAGCTTGACTGGTTTGAATGTGAAACCTTATTCCAGACAGTCAGAGTATTTGGATATTGGAGGACATCAAAATCAAATCCTATCATCACTTGTCTCTTCCATTACATTATGGGATACCAGGATAAAAATTAACCACAGAAAAGAAGTGTCACTGTGATTTTGCCAGAACAGAGTTAGATACTGTGCCTACCATTTGACTTAAGCATTTTGACTCCAAGTTGAGGGGTCATAATTTTGAGATGCAAGCCGATTTTGAAGTGCCATGAAAGCCTTGCAACATCCTGCACTGACATTGAGGGTATTTTCCTGTGACATGCTTTACCTCAGCCTTGCTCACAGTTCTTAAAAACAGCAGCATTCCTGCCAGTTTCAGAAGAGTTGGGGCTTGGGGATCCTGCAGAGCTGACCAGTATAGCAGTGCAAAACCTGTACCCTGTATAGATCCACTGTTCTCTGAGTAACCTTCATTTCAGCTGCTTCTAAAAATGAAAAAGTATTCCAGGGGAAATAGTTTTCTTCCAAAATAGCCCCTATCTGAAAGATTTATTCCAGAAAATCTGTTATATGGGAAAAGACCCTATCAAAGCAGCATGCCAGGTCAGCTACAGCAGTTACTTTCCAGCATACCCAGGCCTCTCTTGATTCATACCGCTCTGGGCATGATAAAAATCCCTTGTGTTTACTTGTCAGCAAACCAAACCTCTGGAACATGGCTCTCGATCCGTAACTGTGCAAGCTCTGGGATGCCAGGATGATGAGCTCTGTGAGCACCTCCACAGCCACTATTAACGACGGTGCTCTAAAGCAAGTGCAGTCACACGCTCTAAATGCTTAAACCACAGCAAACGTGTTAGATCCCACACAATAGCTCCCTTATCCTGTGCCTTAAAGCTGTGGCCGGCCAGGGAAGTGGTGACCACTTCTCACATATATAACATACACCAAACATACTCAGTTTGGCAGGAAGACAAGGAGCTGGAAGTGTCACACTGGAGCCTAGCCCCTGACAGCATGAGACATGTGCTTGTAAGCTGTCTCGAGGAGGATATTTGATTGCCCCCTTTCTTCTTCTGCCTCTCTCCCAACAAAAGTAGAGTGACCTCCCCCATGACCTGGCAAGTGCTGAAATTCCCCAAACACATTTTTCTGTTGTGCCCCAGCGCTGAACAAAAGGAAACCAAGCAGCTTCGATATACTTGAAGTATGGAATGAAAATAATAGCTGGCTCTTGCTCGCCCTGCAAACGCCGATCTTTACCTCCTCCCCAGCACGGCTTGCGCTGCCTCCCACGCTTATCTGCTGTACTGTCGGCAGCTATTTCGGATTTATACACTTATTTATTTATTTATGCCCTTATTTATTTATTTGGAGAAGGGCAGAGTGGGGGGTGGGCGGGGGAGGAGGGGGGGTCTATGTAATTGCAGTTTACACTGCGTTCCCACGCTACTATTGTTTGTGGCTTTGTTTCCTATTCCCATCACGTGTGCTAATTAGTTGGAGCCGCTGGCTAGCTGGGAGGCGTGTGTCTGGAGTAAAAGCAGAAAGATCACTTCCTGGAGGGATCTAGGCAATCTGAACAATTCTTTGCTTTACTTTCAGCCCTCTCCCTCCCCCCGGCTTCACCACTCAGGGAAGAGAGAAGAAGTGCTGATTGTCAAGCACTAGACACCGGAGAGGCACAGATTCTCTTCTGAAAGGAGCAGAGAAAATTGGGCTGGAAAGAACATTTCATCTGTGTTTAACAAACCTGATTTTTTAATTTTATTTTTTTAATCTTCAGAAATCTCCAGTGTCTTTCTATTGTGGCTAAGAAGGTAAAAGCACCATTTAAAAAAAAATCCTCAGGTTATTTTAGCCTGCCCTTAGGAAGTGAGTCAGTTTTTTATGGCAAGGCTAAGCCAGCTCATGCCATGGCTTGCAAAATGAAATGAGACCGAGAGAGAGAGAGAGAGGGAAGATTACCTGAGTCATGGCATTTGCTTATTAGTGCAGGCGTCAGACAGAAAGGCCAAGTCACACAGCAGCACCAAGTACCTGTGCATGGATCAGGTTTTAGACTCAACATTTAGGTCCTTTTTTTTTTCTCCTTTTTTTTTTTTTTACTTTTATATCTCTAGTTAAATCCTCCTGCCCCTAGCCCTGGTGCTTTCCAAATGCTGAGCCCCCAGGTCATGCAGGCAGCATGCAGCTCACACAGGCATCAAGCTGGAGCTGTAGGAGTTGCCAGGGTCCCACCGAGCCCTGCTGTCATGTCAGCAGCCTTGCCTGAAACCTGTCCTTCTCACCCAGTCAGTCAGCCCTGGGCCATGCTCCTCTGGCATCAATAGCCCTTGTCCTGCTAGCCCAGAGTGACTCTCAGGTTCTCCAGTTCTGCATGCTGGGGAAAATAGGGGGGCTGAGAGGTGTGAGCAAGGGCGGGTGGTGCGACTGCAGCGAGGTTTGGGGCCAGGGAGCCTGAAGGGAGCATCAGAGCTGGGGCTCCTCTCATTTCAGCCTGGGCTGCATGCCCCATGCCTGAGCTATGTGGGCAGGCTCAGCAAAGGCACAGCGTGCTGAGGAGGAGACAGCCCCAACATCATGGAAAGGGGGCTGCCAAGCACTCACCCAGAAACACAACACAGCCTAAATCTGTGCTTGCTGCTCTGTCACCAGGCACGAGCTTGTGAAAGCAGAGGTGTGCTGGCAATGATCACAGTCAGGCTTAGTGCAACTATGGCCTGTGCTTTCCTGTACAACTCCTGTACAGTTAAAGGAAAGTCCCAAAGAGAGAGCTATCAGTCTGCCTTGACATTGTGGGATTGCAGCTAGGCAAAAAATTTCCATCCTCTGGGAAATTCCAATATTTCTAAGCTTTTATTTTGCTTTCACTTGGGTTACAGAGAACTGAAATATCTCAAGTCTGTTTGGTTTGGGGTTTTCCTGTCCTTTCAGTAGGGAAAACAAGTCCTGTGTTTCGGAAACAGTGAAATGCTTCCCTGTGACTCAGCTCCGCTTTAAAAAGCATCTCTGTGAGAGTCTCATTAATACATGGATGTTGTCATTTATGTTATCTCCCAACCCTGTTTTTCTTAGAAACTGAACCACCTTTCTGGGTTACCTGTCTCATGATAACCTCTTTAGCTCAGGATACAGGACAATATTTTGCATTATCAAAGGTACAGACTGAATGGCTGGCCCAGAGAAATGCAGGGTAATTTTTCCTGCCATGGAAAGAAGTGTTCTACAGAGTAGTGTGCAAGGCATCAGAGGTGGTGTCCTCATCCTGCACATCCTGCTTTCTGCTCATAACTGCTTTTGCCATTTACAAACACTTCACATCCATGCAGTAGCTCCAATTACTTTGGTAAGTAAATTGGGAAAATATTTGCAGTCTAGCTTTCAATAAGATAAGGAGCTAGAATTTAAGGAGAGGTGAGCAAGTAGCTGGTGACTCAGCCCTCTGCAGATGAGCAGGCACTTCTGGTGCCCTAGCAGGTTGGAAAGCAGAGTCTGCCTTGAAGTCAGGTTTACCCACTGTGCAAGTGGAGAAGCTTAAAGAGGGAAAGACTTCCAGAATCCACCTTGCTCCATAGCCTGCTTTACTCAGGAAACTGGTGGCCAGTGAGGAAGGTGACATGCAGAAATATGAAGGCATTCACGTGTGCATCACTAACTTCATTATTTCCATTAAATAATCCCTGACTTGGCCCCAGGTTTATGTCTTTACAAATAGTCCTGAACAATGTCCTGTCAGATCTTCCTCTTCCTGGTGGAAAGCATTCCTCTCCTTCGGAGTGGCTACAGAATTATTGAGGGGAGCACTAGGCTTTACCATGGCATTAATTGATAGAGTTTATAGAGTCTACTGCTTTTTGCACCTGTGGCCTTCCACTGACTGTAAACATTATCATTTCTTCTTATTTATTTCTTTTCTAATGCAGCTAACAAACTGCTCCAGACACTGATCTCCCAGAGAGATTGCTAATCAGACAGAATTGCACTGCAGGGAGTGGTGAGTGCTCCGTTCAAGTATCTTTTAAGAATATGTGAGGACCACCAACATCTTTGCACAAGTAACTTGAACCAAAGGAAAAATAATCTAGCAAAGCAACTCTGTGCACTGTAACAATTACAAGGCTTCTTCAGAACTAAATCTAGTTAATTATTTTTTAGTTCTTGCAACTCATTATTTATACTCAGAAATTAAAAAGCTCCAGTTAACAAAAAAAAAAAAAACCCAGCCCATCAGTGAGTCATTCGAAAGTTCTCTGTTCTTTTTCCTGTTTTCTCACTGAATATGGAAAGTGGCTCACAATTTGTGTCCTGATATGCAAAGCCTATATGAGCCTGAGGGAGCTTCACTCAGACTTCGTGGCCACAGCAGCCTACAACAATCACTTTAATGGAACAGAGCTCCAGCTAAAAGAGAGGCTCCTGGGTACATTGGTCACAGTAATTGCAAAATGTTCTGTGAAGATGCCCACCCCTTCTGGAACTACAAATTAAATGAACGACCTCATTTCAACTTTCTTTTGGTGTACAATATACTTGGTTATACACAAAAAAAAAATTTAAATGGTGCTTTTCCATGGTCAGCAGAATTAATGAAACCTTGTTTTCTATGGGGTAGTGCTCTACATCCTGGTTTTGGCCCAGAATGTGTACCTGCCAGTTTGATCTATGGTGCTGCTGCCTGCATTCACAGGCTGGCACGTGGCAGGAAGCAGAAGATGCTGCAGTGGGCAGAGGGCTTGGGCATGCTGACTACCCAGAGCAAACCCTCTGGCATGGCCAACAGAGGACAACCAGTCTAGGGCCCTTTTCTTTACCAGGTTTGCACAAAACTTGTAGGATGTGCATTAGTTTGAATCTGCCATTCATCAAAGGTGGTGGGTGGCAGCCAACAGGCTTCAACATTACTGAGTTTGGAATGTCTGATCAATAAATACATACACAGCAAAGCAGATAAATAAGATGGTTGCTGAAACTTGGTTGCCAAAGGAACTTAATTTTAAAAAGCACTTATTTTGAGTAGTAAGAGATTTCTTTGTGGATTAGGAGGAAGATATTATTTCAGTCCTTAGAGGTAGTAGCAGAAATTATATTACTGTAGACATAATGGTATAAATAAACAAAATGCAGGGTTTTCTGGAAGAGTCCATATCTTTAGATCTAAGGTTTGTGTATCCAGTTTACCCACTTTCTCAGTTTTATTTCCTGCTCTAGTTAAAGGTACTCCTTTTTTTTTTCCAAACTTTGCCTCTCTTAAGGATTTGGAAAACTCTTAGACATTGAAGTACTGGGCCTCAGCGTAAGTACACAGATGAGATAGTTAATCAGTCACTCACAGATTGTTTCTGAGATAGGAGAGCTTTCATACTCACTCTTGAAGAGTTCTCAGGTTTGTGATGGCTGAAAATGAAGGATTTGGTTTCAGTACTGTATTTACAACTACAGGAATGTACAGTCCACCTTTAACTTGAAAATACTTGCATAAAGCATTCAGGTATTATAAAGGAAACTGATTACTTTATACCAGCTGGATTACAGCAAGCCAATATTGACTTCAGGTTTTGGTTGTCAGCAAGATTTATTTTACTCAAAGTAAATATTGACTGTGGCACCGCCAAGGCCGGTATTTACTTTGGAGGAATATCAATCTTGTGGCTCAAAACTGGAAGTCGATATCATCATTGTTACACTTTCTCATAAGTAGTAGCGAGGAGGGGCTTTGGCTAATGGGAAACATATATCTATATATACATAATTTAAGATGCAATGAAGAAAAGAAAATATGGAAAGACAGGAACCACCTTGGACCAGTAAAAGACAGAAGATGATGGAAGGAACCACAGTCATAATATTATAACTCCAGGGACATCCTTCCTGCAGACACTAGTTGTTGACCTCTTGGAAAGTAAACAGCAAGAAATCTAAGTGGTAGCTGCCATCAGGAATAGTATAATAAATGGAGCAAGAATTTCTGTTCCCAGCCTCCTTTGAACTGTCAGTTGATTTTGTCTTAATACCCTGTAAGCCCTACAAAATACAACACTCCTGCTCTGTCGTGGGATGACTTTAGAAAGCCATTGAAATTATGCATATTGGAGTCCTTGCCACTTGTATCTTTGTGAAGAAAAATAGCATCTAAACTTCAACCAAGGGGAAGACAAGGAGTCTGTTTGGATTTGAGGCTGTCAACATGGAAAATGTTCTATGTTGCTTTTCACTCCCTTGATGAAACTGTGAAGGAGGGCATTAAATCCATAACTGTTATGTTATCCATGAAATCTCTTGGCACATGCACACACACTGTGTTCCTTGATACAACAGTGCTTTCCTAGTTTTCCACGTTTCCTAGTTTCCTAGTTAAGTACTACAATAATACAAAAATAGCCGTTTTTCCTGTTAATGTCTGAGATAGTCCTAATAATTACAGAGACAGACAAACGGTCCTCAGGACTCCATGGGGCTGGAAGAGCTGGAGTTCTCCCCAGCACGGAGCCTAGTTGTAGCAGTGTGCAGGAAGTACTAACAGGTAACCCCTGCTGTGAAAGCCAGGGCAAGTCCACCAAGGGCTGTGGCTGGTTTCCCAGAGGCCTCATTTATACCACCACATTGCTGCTGGTGGAGGATGAGTTTGATGCAGGCCAAATAAAATACACTTTCTCAGCTAAGAAGCTCACAGATTGACTCCTAGCCAGGGAGGGTTTGCAGCTGCTGGAGCTGAGACCTTCCTGACCAAGAGCTCAGCACCCTCCAGATGTTGATAGAGACAGAACTGGGTCTGTGGAAATCCAGCCTTGACACAGACACCTCTGCCAAGTGGTGCCAAAGACTGCCTGTCAAGAATATGTACCAGTAAAGAAAAGCTGCAGGGCACTGACCTGCTTCTCACTTGCCAGCTGCTTTGAGAGGCACAAGTGGCAGTCACTTCCCAAGCTAAAAAACGTGACAGGAGTCAGGTCTCTGCAGCAGGCCATTCTCTCTCAGGAAAATCCTCAGCTGGTGGCTTACAGCTGGATTTGCCATCATACAAAACACAGCTATAATGTTTGCCTTTCAAAAGATCTACGGACTTAACAGCTGCTGTGGCAATTGCTGCGAAGGTCCGAGCTGAGCTTGTCAGAAGCTCCAGCCTCCTTGCTTCGTGTGGTAGCTGTATTTGTATGTTGCACCCTCCATAGTGCAGCCATCAGAGCTGAGAACACTCACACTGACTTTCCTGTGCCTGTCCACTCCCCCTGCTTAGCTGTGCTTGTGACAATGGCAAACATCCAGCATTGGTGAGTTTCCATCTAGAAGCTTTTCTGGGGCCAGTCCTGTGCATGAGCAATGACAGAGAGCTCTCTTCAGAGAGCTTTCAGGATGCTCAACATAGAGGAGTTGCCCGAGTCATCCAATAGCAATGGTAGCTTAGGTCACTCATAGTAAGTGATTCTCTATATATTTGGAATCAATAAATGTCAGCCTGCTGTGAAATGACTTAACATTATTAAGTTAGTGGATGTTAACAAGATGATATGTGATGATCTGTTGCCTTTGGTCTGGCACCAAATTGCTATTTTTATCAATTTTTCTTCTTCCTGTATTTCTATGATTTGGTTTAGAAGACTGAAGAAAATTTGGTTATGGAATTTTACATTTTTTAAGTAAATGGATGTGAATTTTGTCCCTCAATTTACATGAAAATAATTCAGTCCTGACTCATGCAAATGCTAAGAGAAACACAATGGGCTTGGAATAAGATATTTTCTCTGCCTCAGAATATTGTAGGAGGGAACTCCAGAAAGTAATGAACAGCAGTCATTTCACATGGCACCCACAAGACATAGGGTTCTTCAGTTGCCACACAGACGCATGTGGTCCCCAAGACGAGAAACTGTCCTATACTAAAAGTTCATCTGAAAGCAGCTTGTCTTGTGAAAGCATTTGCTCTTGTAGTGTAAGAGGCTGAGTTTTGGCTCAGATAGTGTTGTGTGTGTGTGTGTGTTCTCATCTTGATTCGCTACAACTTTTATGCATCTCACTTTTTTTTTTCCATATGACTTTCTTTCTTTCATAGTAAGTTGCTGTTTCCAAGGGTGGGGCACATACATCCCCTTCCCACATATCAGGCCTTCAGCTTCAGTCATAAAATAAACATGGGTTCTCCCAGTGGGCTGATGTGAGCAGCAAGCACGCCGTAATTGGGTCCCTCAGGAAGGTTTAACATGAAGAGGAGATAAAGTCTGTGGCTTTGACCAAGGCAAGGAGCCAAGGGAGGAAATAAAGGGGGACCCAGGAGGTGCTCTCCTTCACTCTCACCTCCCATGTCAAGAAAGGCATAATGACGCATTTTGGAAGAGATATTTATTTCTGTTCCTGCCATTCAAAATTATTTCATTCCCTGCATTTGTGTAGTTTTTTTGGTTTCTTTGGCTTTAGTGAAATTCCTTCCCTTGCTAAGATTCATGATATTTTCTATAACTGGCCATGCAAGAGGTCTGGAACACTGTCGGCCTCTTTGGGAAATAATTACTGTTTGTGTGGTCTAATAAATAGTCCCAGAGGGTTCAACATGAAATAGCCAGGGTCTACAGGAAAGAAAACTATGTGGAAACTCGTGCAGCCTCACTAATCTGCAAGGAACAAAACAAAGTTGTACCCTGGGGTAAGAACCAGTAGCGACTCACTTAATTGCTACCATGTCAGCGTGTGAAACTACTACCTCTGCACAAGCTAATGCAAACCTGATGCGGTCAGATTTCTGATTGAGACCAGCTAAACATCACTTCAAACGAGCAGATAATCCCTGCCACAGATCTGCAGGGCAGCCAGGGCTGTTTGTTATCTGAGCCTGGAGAGGCGGCCAGAGACGAGGACATGGGCAGCCCAGAGCGGTCACCTTTAATGTGTCATGGGTATAAATAGTGGCCACTGCCTCTGAATCCAAGTCCTTCCCTCACCCGCCTCATGGAGAGGAAATTCAGCCAGAGGGTGATGAGAGCAGAAGGTGAAGCCCCTTTGATTAGACCACAAATGACCATCTGCATTTCAGTCCCGTTTCCTTCCTTCCTTCCTTCCTTCCTTCCTTCCTTCCTTCCTTCCTTCCTTCCTTCCTTCCTTCCTTCCTTCCCTTCCTTCCTTCCTTCCTTCCTTCCTTCCTTCCTTCCTTCCTTCCTTCCTTCCCTTCCTTCCCTTCCTTCCTTCCTTCCTTCCTTCCTTCCTTCCTTCCTTCCTTCCTTCCCTTCCTTCCTTCCTTCCTTCCTTCCTTCCTTCCTTCCTTCCTTCCTTCCTTCCTTCCTTCCTTCCTTCCTTCCTTCCTTCCTTCCTTCCTTCCTTCCTTCCTTCCTTCCTTCCTTCCTTCCTTCCTTCCTTCCTTCCTTCCTTCCTTCCTTCCTTCCTTCCTTCCTTCCTTCCTTCCTTCCTTCCTTCCTTCCTTCCTTCCTTCCTTCCTTCCTTTCCCTAAGGTATGCTTGCATGAGGGCACTTGGTCTCCCAAGTCCAGTAATCTCCACTGTTACCACATAAAGTGGAAATGCAAAGGCAGAGGAGGCAGCCACATGCTGATCTGCTGCCTCAAATTTGAGACGAGAAAGTCATAACTCAAGCTCCTGCTTTGTCCCAGCTGCACCAGCCCCAGTCAGCCTGCCTACAGGCAGTGATGCCGTGGTGACTTGATGCCTGTGTCCCCTTCATCATGAGACAATGTTCCCATGGTGGCCCTTCTGCAGATCTGTGCCCCAGAGAGGCCATGTGATGGCCTCACACTCCTTGGCTTGGATTGTGAGAGCAGCAATGAGCTGCCCCAAGAGCTAAGTCCTGCTCCCAGTGCTCTGGCTGCAGCCCTGGAGCTTTGCTCCCAGTGTGTGCCCAGACATCCTTACCCTGTCCAGCCCTGCAGTTCCTGGCCAGGCACACAGGAAGGCTGTGGTAAAGCCAGGAATAAAACCATTGCCAGAAAGACCTCCTGTCACTCCAGCACCTGCCCTAATCACTAGATTGCACCTCTGTTGCTTCACCTGCTACACAAGATTTCTTCCTTTTTGGTATTTTCAATGGGACACTCTCCAGTTTCCAGTGGATTTGGAACATGGCAAACAAACAAGGCTCCTGTTTGTTTCTTTTAGGTATACATGAATACTTTCAGATACAAATCCTGTAGTCTTGTCTTTGAAATCAAAACTCCAGAAGTGTGTAAAATTTTCTTATAATGCTTTTGATGCTCCTGTAAATCTTTCCTTTTAATTAAAACTACAGGAAAGTGAACATGACAGCAATGCAGTATCTGCCATGTCATGCACTGCAGTCACTGAAGGACAGCTCCCCTGGATGTTTGGGGGTGCACCAGGCACTTTTGGCAGAGGTGTTCTCATTCATCACCAGCAGAGATGCTATGGAGACACTGGGTAGATTCACCAGGGCGTAGCAGTGCCATGGCATTGCCCAACTGTGCATTCTGCATACACTGTTATGTTTTAGCCAGAACTATTATAGCTTTATCTGAAAATACTGAGAAATTTCATTGCTAGCTTTCATACAAAGAAACTGTTTTTGAAAGAAGTAACAGGCAGATTGTTAGGAGGAAAGGGGCAAGGAAAAAGCAGAGAGCATCTGCCTGAGACTGATCAGAGGAGCTTTAAGTTGGTTAAGGGCAACAGTACTCAGCTTCTTTTTCAGGTCCCTCAGGAGGAGGTTAAACAGCTCATGGAGTGTGCAGCTGCAGATGTCATAGAATCACAGAATCAGGGAATCCCAGAATGATTTGGGTTGGAAGAGAACTTAAAGACCATTTAGTTTCATCCTCACTGCCATGGACAGGGACCTTTTCACTAGACCAGGTTTCTCAAATCTCCATCCAATCTGGCCTTGAACACTTTCAGGGATGGGGCATTCCCAACTTCTTTGGACAACCTCTTCTGGATGTCCACCATCCTTAATAAGCTGTTTCATTGCTAGCCTCCTCCCCACCACATCAGCAGCCCACCGGGTCTGACAGACACACTGTCCCATTTCTGCCCATCCAGGAAACAACATCCTGCTCTGAAACCTTATGATGCACACTCACTAACCTCACTCACCCAGCAAGCTGGTGCTGATAGCAGAGTTGACATCTAAGGGCAGAATCCCCTGATTTGCACTGCCTGGCCATAAATTAACTGAACTCTACCCCCAGCACCCCATCCCTATGACCTCTGAGGTGCTATATTTACCAGGGCACTCTGTGTGCTAAGGCAATGTGGAAATCGGGTTAGTCATACTTTCCTGGAAGTGTGATCTTGCCCTGCTTGGCTGCAACCTGTGAGCTTATCCAGCACCACAAGCACTTTCAAAACTGAATGCTTTTCCAGTGGAAAGCCTTCCTGCTCTATTGTGAAGCAGGACTGAAGTGATTTGCATTGGGAGCCAGCAGGAATTCAGGTTGAAAAAAAAAAAAGAAAAGAAAGGGGTGTGCTGAGGTGGCCGTATCAATGTGTTTCACACGGAGGTTTGCTTTCAGCTCAGAAAGGGATCAGTGGTTATGTGAGATAGGAGAGTCCTGCAGAGAAGTCACAGTTGTGGATTGTTCCCTTGCTGAACTGCTGTATCTCTTATGAAACCTGGAGCAGCCTCAACACAAAATGCAATTGTCGATCCTTAACATGTTGTGAGAATGAAAAGGGAAATTATATTGCAAGCAAGCAGTAAACAAGGAGAAAATTTACATATTCAAAGTAAATGGAGAGCCAGGATCTCATCCAGACACACTAAATTCAGCTTATCCAAAGGACAACATCATGCTATATCTTGATATTCCAGTTGAGTGGGTCTTCTGTGAAGTTAAAAGGGCTGGAGGACTCCTGACACTAAGAAGACTTCTAATTGAATTCAAAGAAATGTTGGCAACTTCAAAATCTAGGAAAAGTTCACAACTCTCTATTTAACAGCAATTTTATTTTAATTATATTTTAGAGCAAATATCCTAAAACATTAAAATAAACTGCAGCACTTCTCTCCCCAAAATACCATCTGGGAAAGAGTTCTGCTTTGAGGAACTGTTGTTACACAAAGGCTCCACAGAAAGCTTCTGATGGCCAGAGTTTCTGGATTTACACAGATTCAGTCCTGATAGCACTGGAATTTCCAAGGTGAGGTATTTGTGCTGTAAGCCTGATCATCCTCTGCAGAACTGCAGACCCTGTGCTGCCTCCTGTCCTGCTATGCTGCATCAGCACCTTCTCACCCAAAGGCCAAGACCTGTCAAGACTGCTGAGGCTCAAATGCATCTGTAGCTCTAATTTCCCACCTTGTTTAATGGTTACCTCTCATAAAAGCCATGAAAAAGGCTCATAAAGCCATGAAGAATTTTCAGCCTATAAAACTCATGCAGTGTAAAAGTCTCTGTTTTCTCATAGTTTTTGTTCTTTTGTACATTTTGTACAACAAAATGTCTCCTGCAATAATCTGCTGCCAACTAGCAGATTCTTCTAAAGAAATAATTTCTCTTTTTTTCAGGACAGCACACTGCTTAGCAGCATCTGCAAGGAGGTGGAAGCAATCCCTCTCTGCCCTGCAGCCCCTTCACAGGGGTGCATGATCACCAGCATAGGGTTACCCCTGGGTGACAGTAGCAGGGACCAGAATCAGTGAGTTGTTCAGCAAGTGAGCAGAGACAAACCCCAAATCAGTCAACAAGCTGGAGAAGCACCTCCTCTCCTTCCAATCAAGGTTCTGGAGTAACTGAACAAAATTTTCTAGTCCCATAGGGTCATCTTGAAGGAGTAGTGTCTTCACTCCTGGGAGTTCAAGGCTGAGCTGGGGGACTGCAACAAGAAACTGTCTATGTGCAAGAAGAAAGATCTTCACACAGTTAGCACTGGCTGGATGAGGCTGGCTGTGGGCCAAAGAGTGGGGCAGCTGCTCCCCAGTGCTCTCCCACATGTTGTGTCAGCTTCACCAGAAAGTTGGGTTGATCTCCTCCAGCAAGGTTAGGCCTGGAAAAATGACAACATCAAGCAGTGATTGACAAAAAATTACAAGATCAGTCAGTGAGAGCACAGCTGTGCCCATGGCACCTACTGCAGATTAATTATAGAGAAGTGGAGGACACTGCCCCATACATCTTTCCAACTCTCACAAGTGTAATAGAGTATGAATATCAAAATGACATGAATCTGGGGACAACTTCTGGAACAATTCTTACACTCTTTACAAAAAGTGAGCAAACTATAAACCACCATGACATTGAGTGTGTATTGTATATTTACTCTATAAGACAGCACTGTAAAGAACTCTGGATAGGTAGTAAGAAACCCTGGGGGGATGAGGCTTGCAAGCAGTCAGGGCTCAAAGATCCCCTTACACTGAGTAACACAGACATCTCTTACAGAAGGAGTCATAAAGATCTGTCCATCTTCATGTGTCTTTCCTTGACCTTGGCTGGCCTATGAGCAAGGGGACCAAGAAAAAGATGCACTGGAAAGGACATTTTCCTTGTGGAGTCAGCCAGGCTCTGTCTTGAGATTTAATTTCCTGTGAACCAAAGCAATGTCAGAGCCTGTCGGGTGGCAGGTTGTCTGTGACCTGGGAGTAGCAAACCCCTGTCATAAAGCTCTGGGCTTACTCTACCTGAATTCTGTCTGTACTCTTAAATAAACAGACCAGGGCTCATGAGGCCAAGTGCCACAACACAGCTTATATACACACAGCTGAACTTTCTTTCCCCTCAAAAGAGAGTGGCCTTATCCCTTCTGCATTTTGAAGACTGGACTAAAACCATGCTGGAGAGCAACCAGAAAACCTGGTTTATACTGGAAAACTGGCCAAGCCCAGCCAGTCAGCCTGGAATCCTGGTGCCAAAGGACACTCTACTGAGAACCAGGTTCCCAAGGCTGGTCTGGCTGCGGTTGATCCAGCTGAAGCAGTTGCCATTCAAAGGGTTCTTCATCCCTCCATCCCACTCACCTCAGCAATTCTGCTACCACAGCTGAGGGAATTACTTATCCAGGCCAGGTCAGCCAACCTGGATGAGTTTAAATGGCTTTGGTAGAAGGTTCTTTGAGGACCTGGGTCAGTCAAAGAGATGGAAATTAAGGACTGATTTTGCTATCAGTTATGATGTCTATAAATGTGAAATGACCTGAAGCCAGGGAGGTTTCCCTCTGGTTGATGTGCAGGCAGAGGATGTGTAGTGGCCTTCGTGTACCCTTCATGCTGAGCACAAGCCAATCACTGCTTGTTTCAGTTTGCAGCTCACTGTGACAAAATGTGACTGTGCCAGGGGTCTGCCTTTACTGGGAAAATTTTACCAGTGGAGAGGGTAAGCCTCTGGTCCAGTCTATAAATGCCTGGGAAAAGCAGGAGAAAAATGTCTCTGGTTTTCATATTAGCACAGACCTCATTATAACTCATAGCATACCTGTACATCTTTCCTAGTTCTGGACAACTTCATGGGTTTGGCCAAAGCCTTTCCCTGCTTGCTGCCAGTTGCTCTGGTTTTCAGCCAGGCTGGATGGATCAGCCTCACAGCAAGTCCCTGAGACTTCAAGTGCAGTAAAAATGTAGGTCAGATCCTGCCCTGTAGCTGGAGGCAAGCTGCACTCTGGATGTGTGGAGTCTGTGGAGCCCCAGCTCCTATGTCAGGCATTGTCTCACCCTTTGGCTTGAGTTTTATTTGTGAGAATTAGCCCGGAGGCTGAGAAATTAGAAATGGACTGGCCAGTGTTTTTGAGTACAGTTGGGCAGAGAAGGGATTATGTAAAATCAGGAGACACTGGAAAATAAAATAAAACTACCGTACTGAAAAGTTAGTTGCACAATAAAAATAACAATTAATTTATTTTTTTTTAATCTGGTATGTGAATAGCAGCTGTTATGGTCATCTTTTGACCTCTGCTCTACCAGCCCTCAGGGAGATGAGCAAACACAGGCAATTAAAGAGGGGGGAAGGAGGGTCTCACTTCCCCAGCAGAGCACATCACCACAGAGGGCTGCTCTGGGGGCCATGGGAGGGTGGGTGGCTGGAGAGCAGGGGTGGTGGGTGGCTGTCCATGCCGGGGTGTGAGGGCACAGGGTGGGTGTCCATGGCGGAGGTGTGAGGGAAGAGGGTGGGTGGCTGTCCATGCCGGGGTGTGAGGGCACAGGGTGGGTGTCCATGCCGGGGTGTGAGGGCACAGGGTGGTGGGTGTCCATGCCGGGGTGTGAGGGCAGAGGGTGGGTGGGTGTCCATGCCGGGGTGTGAGGGCACAGGGTGGGTGTCCATGCCGGGTGTGAGGGCACAGGGTGGGTGGGTGTCCATGCCAGGGTGTGAGGGCACAGGGTGGGTGGGTGTCCATGCCGGGGTGTGAGGGCACAGGGTGGGTGTCCATGCCGGGGTGTGAGGGCACAGGGTGGGTGGGTGTCCATGCCGGGGTGTGAGGGCAGAGGGTGGGTGGGTGTCCATGCCGGGGTGTGAGGGGCACAGGGTGGGTGTCCATGCCGGGGTGTGAGGGCACAGGGTGGGTGGGTGTCCATGCCAGGGTGTGAGGGCACAGGGTGGGTGGGTGTCCATGCCGGGGTGTGAGGGCAGAGGGTGGGTGGGTGTCCATGCCGGGTGTGAGGGCACAGGGTGGGTGTCCATGTGGAGGTGTGAGGGCACAGGGTGGGTGGCTGTGCATGCCGAGGTGCTATGGCACAGGGTGGGTGGCTGGCGAGCAAGGGTGTGAGGGCAGAGGGTGGGTGGGTGTCCATGCCAGGGTGTGGGAGGGCACAGGGTGGGTGTCCATGTGGGAGGTGTGAGGGCACAGGGTGGGTGGGTGTCCATGGCAGGGTGTGAGGGCAGAGGGTGGGTGGGTGTCCATGCCGGGGTGTGAGGGCACAGGGTGGGTGGCTGTGCATGCCGAGGTGCTATGGCAGGGGGTGGGTGGCTGGCGAGCAGGGGGTGTGAGGGCAGAGGGTGGGTGGCTGGCGAGCAGGGGTGTGAGGGCAGAGGGTGGGTGGCTGGCGAGCAGGGGTGGTGTGGGGCTGCCCGTGAGGTGCGATGGCCCCACAGTAGCCCCCGCATTGTGCGCGGCAGGGCGAGCCGGCGCTTTGGTGCCAGCCAAGAAAACAAATGCCTTCCCGCTGTCTCCTGGAAATGCTTCCACCGCTCCCGCTGAGCGCGTTCATTTCAAAGCCCGCTGACTTTTTGCCCTTTCTAATGGAGCTTTAAATGTTTCAGCTTTCCAGGCTCCCCGGCCCGGCCCTGGGCTCTAATGCCGCAGGTTCGTGGGATGCCAGGGGAGCGTATGGCCAATCAAAAGGATTAGGGGCGGTTGGGATCCGAGGGGGACGGTGGTCTTAAGATTCTTCCCCACAGTGGCAGCGAAACGCTATAAACCTGCAAATCTTCAAACGTATCGGTTAAAGCCAGCAAAATCCCCTCTGGAGCCTGGCCGCTGCTGCCACGCCGCCTTTCCCAGCCCGGCCTCTCCCTGCTCCAGGAGCTGGGGCTCCCGGAGCGCTGCCCGCCGGCGCTGCCCCGGCCCGGCCGCAGCTGCCCTGCCCTCCGCCTCCCTCCCTCCCTCCCGGCCGCCCTCCCGCCGCCGGCCGTGTGTGTGTTTAGGAGGTGCCGTTTCCCACAGCTCTGATCTAATGCAGCTGTAATTCAATCTCCGTGTGACCGGCACTCCGCCGGCGCTCTCCCACCCGCCGGCAGGCTCCTCTCTCCCAGGCTGTGTGTGTGTGTTACACATTTACACTGTCAATCTGCCGCGCTCCCCTCAAACAACCCCTCTGTGTAGATTTACAATGTCAATCAGGCGGGCTGTCGGCGGCCAGCGCTCCCCCCGCCGCCTGCGCTGCCCCCGCAGCACGGTCACCCTATACCTGCCACTCAGCCCCGGCAAAAGGACTTTTGTTTAATGGCATTTGTGTGCGGCCACAAAGAGCAAAGGCAGCTGAGGCAGATAAGGCTGAGAACCTGAAACAGATGTAAAAGAGATCAGATCGAGTTTTCTGCGGATCCTCAGCTCCTGTAGAGATTTATGACCCCTTTTAACCCCATTTTAAATAGGTTAAACCGGGCTTGTTTTATATGGACAAAATAAGACTGGCTCTCGTATAGAAATTTACGCAGAGGAACGGATCAGCCCCCCAGTTTTGCTCCATTCCTTACCGCTAAGCCAACCCCTTCGGCCACTGCATTGCTCATCGTTTGAAAACTTTACTGTGATCTCATTATAACTCACATCCTCAGAAAGATCACAAAGCTGCCAGTTGACCTTTAGCCCCTGAAGAGTCCTAATTTTGGGTTGGCAACTTGCAGCTCAGCAAGCGCGGCAAGGCAGGCGGACAATAGCGGCGGCTGAGGACGGGGAGCACGGCACAACAATAAGCTGTCCTTGGAAGTGCTGGGCTGCGATTGTCATCCCAGACACAATCATGGGAGACTCGGTTGGGATCGCTTTCTCTTGGCAAACAGCTTTGAACTCTGCTCTTCCCTTCCTGTTTCTCTGTTAATTATAAGTTTCTGCTTCTTCCCAATGACAGATGAATCCGCCAGGGGTGAGAAAAACCTAAGGGACAAATTCTGCTCAGTTGGGGCTGCTAAGCCTCCACTGGCTCACATCCACTTCCTCCAGATTTATGCTACAGGGCCTGACTTGAGAGGAGAATACAGCTTTGTAGGTCAGCCAGTGGTTTGTACAAAATGCACAAACCTTGGAGAGGTTTGGCAAAGCACCATGACACTCACTACAAGTAACAGTGAAGCTTTAAAGCTCACTTGCTGCTGCAGAGCTGCCCACTTCTCTCAGGCACCAACAGCACCAATTTCTAGAACATCCTGGGACTCATTTCTTGAGGGCTCCTGCACCACCCAATGGAAATGGTGGCGGCTCTACAGCCCCGTTACAGCCCCAGTACCATTGCCTTTACCTCTGAGGTGACTTCATGGCTTTTTTTTTTTCAACAGTGTCACTGATACCAGGAGGGTTTTTTTGCAAACTGTTTTTTGCAAAAATGACCTTCCCACTGATTTCCTAAAATGGAGACTCACGACAAAGCAGCCCTAGAAACACTACCATAAGAAGAACCATGTCAATTATTTCCATTTCACGGGTATTACTGACTCATCACAATTTTCTATTGCACTGAGCTTTTGAAGCCAGCTGTAAGAGGTGGAACATAGTTAATTTTTGTCATGCAGGGGTTCTTATGAAATCCTGCATTTTCTCTGGTTGGGGTTGGAGGTAAAAGGGGGAAGTTCCCTAACCGCGACACAAAGAGTGTTTCAACTTGTGGCTGCGCCTCCACTCTCCCACACATGCACCTGTGTCCCCAAGCCTCTAACAACAGCACCAGAACTAGAAACAGCTTTGCTGTGCTCAAAGGAGAATAAGAAATGTGGCCATCCAGCCTGGGAGAGAATGAGAGAAAACTTCTAACTAGAGGTGATGTCTCAAATCAGTATTCATCAGGCACTAGCTTACAGAAAAGGGCTCCCGACAAGAAGAAAAAACACAGATAAAAAAACAGACATGTCATAAAATAGAAAGGAGGCCTCTACATTTTCCCACTTTTAGGGCAAGTATTTTCTGCTGAACTCCTACCCAGCCCCTAATTCACACCCATGCAAATGACCACAGATGTCAGGTCTTTCCCCCCACAATTTACACATACATGAGAAAATACAGCTTGCACCAAGGGGGCAGAAAATGAAGTGTTTGCCATAGCTGCTGGTGCTGAGGGTTCATGTCCATCAGCAAACACCCAGGGCTGGGGAGAGGATGCTCCACATGTTGGGAGACGATGCTCTGGAGATGCAGCGTAGTCGCCTCAAAGCTCTGTGTCTGGCAGATGCCCCAGGGGCTGGGGCTCAGACCAAATCCCAGCTCTCCCATCCCTGTGCTCCTGGAGGAGTTGAAGTCCCTCTGCCTTTGGGCAGAAAACATCTCAGGGCCAAGGGCAAGTGAGTACAAGGCTTCTTGCTTCTTGAGTGGGAGGCCAGGTAGAGTTCAGCCTAACTTCCTACCCTTGCCATCTCTACTTCAACCTGCAAATTAACTCCATCACCCTAAACCCACAAACTGAGCAGAGAGAGTTGGTTTTATTTAAAGGTAACATAAAAAGCCTATAAAAAAGTTAAAAGCCTCATATAATTATCTTTTTTATTTTATTTTATTTTCAGTCCCATGGTATTAATTAAAAAAACTGCCCAGCCTAAGAATTCGATTCCTTCTACCTGATATGGGGACGCAAAGGAATCTCTCTTGAGAAAGGTCTCCAGAGTCCTTAATCACCATTTAGGGGCCCTGCTCTTTGAAGGGCCATAGAGGAACAAAGTGGTTTGGGGATTAGTGAATGGCTTTTATTTCTTCCCTAATGATGAGCAAAGTGCAACGAATGCCTAGGGCAGATGATAAATTGAGGCAGAAAATGTTGCACGAGTGCCTTTTGCTAAGCTAGAGGATCAGTGTCAACAATATAAAAAAATGCCTCTGTTTGCTCATAATAAATAATGTTTGAATCGTTAAACAGTCGAGACGGGATTGGCCATATTTAACTGCCTGGTACCTGCAGCCCCTCTGCAAACAACCCCTTTGAAGTGACTTCAAAGGGTCTGTGCACATAAGGAGAGGCTGCAGTATCAGTCACTCCATTGGGCACTCGTGGGACTGCAGAGCAGAGCACAACAGAGCAGAGCTGACGCTGCCCAACAGCCTCATTCAGGGTTGGGAGTGAAAGGAAGGCCATCCAAGAGCCTCTGACAATATTTTACTCCTAAGAAGAGAAAGAAAACAATTCAGCATGTTCCCTTTGATACTGTCCCACAAGGCATTTTGAGCTGGGGTTTCCTTCAGTCATGAGGAAAAAAAAAAAATCAAACAAAGAAAAAAAAACCAAAAAAAACAAACCAACAACAAAAACTTAATTCTAGAGGGGAAAAAAATTAAATATAGTCGTGATACTGTGTAGCATGTTTCTGTGGTGAGGGTGAGGAATCCAGGATGGAACCAATGTTCCCAGAAGTCACTAGAGACACTCTGGGTCTGAAGAGTGCCAAGTCAGGCTTGAGTCAAAGTTGGTGGGCAGCACAAGTCAGAAAGCTCTGCTGGCAGAAGGGGTACAGAAGCTAACTTAACAGAAAACAACCAAATCTGCAAAACAGACTGTAATTTTTTCCTTTTGTAAGGCTGAGATACAGCTCTATCTCAGAGTGCAGAAAGGAAGTAACTGACCCAATGAGACATGTGGCAGGATTTGTGGAAGCACCTTTTCTATTTTTGTTTTTTTATAGATAATTTTCCCTTCTTTTCACAAACATCATGTGAGTTGTAGAAGTCAGGTTGTCTGTGCTGTCCAGACAGACAAAGGAGGCATCATGGTGTTGCAATCCTTGTTTTTTAACCTGGAGGAATGATACAAGATCCTTGGGTACATCTGGAGCTCAGATCACCTTCTTTGGAAACTAGTGAGATACTG
Source organism: Luscinia megarhynchos (assembly GCA_034336665.1). Classification (NCBI taxonomy): domain Eukaryota; kingdom Metazoa; phylum Chordata; class Aves; order Passeriformes; family Muscicapidae; genus Luscinia; species Luscinia megarhynchos. The sequence continues at coordinate 73,203,703 of JAPFBE010000002.1, forward strand.
ACAGCAGGGTAATTTTGTACGTTCCTTTACCTCTCTGTTCATTAAAGAGGAAGCCTATGAGGATCAGATGTTCAGAAGTGCCTTGATTTTATGTCTGGGGTTATACATTTCAGTGGTATATGAGGTCCTTCTCCTACTTATTATGGCTGTTATAAGGTTCAAAAGACAGAATATAAGTATATACTATATGATTTAATTCTGCAAGATAATCTTAGTAAGTGATCCTCACCAGAGATGTGTAAACATTCTTCCATTTTTAAAAGTCTAAAATCAGTTTTTACATTTAGAGGACTTCATAGGGAACTTGGGGAGGATGAGGAATCAGGCAAAATCCTCAGGATTTCTGAGCTAATTATTATTTTTAAATAATGAAACAGCATGAATAAGAGTGCTGTGTGTTTATCTCCATGGAGAAAAATAAATTACCCACTACTACAGAAAAGCAACTTGGTTAGCAACTTAGATACTTGTCAGGAATGGAAATAGTAGTGCTAGGGCAAGTGCTACCCAATTAGCAATTGGCAGATAATGGAAATATGTTGTACTGGAGAATGCAGACTAGCAACATGTTTTGCTGCACATTGCCTGAATATATAAAAAAATGCTGAGTTAGCATTAGTGTCTTCCTTAAAATACCTATAATGTGCAAGTGACATAAATGGATAAGGTGGGAAAAATACTGAGGAATTGTAAATATAAGGAGCTGGAGAGCTTGTGTTTGCCTCTCTTATATGAAACCAAACAAATGTGGAAACAGTAGCCCATTGTTAAGATTGGAACCAGAAGCAAATCCTTCAAGTAGGCCAAGGAAGCATAGAGATTAGGAAAATATTGTGGTTAAACAAATAACATAGGGATGGATGCTATATAGACTTTCTGAGGAGAGAAATTCAGGAGATGGTTTTTACATATACCAAGAATGTGACACTGCCAGCCTTTAAATCAGTGTGAAAAGTGGAAACATGCATCAATGGTTCAAAAGGACTTCTAGGAAAAAAATACAAATGGGTCCAAAGAACTGTTCATGCAAACTGCCATGGCTGGAGGCAGAGGAGGGAGGAAGTGAGAAGGAAGGTTCTTAGTGAAAAGCAGTGCCACAGCTTAGGATGCCCTTAGGTCACAGGCAGGCCAGGCATGGAGGCTTGATTCCCAGGGACCAGTGCCCTCATGGTCTCCTCACAGGCCAAAACCACTGAATGCTGCCCTTCATCAAGAGCAAACTGAGGTCCTCTGCCTCTGCCTCAGAGGTAAAGACTGACTGTAAGCTAGAGACAGCTTCGGCTGTCTTAGGAAAAGAGATCCTTCTGCAAGGGAAGAGTTAATCCTGTCTGTGATCCTGGTAACTGCAAACATGTTGTGAACAGACAGAAAAGCTGAACACATAAAGAGATCCGTAAAGAAAGTGAGATCAGTAGTAGGAAGTGGAGACAGGGGTGAGGGCAGTAGGTTCAGCGTGGCTCAGTAAAGATGCGAGCGATTAGGATGAGCAATAAGCAAAGACCTTCCAACTGTAAACAAGCTGGGGAAAGAAGACTCTGGGAAAGCTGTACAAATAAGCAGCAGTGATTTAAAAAAAGATATTTAGAGGAAGAAAAATAAATCTTGAACAGAGTCCTTCAGAGAGTGCTTGACAGGAGCAACCATCATGTGGCATCAGCATTCAGGGAAGGGCACGCTGTCCCCAGCGCACCCCCTCTGCCAGCACTGTCACACTGCCATCCCCAGAGAGCTCACTGAGGTTTGGATCTCATCTCTGCAGGTGCTGGAGGTTGTGGGGCTTCTAAGGAATACTTTATATTTTGTTAGTATTTTACTAATTCTTTTACACTGAGCTGATGAACAGGTTAACATGCCATTATTTATGATGTGAAGGCTTAATCTGTCAGCTACCAGTGTTTCATAGGCAATTTTTCAGCCCTCCCAGTCATTATATTTTATATATTTACATTAGAAAACATGAAGATAATTTTAATCTTCTTATAGCCTGAATTGCTGAAGAGAGAGAGAGAAAAAAGAAAAAAAAAAAAGGAGAAAGATGCTTTTCCATTATTTCCTTTCAGGAGAAAATTAGATACCACATGGTCATAAAGCCCTGACTTGAGAGCAACAACAAGTCCCCTTTCCCAAAGAACTTAGAATGTGGAAAGGATAAAAAAAATGGGTTTGTGAATAGAGGGGATAAATGGTCTTTTCATATCCATAAATGCTTTATTTTTGCATGAGTCACAGTGGGTTTGAGTAAGTCCTTTAAAATGCCACACATTTTGGCTCTGGGCATCAACATCCTCTGTCAGAAATCAAGTTTCCTAAGGCCACTTAAGGATCTGTGTGAGCTAGGGAAACTCAGAGCTGCTTCCAGCACTGCAGACCCCATCCCAGTCACTGACTGTGGGGGTGCTGGTGACCCCGCAGCCAGCACCATTTGGGAGCTTCAACACCTGTCCCTAAGCCTGCTTGCATCACTGCAAAGTGGGTGAGCAGAGAGGCAAAAGCATCCCTATGGAGGGGGACAATAACTGGTACTAGCAACCAGTCTTGGGGTCTTTGAATAAAGTTTTTTCTTTGTGTTTTTTACTAGAAAACATCCCTAAGGATGGTGAGGGTGGTTCCTGCTAGGGAGGTCTGCTGTGCCAACACTTCAACAGGATCTCTTCAGGATGCTCACACCTAATTCCTACCATTCCACATTTTCAAAGCCTTTTCCAGTCCTTTTACCTAGCCTGAAAGATTTCAATTTTCAAGTTTTTCCAAGTTTTCTCAGTGCTGCAGGGCTGGAATCAGCTCAGATCCCGGGGTGCAGATCTCCTCTGGGCCATGCATTGCTGCAGGAGCAGCCGTGTTTGCTGGCAGAGCTGCCCAGAGCTGTGCCAGTGCTGCTGTCAGGGCTCTGTGTGGACAAACCAGACTAAAGAGCTTGGGGACAGGAAGGAAAAAACAGTGATGGGAGGCTTTGCAGCTCTCCTGGATGACTTTTCACCAGGCAAAATTATTTCTCCATCTGTCTCCCTGGAATAGGCAGGGGAAAGGTGTGGGAAGAGCCTCCAGGAGCATGGATATCTGCTACAGCTCATGTTGCAGGGTTTCTGGACCACGTTCACCTTTCATCACTACAAGCCATGGCAGAGACATGGAGAAGGCCTCACAGAAAACCTCCTCTGAGTGGCTTTCCTCCTACAAATGGAGCTGCTCAGAATTGTTCCAGGAAGAAGAAGGGATTTTCAAGCAGAAACTTTGGAGGACAGCACTTTGAATGATGAAGGTAATTCCCTTATGCAGTGGGAGAGCTTTTCACCTCCCTTTTGGCCCATTTGACCTCTTCCATTGCTGAATAAGAATCACCAAAGCTTCTGACAGTTAGCAAATGGCAAGCCAGCCCCCAATGTTGAAAAAAGGCTATCCCTAGGGATTTTATTGAACTACATATTAAAATAAATTATATAATCAGTACAGTAGCCCTGCATTACCTGTTTGATACAAAAATCAGCTTTGTCCCATCTATCTGCCTCCCAGTGCACTTTGAATACTTCTAATGGGAGATTTCCACCATGGAAATGAGTGGAAGAGGCTGTTCTGTCACTCAGCTTTACTTTCTTTGCAGCCACCAGGCTATGGCTGGATTTGTCCTGACATCTTAGTGCCATGCCTGCCACATATTCACATCCATTAATGAGCCTCTCTCCTATTCTGAATGTTACTTGTCACACGGGGAAGGTGAATCTGTTAAAAGGTGAGTCACGAAGCAGTCAAGACCAAGCAGAAGAAGCCAGAGACTCCCTTAACAAGCAATGGCCACATGATGCAGCCAACAGAAGGGAGTTTTCAGCAATTATAATGAAAAATCATAGTCAAGACACCAGTCAGATTGAAATTTCTCATTTTATCTCACTACCGTGCTCTGCAGCCAAGAAATCACCTAATTTAGCTAAGTCCATCATCACCCTGCCATTAGGCCCTGGTGAGGAGCTGCAGGCACCCTGCAGGATTCAGTGCAGACAAGAGAAACCTCTGAGGATGCAGTTTTGCTCCATTCAATCAAACTGATTTGCTGCCAGGCCAGCATGCAGGTGACACACTTAAAACCCCTTCAACCTGCATGCCCTTAGAGGACAGGTCCTGCTTTCATGAAGATATGGCACAGCTCAATCCTGCTGGCATTTAATTGCCAGCACTCTGTGCAGCAGGTACCAGTGTCACCATTCCACCTGCCTGGCTAACCCCAAAACAAGCACTGGGGCTGCTCATCCCACAGGGCATCCCATCAGGAAGGCAGCAAATTGCAGTTCAAAACAGTGGCTCGTGGCCATCATTGATAAGGAGCACTGCCCAATCTTCCTCTCCTGGAAAAGAAGAAACTGCTCTGCCTCCAGGCCTGTCAGCAAGGTCAGATAAGATAAATTACTTGAGAAAAATCAGCATCAGATAAATTATTTCAGAAATTGAATATGGCTAATTCAATTTTGAGAACAGACTTGCCAAAAATGTGAGAAGAGGAAAAGTAGTAGTGAGGCCAGAACACCATCAGGTTTAGGAATAACCCAGCATGCCTTAAGCATCTGTTGGATCCTCAGCAGCACATGGCCAGACACACTTAGTAATTTTGAGGGAACACATCTAAAGCAGGACCATCACTGTGCTCCTTTTTTAACTTCAGTCTCCAGATGCAGATTTCCCCCCACAAGGGCTCAAGGATATCTGTCACCCCTCACAAAGAAAACAACAGTAGATGCTATATGACCTTTCTTCTGGGAGCAGCATGTACTTCCCACACACACTTTATGTCTGCCCCAGCCTGCATGTCAGTGCAGCTGTTGGGAGAGCAAGGGAGGGGAAAAGAGAGCCAGGAGAGACCATGGAAGGCAGGACAGGACCAAGAGGAGCCTTCACCTTCTTTGACACTAGCATCACCCCTCTCTTATCTGCCTTAGCAACAACCCTTCATTCTTCACCCTTAAAAATCTCCTTCAAATTAGTCAAAGCTGAAGCTTGAGGCAAAAAGCAGCAGATGGGCTTCAGCTTACATTAGACATTTGTAGTCCATGGTGGTGGTGGTGAGGGTGGCAGGGGCCATGTCAGGGCTGCCTGAGCCTGGCTGCAGTGAGACCCTGCCAGAGCAGAGCTGATGCAAAGGCCACAGCTGAAGACAAGAAGGGTGACAGGAACTGGTGAAACAACTGGAAAGTCTCTTGGGGTAGCTGTCTCCCCTGTTGTGGTCTAGAGGCAGCAGTGGGAGTTGTTCTGGTGTCTGCAGAGTCTGCAGAGGGGAAAAGAGAAAGGCAGGAAGGTGAGAAGAGGATCAGCCTCATCAAGGAGTGGGAAAGAGAAAGGTGCCCTGCATGAGCCATATGATTGCTGAATTTTTCTTTCTCCCAGCTCTTGGCACAGATAAGAGAAATCCTTTTCCAGACCCTGCCAAGTTAACATGCCAATCAAGCTCTTTTCCATCCACATGCTGATATGCACAATTAAAAGTTTCAGAAAGATCCAGTTAAACTCAATGTAAACCACAGACTCATATTTTCTACCAGCCTCCCACAAAGCCTTTTATACCTAACCTAAACTCAACACTGCCAACTCTCCTGTGATGTTTCTTGATAATGTGTTGTGATAAGGGATATTTTTCCTAAAGCCCCAGCTCCTAAATGGAAATCATTACCAGAGAATCTCAGCTTTCATTAAAAAGTGGATTTCTATCCCTCAGGGCCATGAAAGCAAGCTCAAAGCTGTGAATCAAGCAAATCATGCTGGCTTAGAAAACAGAAGCCAAAACAAAAGAAGCCAAGGATAACTGCTGCAGCAAGGGCTCAACACAGCTCCTGGACTGGGACAGTTTGGGCAGCCCTGCAGGGCCATGACTCCACTCCCAGGTAAACTGCCCAATGGCACCATGCACTGCAAAATAAAGGTGCATAGGACACCTTCACTATGCCTCATTTTGGAGTGCACAGATGTAAAAAGTTTCACCAATAGACCTCCATACACAGGCACACAGGCACAGACCCACGTAATCTATCAGGCCTGCTGGTGTAGACACAGTCACACCAACATAAAACCCAGATGAATCCATCACCCTCACAAGCATCCCACTACAGAGATTGTTCAGCTAAGATGAGGCTACAAAAATAGCCCTTAGATTCTTTGTTTTCTGATCACACTATTCAAAACACAGCAAAAATTGACAAGTGCTCACATTTTGCCTCCTGACATTCCTAACTAAACTCCTCCCCCAGTACAAAAAAGGAGACAGAAAGAAGCAATTTAATCCTCACCCTAATATGAAAATACATTCAAAAGGAGAAAAAAGAATAGAGCCTTTTGCTTGATGTTTCTGTCACTCATATACACAGATTTCACTTAGGTGCATGCTTAAACTGTTGTATTTTAATTTTTATAGCATAAACATCTTATTTTCTGAACAGAAAGACCAGCTCTTTCTGCTAGTGAAGGACAGTGTTTCTTAGAGCAAATAGATCACTGGCTTTTCTGACAAGATGCAGCAAAACACAGAGGTAGGGGCTGCACTCCTGCCCTGCTCCTGTCCTCTTCAGGGCTGAACTGCTGTAGAAAAGGAGCAGGAAAAGGAATTTTGGATGCTTCAAAAAGGCAAAATGCGTTGTGACCTTTGCAACAGCACTGCAGAAATCCAGCTGTCTTATGAGCAAGCAGCATGCACAGCAGCATTAGTAAGCTGTGCACTGAGGGGCTCAGCCCGATGGTTTGCTTAGAGAGGAAATTGCTCGTGTAAAGGTTTTTAAAGCTCAGCTCACTCGTGCACACACCCAGCACTCACTGCTCAGAAAAAAAAAAATATTCAGAGCTTTTTCTCTTAACACTTCTCATTTTCTAACTGAGATAATTGAATGACTCAGTGAGCATGGCTGGCATTAAAATCTTGGGGGAGGGAAAGGCAGAGGTAGCAAGCTCTAAATCCTCTGCCAAATCCCCTTTTCATAATTTATAGTCTGTCACCAGTTTATCACCGAGAACTGTCCCTCTTTTTCTCATTCTCCAGGCTCCTTTCCCAGTGGACAGTCCATGCCAGCTGTCTCGGCAGCAGGAACGTCCTTTTTTTCCCAAGCCTCGACCTGTGGGAAAATCTTCATTGGCCAGTAATTGATTCCACCCTGCCAGCTCCATTACTTTAGTCTACAGTCAAAGTGCCAGCAAGCTGGAGCCAGGCAGCCCCAGCCTCCCCTGCTGCTGCCGGCCTGTTGGCTACCGGGGCTCCTGCCCATGTGTCAGCCCGCCCTGCAATTAGCACTAATCTGAAAATTGGCCTTTGCTAGCAAAGCCAACCACCTGACAGCTAATTGTTGATGTCAGATTGATGTGCATTTAATATGGAAAGGTTATTTATCAAAGAGTGCTTTTTTTTTCTTTTTTCTGGTGGTTTGTCCCTGGATTGCCACAGGCGCTTACAGCCCACAGACCAATAAAGATCTTATACTTCATTTAACTTAAGGAGCCTTCTAAATACCCTTTTCAAACTCTCAGTGTAGGGCAGTGCAGTACTCATCTATTTATAATGTTTATAAAGAAATCACTGCTAAGCAAGCAATTATTGGTTTTAGTCTCTTTTTTTGGAATCAAAATATTGGGGGGTGAAGAAAGGTTGATAGCAGAATAGCAACTGCCGGCCAGCCCTGGGATTAAAAATGAAGTTTTGACTCATCCCCAGAGTCTTGCCAGCCTTTTCTTACAGCAGGCTACTTCAATGTTTACAGTATTATTTCTGATTTGCATGGCTGCTTGTGTCATAGGAAACACACAGGGAAAAATACAGGTCCTGTTGATTTTAACAGAGGTTTTACCGCTCACGACAACAGAGCAGGGACTTGCCTGGTGGTTTTGTGGAGACAAAAGGACATGATCCTTCAAGTCCTCATCCTGGTATCAGATGGCCAAAGGTGAAGCTGCCTGTTCATGGAACCCCCCTCACACTGCAGTGAAGTTGGCTGGCATCTATCTGTCTATCTATCTATCTATTCTATCTATTCTATCCATCCATCCGTCCATCCATGTATTGTAAAATGGGTTATCTTGATGATTAAACCTGTAGCTAAGTGTTTTCCACGAGTGTCAAGCAATGGCTAGACTGAGAATAGGCTCCAATACAAGCACTGCTATTGGGAGCATCTGCCTGATGCTGCACAGGTTGCCATCTAGTACCTCTATAAATAGCCTAAAAAAGCAAATTTATGAGACATTTGAACAAAATCACATTTTTTTCAGACTGGACACACACATTTTAGGCCATTATAAAGTCCTGCTAGAAAACAATAAGGTATTGCAGATGTTTAGAGGAAATGAATATATCCTGTGGGAGCCTTGGAGGTCAGCAAAGATACAAGCAGTGCATGTAAAGCTCTGCCATAGAACCTACAGGTAAGAAAAAAAGCTGATGGTTTTAAATGAAGCAAGAGAGAAGACAGTCCCCAGCATGAAAAGCTAAGAAAAGTGATAAATCAGAGGGGACAAACATAACAATAGTTTGATATAAATCATAGTCTGAAAGGGAAATGAAAAGTACCAGTATGAGTTGTGTGAACAATTGCTCATATTCGTCCCACAGGTGGAGGAAAACATTGTTTATGTATATTGAACATATCTCCTTTTGAATGAAGGTAGTCAAGTATGTTGCAGTCTTCTGACCTCTAAACTATCTTTTAGAGCCTAAAAGTATATAATTTGTATTTTTCCACACAAAAATTTAAGTGGAAAGTAACCTACCAAACAGGATCTAGGATCTAGAGAAGGACCTTCACTGTAAAAAAAACAACCAAAGAAAAAAACAACCAAAAAAAAACAACAAAAACTTTCAAAATAAAAAAAAAAATTAATTAACATTACATCATTCATTAAGCATTGTCTGTATAACATTAGTGCTAAGGTAATGAGTGGAGCAACGTGAGCAGACAAAGTGGAGGCAGCCAACATACTGGGGCTGAGTGTTGTGGCAGGCAGAAGCTGCTCTCAGTACCCAGCATCCAGCACAGCTGACAAAGTCCTCCCTGCACATCCTGGTGGTCTCAGACAGATGGATATTACACCGAACTTTCATCACCAAACGTTCATCACCAGGCCTGCTGCACTCTGCTGAGACCAGAAATCACCCACGTGCTCCGAGGAGCCCTGGGCAGGGTGATCCTGCTGGGCAGAAACTCCAGTGCGGATTTAGGAAGAGCAGCCCTGGGCAGGGCTGTGTGCCCCAGTGGCAGGGCTGTGTGCAGGGCAAAGGGCTGCTGGCAAGGATGCACACATCCCCCATGGCATGTCCTCCTGCTGGATAAACACTGACTCCAGACACGAAACCCCCGCTCCTGGTGCCCTTGCAGCCAGTGTGGGAACCCAGCAAATGCTTCATTTCAAATACATGCTTCAACCCCCTGGGCTGCTCCTTGGTCAGGCTTTAAAGACGTGTTGGGAAGTTTTGGCAGCGTTGCTTTCAACTTGGCCAGCAAGGAGATGTTGAAAGTTACACGACTGCATCCACCCTGGAGTTCTGAAATGTGTTAATTAAGACATTCTGTTACCAGCCCTTTCCTTCCTACGCAAGACAAAACCCACCGGGTGCTAAACGTGCCTGAAATGATTCGTGTGCTTTAATGCTTTCCTGAATATGGATCAATTTTAACACTTTCTGTAACGCCTGTATCCTAGCCAAGACAAAGCTGATGACTCCAGTCTGAGTCAAGCACACGTTTAACACCCTCTGCTGAATAGGTCCCTAGAAGAGGAAAGAGTTCAAGAAGTCAGGGCAGGAGAGCAGCTGGGTAGATGTTTGTCTGAGCTGTTCTTAAAGACTTCCAGTAACAAAAGCTGCACAAGTCCCCTCTGGCAATTTACCCTGCTCCTTCAGTTTCCTCACTGATAGAAATTATTTTATGAAGTCTAATGCAATGCTCTCCTACTGCAATTTAAACCATCACTTTTCTCTCCTGTGTCCCATGGACACAGTGAACACTGCTCCCCCAGCTGATGTGTACTCATTTGAAGCCCTCTGTATTTCCATTAGTCCAAACGATGCTGATTTGTTGATGTTTCCTCAGAAATGTATCCCAGGTCCCTGAGTACTGTTTCCCTCTGCATTCTCAACAACTGACCTTTTTGCAGTGCTGAACCTGAAACTGGAACTGTTGCCCCAGTGGGAGCAGAGGGGAAGGTTGAGGTTGTAGGTCCTACCAAGCCATTCTCCTATTACATGTCCCAGTGGAACACTTGCCTTCCCCACCACAACGTGTCAAGGCTGAACTGTTCCCCTCTGCAGTGCCATTTTGCAGAAGTATTGCCTCTCACTTCATCACTTCACAAGTCAGGAGAGCCACTGGGACCAGGTGCTTCCCCACCACCCCTTTGTGCACCGAGGGTTTGGGCAGGATTCTTCAAATCCTTGCTGTTCCCAAGGGGCAGGCTCTTCTCACCATCCTCCCTCAATCCAGACATCTCTCCACACATCATCTCCCCTCACAGAGCCCTCCATCTCCCCTGGGAGAAATTGAAATTCCCACCCAGAAGTCCCCCTGGCACCCCTCCAGACTGCCCAGCACTTTCCCTCCCAGCAGAGCAGGATGGAGCTGACAGTGACATGCCACAGAAGTGACATGTGTGCTGTGACAGACCCACTAAGGTGTGCTGCGTGTGGACGAGCATCCCTGATCCAGGGAGGGCTGCTTGGGAAGGGCCAGTTTCATGGGGCCTCGATCCCTCTGTTGATGCCAGACCAGAAGCTCCCACTGCCTTGCAGAGCTCCTCCTCCTGCAGAGCTGAGGGGCTGCCAGCACACTCCAGAACTCAGGGGCACATGCCAGGAGGCTGCTTGCATTCCCCTCACCTCTGAACACAAGGGAAGCCAAGAGTCCTGCTCTCCCACTGCTTGGCTGGCAAACTTGGGCACCTCACCCAGCAGGTGAGTTTCTTTCTAATTCTTCCATGACAAATCCCAAAGGATGGCTCTGGTGAGAGACTGTCCAAGTATCATTCTTGTATGCAATGTACATAATATAAACATTATTTGGACACTCACCAGCACACATTCTCATATGGAGCACAAGAGCTGCTAGTTAAGCAAGAGTTTCAGAAAAAAAAAGGGGGGGAAATTTTCATTACATTGTTTTATTTAAGTATTAATATCACTAGATAATACATATCCCTGTAATCTGGAACAAGGGTTTACTTCTTAGGATACAAAAGCTTCTTTCTATCAGATTGGAACATGTGTGCCTTGGTCAGCTTGTATCTTGAGATACTTAAAAAAGAAGGAAAAAAATGCAATTTTAGCAATAGCTAAAATAAGGAAAAGATCTCAGCCTGTCCAACCAAAACAATGACCTGATGCAAAAGTCAAGTCTATCAGGTAATGCTCAAGGGAACATTTTAAATAAGGAAAAAAGAGTGGAAGTGGGAAAAAAATATCATCATTGTATTCTTATGCAGTAATGTTCCTCCACTAGCATTAACAGCTTATCTCCCCATCTAAGCACCTCTCGATAACAGACTGGGTTTTATGTTGAGTACAGGCTGTACCAAGTCTCTAAAACCATTCTATTGTTAAAGATTATATAAAATGGTCAATCAAAGTGTCACTTCTTCCTGCCCGTCCCCCAGGCTGCTGTTGCAATAATTCCATATAAAAGCCAAGCGTGAAGGGGAGCAAAGCACCAGAAGAGGGAGAAAATGGCACATTGCAGAGCCAGCAGGCACATGGGACACCCCACCACCACAGAGGGTCACACTGCAGTGACACCTGAGCAAAAACATCCGAATAAAACTTGTCTAGTGGATTTGTCCTTGCAAAACAATGTTTGTGTTTAGCACTCTGTGCACCGGCGGAGCTGCTGAACATCCTTCTGTGCCTTGCCTGGTGCAACAGGTCCCAGCACAACAGAGAAGTGGGAGATGAAGCCAGAATAAGCTCAGGAGAAGTCCACTTTTCTAGCATTTTGAATGAGATTTCTAGATATCTAGAGATTCCATGCTGTATCCATGGCTCAGAAATAAACTATGTCTGATTAAAACAATGGAAAACCATTACATTTGGTAACTGAATTCAAAAAGCTGCTTTTTTTATTGGTGGTAGTGGTTTGGGGCTTTTTTCCCCAGTAGATTTTCATACCTATTATAGTGGAAAAATTAAGGGCATCTCTGAGAAGGCCTGAACTGGTAAAATGTGGCAGTTTGGAGCTCAGTGTTCATGTGGGATGGGATACAGCAGGGCTTTAGGGACAAAGTCCTTCTATGCATGAGGGCAAAGTTACTCCTTACACTTACAAAGAACAACCAATCCATAGCATAAAACATTATTATAGACCTCTGTCACACCTGCCCTCAGTCATCTCTGTCTCTCAGCACCAGAAGGACACAAACCAGTTCCATCTCACCCTCAATGCTCATATTCCTGGGAAAAACGAGTAGGCAGAACTGCATTCATTTGTACAGGCTTGAAACAAGCCTTTGTTAAGCATTTGCTTAACATACAAATGCCTTTCACATTTCAAGATAGACAAATCCTAATTATGTCCTAATTAGGAAGGGATCAGAAGAAATCCTTCCTCCAGCAGAGATTTTCCAAAATTTTTGCCTGGATTCAGCTGCATATTCTAAGCACATGGATTGACAGGGAGGAGACATGGGTAACAGAGGGCTTGTGCGATTTGTGATTTGTGCTAGAGACCACATAAAGAAAGGGAATTGGAAAAATAATTCCCAATTCTCAATTGCCCATTGAGACTAAATACAGTTTGTATCAACAAGAGCAGTAAGCACTAGCATATCTCATTTTCATCTGCTGTCCATGGGGGTTTGTCATGAGATCCTTAAAGGAAATCTGCATATCATTGCACCAGGGTCCATGTTCTCTCACACACAGCTTGCAGGCACACACAGGCATCGCTGGATCATGTGCTGGCAAGTAACAGAGAAGTTGAGCAAACATACCTGAAATAGCTCACATACTTAGAGATGCCAAACAGGCTCCTGACACCATTTCCAGAGGGGCTCTTTTGCCCAGCTCTGCATCCCCCAGCCACTCAAACAACAGTTGTTCCTGTGGGCATGCTCTCTCACACAGCCATCAATTACAAGGTGACGACTTGAACAATCATTTGTCACTGCAAGCCAAAACAAGCAGCCCTGCTCCTTTGTGCCCAGCTCTGATGGGGAGTTTTCCCAGGTCCAGGCTTGCTCCAGGGCCCTCCTGCCTCCCCCACTTCTTTCCTTCTAGCCTGCCCTCCCAGACTTCCTCACAGAGTTAAGATTTCTCTCCTCTTTTCTGCCTCTTCCTTTGACCCAGCTGTGCCACCCATCCTCCCAGGTGCTCAGGATGCTGTAATAGGTGAAACAGAGCTACAAACACCCCAATCAACATGATTGCTGTGTGTTGAGAGCTTCATCCTGCTACTGCCCCATTGCAAAAGCACCCAAATGTAAGCTGGTGCATTCACAAGGAGCTGGTTGATCAGCAAGGAGCCTGAGGACCAAACCTGCTTTGCAGAAGAACCAGGAGGGTTTAGAAAACAGAGAAAATACCTGAGCAATGCAGAGAGGGTATCTGAGAAATGGTAAGGAATGGCTCAGCTAAGAGTGAGAAGACAGGCTGGAAATGGCAAATGAAAAAGAGAAGCTGGGCTGCCATGAAGAAGCTTAGGGGCAAACAAATCTGAGATGAGACAGGGAGCAGATGCTCCTCTGCTGTAGGTGTTGAAACAGGACTGATGCTCATGCCAGACACTGCATTGCAGGGCAATGGGGAGGCCCTGGCGACAGCCAGCTGAGGCTGGTGTCCCCATCCCCTGCACAAGGTCGAGGCTGGTGTCCCCATGCCCTGCACATGGTGAGGCTGGTGTCCCCATGCCCTGCTGGCTATGTGAAACTGGTGTCCCCATGCCCTGCACAAGGCAGGCTGGTGTCCCCATGCCCTGCACAAGGTGAGGCTGGTGTCCCCATGCCCTGCACAAGGTGAGGCTGGTGTCCCCATGCCCTGCACAAGGGTGAGGCTGGTGTCCCCATGCCCTGCACATGGTGAGGCTGGTGTCCCCATGCCCTGCTGGCTATGTGAAACTGGTGTCCCCATGCCCTGCACAAGGTGCAGGCTGGTGTCCCCATGCCCTGCACAAGGTGAGGCTGGTGTCCCCATGCCCCTGCACAAGGCAGGCTGGTGTCCCCATGCCCTGCACAAGGTGAGGCTGGTGTCCCCATCTCCTGCACAAGGTGAGGCTGGTGTCCCCATGCCCTGCACATGGTGAGGCTGGTGTCCCCATGCCCTGCTGGCCAGGTGAAGCTGGTGTCCCCATGCCCTGCACAAGGCGAGGCTGGTGTCCCCATCTCCTGCACAAGGCGAGGCTGGTGTCCCCATGCCCTGCTGGCCAGGTGAAGCTGGTGTCCCCATCCCCTGCTGGCCATGCGAAGCTGGTGTCCCCATGCCCTGCTGGCCAGGCGAGGCTGGTGTCCCCACGCCCTGTTCTGCACGCCCAGTCCTGCCTGCCGCTGGGGCGACCATCACAAACCTCTCGGAGACAATCAGACTGAAGCCCAGCGTTCCGCTGGGACGGGGGCCTCTCTGCACGGCCCGGGGGAGCAGCACATGGGAGTCCCGGGTGTGGCTTTGCTTCGATGAAACCCGAGCACGAAAGGATGCCGGGTCCCGGGAGGGCACGGGCGGGACGGAGCTGCGCGCCCGGCCCGCGCTGTCAGCACAAAGGGCAGTCGCGATTAATGGGCCGCGGCAGTGGGATCCAGCCCCGCCGGGGACAGCAGGTCCCACCATTTGCACGCAGTAAATTATTCAGCTGTCAGCTGCCGGGATGCGGCTCGCTGGTTAGCGCTGGCCACATGGCTGATGGGAGGTGTGCCGCCCGGCAGCGCAGCTGTGCCAGCGGCACGGCCGGCCGCACCCGCAGGGCTGGCAGCCCGGCCCTCGGCAGCCGAAACCACGGCCGCCAGCTCCGCCGTGCCCCGCCGGGCTGCGAACCCGCGAGTGCGGGGGGCGCCGCAGAGCCGGCTGCCGGGACCCAGCCTGCCTGAGCCTCCAGACGCTCGTCAGGAATTAAATGAACGGCTGGACTCAAAATTGGAGCATTCCAAACACAGCATCATATAATAACCTCAGGGCTTGCCAGTTAAACCTGGATTTTCACAAAGCCAAAGGTGGTGCTCTAGAAGGACCTCAATTCAGAGGAGTGCCCAGTGAGTACCCACAGGCCATGCTGGACCCACTTCCCCTTCTGCCTACCTGGCTGTGAGAAGTGTGTTTTAACGTACACACCCTCTTGCAAAAAATAATTAATTCAGAACAACCTTTCAGGGTGGAAAGACTGATGTCTCCCAAGCTCGAGTACTTTTTTCCCGGAGCACAGCATGAAGAATAGCAAACATGAGGCAGAAGGGAAAGGGCTATTTGTAAAGTAATGTGAAAAGAAAAAAAAAAACCATCCCAGGCAGTTGTCTAGTCATGCATAGATGCAATTCTTCATTGCTGTTTTCCCACGGGGAGAAGGGATGCCAAGGGACCTGACACAAACACAACACCAAACCCAGAAGGATGAAGTTGTTCCTTCATTAGCACCTCAGTGTGGACAACTGCAGCAAAATCCTGTCATTTACATTCAAATCAGACCTGCTTCGTGTAGGGGCCTGCCCACACTCACTGGTGCACAGCCTGAGAGGGGCTGTATTTCATCTCAGGAGCCTGAAATGGTTCAGAGCTGTCCCAAGTGGCTCAGCACCTGTACCCTTGCTAAGCACCATTCCCCCCAGCAAACATGCTGGGCTGCAGTTCTGGCAGCTCTCTTGGGAGTACTTGGCTTTCTCAAACATGCAGGCCTAGTGGAAAGGAAACATTTGATTAAGAAATATAAATAGTGACGGTTTTCTAAGGTAAGCTAAACAAAAAAAACCAAAAATACCACAGATCAATCCTCAGGCTTTTAGAGTTTAAAATTTAAAAAACAAAGAGAAACAAAAGAGAGATGTCAAATAGTAATACTCTGTGTGAGCACAGTAGCATAAATTGGTAGGAGAGGCATGATAATGGATAGTAAAACTGAAGCTCAGAGGCACAAGGTCACTTTTCTAAATAAGTACCTACTTCAGAATGTACAGGCAAATCAAGGTGCCCATGTCAGCCTGATCTCTTGAGCTCACATGTGTTTGAAAATGTCTAGGTATTTCCCATTCAGTCTGACAGTATTTAGAACAAGTAATTAAGAGCTTTGATTGTCAGAAGGTCAGGCAATTTCAGATCTACAAAGACTTAAAATTCATTCAAATGCTCAAAAGTATGCAGTGAATAGTCCTATCACAACCAAAGGGCCATGCAGCAGCATAGAAGTTCAGGCAGCAGTATGGGTTTTCACACATCAGAGCCATATTTTTATCCTCATTGAAGTCCAAGTACTTATGCATCTATACTCTAGCAGTAAAACAACAGAGTGATCCTTTATGACAGTATGACCATAATCTAACTTGACAAATGCAGTTGTCAGCATCCCTTAAAGTAAATTATAACTACACTCCCTTGACTAAATCCTGAGCCCTTTCAAATAACAAAACAAAGAGCTCTCTCCCAAGAGTTGTGTTCTCTGCATTGTATTTTCTGACAGGCTTTCCCACCATCAACCTTTCATCCTGTTGAACTGATTTCCATTGTAAGCAGCAGAGGGCAGGGAGGATAACTCCTGCTAACCTCACGCTGGTGAAGTGTGGGCCCTGCCCAGAGGAAAGGGAGTAGAGGGGGCACATCCCTGGTAGGGCTGACCACCAAGTCCCCTGTCCTGCAGAACAGGGCAATATGTATGTCCAGCTGTGCTCTCCAATAAAGAGCAGGTAAGCTGGGACTAACAGCTGGGAAAAGGGCCTCCCCAGCTGCCCATCTTCAGAGCTCACAAGGTGCCACGGTGGCTTGCACCAGGGTGCTTGGCTGCAGCTCTTCCAGCCTTCTGCCCTCACTGCCACCAGCAAACAAGGCACCCAAAATAAGGTTAGAGACACTGAAACTGACCCTTTCACAGGAGGGGCTCAGCTGAGCTCTGGATCTCACCAACACAGACAAGAGATGCACTAAGGTCCTGCCAGAGGCACTGTTGCAGAGGGTCAGCAGCAGGCTTTTGTCTTTCTGTGGAAATGGAAGAAAGAAGCCTTTTATGGCCTATTTTATCCCCTCAGTACACATGTACATTTGTATTCTTTACTGTACACTGTACCCCTCTCAGGCTTGCCCAAGCTCCTGCTCTGCCCAGTTTCACTCACCTGAGACTCAATCCTGCTCCAGGGAGACCTCCTGCCCTTTCAAAACCTCTTAATAAATGTGGAAGAGTAAGAGCATTTCTTTTTCATGAATACAGGGCCTCTTGGCCTGTGTGTCCCATCCTGGCCTGGTTTTGCACTCCAGCAAGAAGGAAATGGTAATGATGCTCTCTGGGATGACTGGGTGCTTTATTACCAGAAGACTTCCCATGGCAATGCTCTATGCCTGCAGGGAGGGTGGATAGGGCCCAAGATGAGCAGGAGTTCTGTTTGCTTTGTTCCCTGTAATTTCTTTATCCTGATGTTTTGGGTTTCACCCGTAGGAGTTCCTTAGGTGAACCCTGCTTTCTGCATCAACAGTAGATCTCAGGCCAGCCTGTGTGGTTACAGTTTTAAGGGGAGATGAAATTGGGGTCCTGCTCACGTGCAGCAAGAGAATGGCTGAACCTCACAAACCCTGGCCTGGGGTTGCATCCTGCCCCTATCCTGTGCCATGGTAGTCTCACCATGGGCATCCTCTTGCCCCAGTGCTCAGTAATGCTCTTCTCATGGAGGTGGAAAGGCAACAACCTCAACTTGTGCCAGATGCCCTCCCTCCCTCCATCTCCCCACCCTTATAAGCACACCTTCCAAAACAAGCAATCATGATGATGAACTAGACTTACATTGAACAAACAGCAGAGTCAAAATTGTTTGGGAACTCACTTGAGAGTGAGTTTCTTGGGTGGGAAGTAGCAGAGTGGCTGTGCAAGAGCAGCAGTCCCTCCCAATGGCTTAGCAGGACCCAGGGAGGATGTGTCCATAGCCTAAGCACACTGCATCTATGTCAAGGTACCCAATACTGACCTTGAAAGTCATCTTAGGCATGGGCCTCTCCTGCTCCCATGCTTCCAGTGTGCAGCTTTCAGCAAAAGGACAAAAGTCTGGAGCACTATCAGATTTATTAAGTCACGCTTTAGCCCTTGCTGTACACATCAGCCACTCTTATTACTGCCAAGAGACACGGTGAGAGGTTTGATGTGCCTGCTGACCACTGCCTTCCTCCCACCAGGGATCTCAGCTGGACAGATCCAGACTCAGCAGAACTTCACCACATCACCTAATCACAGCTCACAGCAGAGACCTCAAAGGCACAGAGTGCAGGCACCTGGATGTGCCTCACTGCGGGGTTGGAAGTGCTCAGCCAGCCAGCCTGATCCCACGCACCATCTCAGGTCTCCTTAGCGACTCGGGATCAGCGACACCCACAGGCACACGACCCTGGGGGGTAAATGTTTACAGCTGCAAGGCAGCTTCTGCTCACTGCTGCTTTCAGAGCCCCAGCAGATAGAAAATAGCAGGTGCATTAAGCTGCAAAGTAAGATTATAACATGCTGTAAATTAAAGTACGATGAGCTCTTTGTGTTCAGTCAAATAAGGAATGATGCATGGAGAACAACAGGGGCTCACATTCGTCTCCCAGTGATCATTCACAGGTTGCACAACAATACAATTTCACACAAAGAAATCAGAGAATATCTCTGAACTGTAAGACCTGCTCCTCACGGGTATTTTTTTCTTTTTCAGTAAAGATTTCCAATGCGCTGAATATAATGCACTTATAATAATAATTGAGGGGGGAAAAAAAGTCTCTGGGAAATTATTGGCACGAACTTCTGGGTCTCTAAATTAAGGCCAGCCTAATTTTCCAATTAGGCAGCTTGATAGGCAAGATGACATGTGCAGAGTAGAAGGGCAGGCTCTAAACGGCATTTTTATGAACATTTCTCATGCCTGCAGCAGCCTTTCTATACCCAACAGCTGAGGAGTGCACTTTCCCATGCCGTCAGGGGTGAGGAGGTTACGACTCCAGCATTGTGCCCCTTGTTTTTCACAGGGAGCCGGCGCGCCGCGGCGATGAAAGGGTCGGGGCGCCCGCAGCCCCCAGCGCCGCCCCGGCCCCGGCTCGCTCTAACCCGGGCCAGCCCCATCCCCATCCCCGGCTCGCTCTAACCCGCCCCAGCCTCAGCCCCGGCTCGCTCTGACCCGCCCCAGCTCCAGCCCCATCCCCGGCTCGCTCTAAGCCGCCCCAGCTCCAGCCCCATCCCCGGCTCGCTCTAACCCGCCCCATCCCCATCCCCGGCTCGCTCTAAGCCGCCCCAGCTCCAGCCCCATCCCCGGCTCGCTCTAAGCCGCCCCAGCTCCAGCCCCCATCCCCGGCTCGCTCTAAGCCGCCCCAGCTCCAGCCCCATCCCCGGCTCGCTCTAACCCGCCCCAGCTCCAGCCCCATCCCCGGCTCGCTCTAACCCGCCCCAGCCTCAGCCCCGGCTCGCTCTAACCCGCCCCAGCTCCAGCCCCATCCCCGGCTCGCTTTAACCCGCCCGGGCCCGCCGGCCGCAGCGCTAATTGCCGCGGGCAGCGCCTTTTTCAGAGTCGCTCAGTCGGTAAATGAAAGCCCCGCTCCCCGGGGATGCAGCGTGTGCAGAGATGCCGCAGCGCGGGCTGCAGAGGGCACGGCGAGGGCTCCGAGCTGACGCTGCTCTTTCACAGCTCGGGCTGCCTGCCTGTGCTGGCTCCCGGCCAGGGACACCCCAGCCCCGGGCTGAAGAACCAAACACCACGGTGAATTCAGCACAGGACCCCAAATCAGAGCGTGAGACCCCATTCACTCAGAGCAAAACCCGGCCCCCGAGAGGAAATGAAATCACACATCAACACCTGCTCTTAGGTGAACCTGAGCAAACCATGCCTGGCCTATTCAAATGTCCTTCTCTGGGTCAAGCAATCAGGCCAGGGTGGGTCATGCAAGGGCTTTGGCAGACGGGCCAGGCAGGAGGTAGACAGTGACCACCAGGAGAGGACATTTACATAATACAGGAGTCCAGGACCACCACTCCTCCTTGAAGGACAGCTGCCAAATGCTTCTGCCAGCCACACTGACAACACTGCCCATTACCTTGGCTGGCACCAAACTCTGAGCTGGGATGGACATCCTTTCCACGCTGCACAAGAGCCTGGACTGATGGAAATGTGTCTCACTGAGTTTGCCCATCCATACAGTAAGGAATAAAGAAGGAGGAACAATACCTTTGTTGAAAGTGGGAGAGGGCGGCAGCCACAGGCAGCAGCCACAGTCTCCCTCAGACTGCAGGGAAGGTCATGCCAAAACAAAGAGCAAACCAGCCTCAAGGATACACAGAAGGTACTGATTTCTACCTTTCCTACTTCTGGAGAACCCCAATGCCCTGCTGTGTTTTGATAACTGGATTCCAAAGAGAAGACTGTACCCTCCCAGCTCAGCAGCCAATCATCCCCAGGTCAGGGCACTGGGAGCTCCAAGCTTTCAAAAAGGTAGAGAAACAAAAAGAAGCAGTGTTCAGCCACAGTGGCTGAGTAAGATGAAAACAGAATCACAGAATGGCACAGGTTGAAAAGGACTTCTGGAGGTCATCTGGTCCATTCCTCCCTCCAACAGCGGCCCATGGTCCTTGCTGCCAGGACCACGTCCAGACTTTTTTTTCACTGTTTCCACAGGTGGAGACTCCACAACCTGTCCTGGCAACCTGTGCCAGTGCTCAGTCATTGCCACAGGGTAAAACTGTTTCCTGATGTTCAGAGGGCATGTCCTGTGTTTCAGCATGTACCCATGGCCTCTGGTCTTGGCACTGAGCACCACTGGTGCATCCTTTGGGCCCTTTTGAAGACAGGAGTGGTATTTTCTTTCCTCCAATGCTCAGGCACCTCCCTCAGTCACCATGACCCCCTGAGGATGCCCAACATGGTGCCCAGACACTCATTTGTGAGGCAGGTCAGAGCATACATGAACTCTCTTCTCTGATGTATTTGTGTGTTTTGGTAATTGGCATATCAGACTGTGGCCTACAACTTCAATTAGTTTTGGGGTGTATTTGTATTCAGTGGAGTTATTTTAAGAAGAATTGAACAACTCCCATCCCTGGCAAGAGAAGTATGAACCCCTTAAATTTCTTCCCCATGCTACTGGACTGAGACAGTGAAATAACACTTCAGTTCCATATGTGTCATGTCTTAAACACAAACCAGGTTCGAGGTTGAGAAGATGTGCAAAGATTCAATCAGTGGAGCTGCTGTTGGGTGAAATACATTAACAGAGCTGGTACTTCAGTACTTCTTTGATTTCTTGTAAGATGAGAGAGAAAAGACCCAGTTTAATACTTTGAAAGTCAACATTTTAAAAACGTATTTATATGCCATTTTCAGAAGCTAACCCAAAGCTACAGAGTGACTACAGAATCTATTCTAAGGATGCCTTGGATCCCTTAACCCAGTTGGGCAGTTTTGGCTGCTCTTGACAAACAGCCTGCTGCAGACAGAAGTTAACAAATGGCAGATTTCCCCATTAGAGCCACCATGCAGTGAGTGCATCAGGGTGCTTAACCCTGATTGAATGAGGCACAGCCAAGAAGGCAACAAGAACACTCAGAGGTGTTTAAGATCTTACTCAGTCTAATGCAGTCATACCAGGGATAATATTTATTTTGGGTTATGGCCAGATTGACAATGTAATAGCCCCATTTGGGCAGTCTAGACCTTTCATATATAATAAACACTTCCCCAGAATATATAATGTATTAAAAACACACATATAGAGTGCATGCTTGTATCTAGTAGAAATGCTCTCTAGCCAAAACAGAAGACTGGAATAGCTTTCCCAGTATATGGGACTAACACTGCCAGAGAAAGAAAAAAAGGCTTGAACAATAATTTGTCTGATTTACAAATGTGACAGTATTAAGAAAGGAGGAGGAATCCAAACTTTCCAGAATGCCCTAAAGGGAAATAAAATGTGAAGTATTCTTTTCTTTAGAAGAAAGCTCAGTGCCAAAGCTTTGTTGGCAAGATGCTAATTTGTTTTCAATAGGCAGGTCTCATTTCTTCAGTGTTTCCCCTTTTCCCCATCTCATCACCTAAAGGCCTGGAATATGAAAGGGCAGACAAGCCTAGGAGGATTTAATTGTTACAGCACATCAGTCATCAAAAGAACATTGAACATTGATCATTTTTCTTCCAACTCCACAACATGATAAAGATACTTTGCTTTCCAAATATGTATAAAGTGTTTAATGTTCTGTTCATAAAATAAGAGGTAGAATTCTAGAACAACTTATTAAAGCCTTCAAAACAGGATAAGAATAAACACAAAAGAGAAATTATTGCTTCAGTTAAAACCCAAGCCAGCTTTGATTCAGTTTTTATCAAAACTAACTTTGCTTATAACCACATCTGTAAACCCAGAAAGCACTATGGACACTCAGGCACGAGTGGAGTGAGAAGTGGAAGTGGGTTAGGGTGAAGCTCACAAGCACTTCAATTACAGGTCTAGAAAAGGTAAGTGTCCTCCTAGCAGAATGTGTGGAAATATTCCTTGCTCGTGCAGAAGGGAAGATTTGAGCCACCAGAATCACCCATAGAGCTCCCCAACCAAGCAGGGGAGGCAAGGCTGGAGGGCAGCAGCTTCCTCCTCCTCCCTGTGCTGAGGATGCACTTCATGCTGCTCTCTGAGCACTCAGTGTTACAATTCTGAGTGCAAATTTTACACCAATCATGAATTACAACTCCTTATAGTGAATCTGTCATGCTCATCCAAATCTAAGTGAGAAATTTGTCAACTTAGAGATGTGGGCAGCATGCAAAGCAGAATATGATAGAGGATGATGAAAACTCAGTATCTGCTAATGAAGTGGGGTTTGTGTTTCAGAGAAATAAAAATATTCAACACTTTCAAATTTCAATATTGTTACAGGAAAAAAAACCCAACTGTCTGAAAAACAGATGAAGAAACAATGTCTTCTCAGCAGAATAAATCCATATGACTTTAGTAATGAACTTCGCTCATCTGCCCTGTGCTTCAGAGTAAGACAAAATTACAAAATTTAGAAGAAAATGCAGCATTGGTATGTAGAGAAATTCCTGATTTTGGCAGTTAGATGAACACAGCTGAAGAACTTTTATGCTGCCCTCAGTATTCTCAGCAAAATGATGCATTTCCATTTACAGCTGGAATCTTGATATGTATAAGTAGCAGTAATTTGGTTTATATTAGTAGTACATGTAGTATATATATGTGATAAGTAGTATTCCAGGGTGGTTGGGCTGGGCACAGTGCCACAGGAGCTGCTGGGCTGGCTTTAGCCTTTCTTAATGTTAGCAGGAGCTAACATAAAGAACTGTTCTTTATGTTATCCTCTTACCTGAAATAAGAATGACCTCCAAACAAAAATTCAGATTGATACCACTGCCCAAACCAAGATACACACAAGTTCACTCGGATCTGTACCACACAGACAAGGAGATTTCACTGTGCACGAGTAGAAAAACACAGAGAGCAAAAAGGGATGTGATCATGAAGAGAAAAGGAACTCCTGGGGATAGGGAGTAAGAGAAAAGAGTCTGCATTTATTTTTCTGTATGGATGGCACTTGAAATATTTGCTTGCATTATCAATTTCTACTCTGATAAATGACTGGAGTAAAAAATAAGAACAGTCTTACAGACACAGGTCATGCAACTGTGTCATTGTGGCCGCTCAGTAATGAATGCTGGTGGTTTCTTACTCTGTGTTAAGGACATGTAAACTCCACATATGCTTGGTATATCAGGCATTACAGCTATGAAACACAATTGCAACAGCCCACCACAAAGACATTTCAGAATTCCCTGCTCTGCCCTTGCAATTCTGCCTTTGGGAGCTGTGCAGAACTGAGGCAATGTGCAATGGGAACAGGCTACCCAAACAGAGACTCCTCCATGGGACAACTCTTGCATGAAGAGTTTGGAGGGCCAATTAATAACTGAAGGTCACTGAAGATGAACTGGGACAACTGGTTCACCAAAGGCCACAAAGGCTAGCAGCAGCCTAAAGCCATTGGAGGTTAAACCCTGCAATTTGTATGACTGGGTCAGTTTATGTCAACCCTTGGGTTTCCAAATAGAAGCTGGATTTGAAACAGTGATCACTACAGCCTCCAAAAGCTACTTCTCTAAAGGTTATCCAGAGGAAGGTTTGATAAAATCACTATCTGTTACCCTACTGCAAAATAACTCTTATTCTGCCCCAAAACATTAACACATATACTTCCTTCCAAATTACTCTTATTAAAGGCTGATCAAGCATGTAGGATGAGTTATGCCCAACAGACAGGATTTCTTTGGTATTTTAAATCCCTCCTGGCTTCTTAAAAAGGACTTCTTTTCATGCTCTAGCGACAGAATAACTCTTTACCTGGAGGCTAACACCCAATGAAATTCATGTTCAAAATCCCCCAATTAAGATCACTGAGATGAATGAGCAAAATAAAACAACAAAATAAGCTCTTATTGCTTGTTTCCTCTCTCTTGTTTGGATCCATCCTGATTTCAGAAACAAAATTTCAGTTTGCAAAACTATAAAAGGATCTGCTGAAACATGCCCATTCCTTCAGAATTCCTTCCTTATGCATTTACCATGTGATTCCTCCCAGTATTTTGGTAAATAAATACATTATACTAAAAATATTTTTCTTGACAGATCATACATGAGATGTATCTTGGAAATTTCCCATGTTGATGTCAGGCATTGGAACAGGCTGCCCAGACAAGTGGTGGAACAACCAGCTCTGGAAGTGTTCAAAAAATCTGTAGGTGTGGCACTTAAGGACATTGTCTAGTGGTGAAGATGGCAGTGCTGGGTTAACAGTTGGAATCAATGATCATGGAGATCTTTTTCAACCTTAATAATTCTATGATTCTGCCTGCACTGTACCTCTTGTTTCAGGGTTACGAGAGGGCAAAGATAGGAAATTAGTTTTCTTCTGTTTATTTGGTCAAAGGTTTTCTTTCAGCCAGAGGTATAAGAAACAATCAAACCACTGTGCATACAGATGTAGTTCCAGGTAAAAAGGCACTTCAGTTTTCCTTTTGGTTTTCTTTCCATATGTTAAAAAAATACAAAAACCTTTAAAAAAAAATTAAAATGTTTAACTTATAAACAAGTTAAAGCTTTTGTATCCTGTTCTAAACAATGGACCGTATGAAGACTTGCAGAGCTTGAGTGGCAACCTGACCCACCAGCCAGCTGTGATCTAACAGAATTGCCCCCCACTTCTGCACTGATGCCATCTTATCCAAGCACCTCCCAGATGAAGGCAAGGAAAGGGATGTGTGAGCTGTGACAGCCTGGAACTGGCTCTCTGGTACCCTGCTTCTTTAGGGATCCCTTACCTGCCCTCCCCTCACAGAACTGAGACATCTATGTACTCACCATAAGAGGCAGGAGGAGCTACACCATCCATCACTGCTCATGTGGCCAGCTCCAACAGAAAGATGAGGTGTCTGTGGATTTGGGTAATACATGCTTAAGCCAGTATGTGTTTTGCTGAATTTCGAGCAATTTGCTGAATAACATACATATAAAAAAAACACATTGTCACTGGATGGTCACTGCAGACAAACAAGGCATTCTATCTTAACAAATCTCATTTCATCCCAACATTTGGGAAAATATTTTAAGATTAAACAGGCTTTCTTTTGCAATTCAGTGGTATGAATGGCAAATTTCACTTTTCCTCAGCACACCTGCTAGGCACAAATGACTGTGCAGAATTCAGGATTGGATACATCAGAAATCAAAAGAAGTGTTCTCTGGTAACAAAGGCTCCAAAAAGATATAGGAAATACCACAGCATGATTCTTTGTGTGTTGTTCAAATACCCACTATATTTATCTTAAATATATTTACAGAATACTAAGACCTACACTTGGCCAACTACACTGAAACAGCTTCTTTCCATTTTCATGAACCACCAAAGAAAATTTACTAACATGCATTGGAAATGGGAGCTCTGATTAAAGGAAAGAATAATCTCTAGCTCCTCATGCAGATGGAGATAAAAGCTTGATGTACTGTAACAGACATTAAACTCAGTATCAGCAGTAAAACAGCCTGCACTGCAGCTTGGAAATCAGAAACCCTTGATGCTGCTCTGTATGAAACACCATCCTAGAAGCAGCACCATGACAGCGAGCTTTGGACTTGCTCCATGGAAAATCAACAGTCCTTTGGGATAGTATGATGGACTCTGAGATTCTTTATACAAGAATATGAACACATTCAGTTAACCTACAGAAGCTCAATTAACCTCCACCTTTAAATCTAAAGGCAAAGAGCTAGAAAGATGAGTGCAATAATGAGTGCAAGAATTAGGTACAAT
Source organism: Luscinia megarhynchos (assembly GCA_034336665.1). NCBI lineage: Eukaryota > Metazoa > Chordata > Aves > Passeriformes > Muscicapidae > Luscinia > Luscinia megarhynchos. Next base: position 73,230,144 of record JAPFBE010000002.1, read on the forward strand.
GTGCTTATTGTCTTTTATTGATCTCATTTTTTACATGACTAAGTGGACAGAAAATTTTCATTTATTTCCTGAGGAAGCATTTAATTTGTTATAGAGCACAAAGTGCAACTTTTTGCAGTAAATTTACTCCTTTTGCTTTGCTTGCTTGCTCTCTGCAAGTCCCAAAAGCACTGCATCAGCTTCCAGCAATGTTGTATCACTGGCTGCCCCCAAAAACCTGGACGTCAGTTCAAGATCCAGCAGTCTCAGGCGTACCCGGGTTCCTCTCTGGTATTTTCTGTGAAAAAAAGGGGAGAGGAGGAAGAAGGTAAGTTTTCTTACAACTGGTCCTGCATTTCCTAAGGCTCTTTCCTCTCTGCATATCTAAGTAGCAGCCCCACAGAAAACAAAGTGCTGCAATGAAGTCCAATGCTGCTGTAATGTCATCAGCACTAAAACTGCTGGGACACACTCTGTACCATCACAGAGCCAGTCTCTGCTGATACAATCCTGCCCATCAAAGAACAGACACCACCAGATCCCACTGTGGGAATGCAAACTCTACAAAGAAGCAGTTTATTATATGGGAAACTGTTTGTGTCTTCTATCAAAATATTATACTGTATCATCTGATATCATGTCAATAATTATCTGCAGGACAACATATCATCAAAGGGGAGGAAAAGTCATCATTAGATCACTGGTGACATTGCTATTATCAAAAAGTACAATGTCAGCTAACTATGGTTTATATTTCCAACCCTGGGCCTCAGGCAAGGAACATTTCTTGTCTTATCCCCTCATCCAAAGAGTGGGCATCATCTGCAAGTTTTTTATTACATATAATTAAAAAGAAACCCCACAACTATTGTAATGAAACATTCTGCCTACAGGCTTGGGTTTTATTGTTTTATGCTCGCTTTTTTTTTTCCCTTTTCCTTTTAAGTCAGAAGATGTGAGCATTCAATGTGTTTTTAAAACAGATCCTGTGTTAAGATGGCCATGCCAAATTAGTGAAGATTTTTAAAATATGAGCAGGTTTTATAATGCACCTGGAGACCTACTGATTGAAATCCAGCAATAAAATTGAGAACTATTCTTCTTTTGCAAGTTCAAGTTGAACTTTTTTTTTTCCTAATCAAAGCATGAAGTGCTGAAGATGCAGCAAGCTTGACTACCTTGAGCAAAAGGAAGAGAAAGTTTGACATATTCTCCAGTTGCCAAGATTAAAACAGGGAAGTCTGGTTGCACCATTTCCACCTTGCTCATTTTCACCTCCATCTTGGGCAGACAGTCGTCTCTGTATGACAACTGTTTGCTACCATGAAGCAAAACTAAATTAGATTTCAACTTTCTTTAGCTCATCAAACCAAAATTATTTGGGAAACTAAACATCTTAAGAAAGGGTCCTAGAGTTGCATTTATGGTGGGCTTTGTTTTTGTTTTATTTTGTTGTCATTTTCTGTCAGTGCTATCTTACATTCATTTCCCTTGCCTCTTGGTTAATCCTGGGTAATACTCAGCTATGACCCAGACTGCAAAGGAAGAGCATTTGATACCTGCACACTGAGCAGATATGTGGGTACATAGGGCACTCAGTCAGCAAGAATTCTGCCAACACTCACCCCATCAAATCCTACAATGATCTGCATGAGTTCAGTGGAAATAACACACATTTTCTTTAAAAAAACAGGCCCTCACCAGTCCAAAATGCAAGTAACCACTGCATGGCACAGCTACCAAAGATAGAACACATCTTATGTTTGGTTGTTTCCTAAATAGCTGGAAGGGATTAATTCTATCCTTTTCTCTATGAAATATGTACATTTCAAAACAGAACAATTTCAGAACTGATGAGAATTATTTATGAAACCTAAAGTGCAGCATTTCAGTGTGCTGAAGTCAAAAGACAATGCAAAGACCTCAAAGTGGATGGTATCTTCCAGGATTTGTTAGGCTTATTGAGAAGATAGGTCCCCAAAAAGGTTTTGGGATAAGAAGGACAATGAAGAGGAAAGCTCTTTATTGAAGTAACTTAAATGAAGACCAGCTGACTATTAGTTTAGCCATTTGGGTATATGGGAGAAATTCCCAGAAAATTCTGTAGCATGAACCAAACCTTCATCTTACTGACAGCTGCTGGCTGGATGGATTGCCTTTGCCTTTGCCCCTAACCATGAAGTTATCCTGATCTCTAACAATATCTTCTGCATAAAATATCAGACTTTACTACCTTTATCAATGTGTGTGTGGGGGAGATTAGGAAGGGCAAAATAAGAGGGAGAGAAGGAAATCTGAGAGAGACAAATGGTCTGTGGAAACAGAAAAGAAGGAGCAGATACCTTTTAGTGAGAAAATAGGAGCCTTGGAAAGACAGAAAAGAAAGGATATATGTAAACCATGTGACAAAAAAGCATTGAAAACACAGGCAAATTGTATAGACATGTAGGAAACTATACTATATACAATAGAGCAAAGAAGAGGAAAACATCACTGAAAAGATTGCATAAAAATATTAAAACCTGACACTAAACTCATATCTTTGAACTACTGCACTCTGTGCTGCTTTAAAAAATCTTAATATTAATAAAACTTAAGACTAAACTAGTGGTTCTGTAACAAATCTTAAAGACCAGTCATCCCTCTGCCTTTTTCCTCTCTCTTTCCTCCTACAGGAAAAGCAGCTCACCTGTAACCTACAGCAGGAAGCTGTTGAGAAAAATACCTTCAGGGTCCAACACATTTCTACAGAGATTGAGCTGAATGAGGTTTAAATTGAATTAGAAGTCCTTTCTCTATTTGGCAGCACACAGTGGGAGAGATATTGAGCTCCATCTTTATAACTAAAATACAAAATATTACTTTCATCACGCATCAGTTCCTTTTGGACTGGTTGCTTTACTACAGTGATGTTTTACAAGTGAATAGATGAAACCATTTTTTTTCTAATCAAGCTTTTAAAAGTACTATTTATAACTAGGGAAGTCCATATGGAAAACCTGTGAAGAAATTGTACTTCTCATGATTAATGCATCTAATTTTATAGAAAATAAACAAATAAAAAATAATCTTAAGCACAACTCCCCCAGTTTTAGCCCTGCTTACTGTAGAGTCTGCAGAGAACTTTGCTCCAATTTCCAGGCATGACTTTAGCATATATTTGTAATGCAAAACCCAAGCAATTGTATTTTTGTAAGAAGAATCACAATCTTCAATGCTGCTTCAGTAACTGGAAGAGATTTCAAATACTTTAATCATACTTAATTATTAAAGAAGCTTTTCCAGTCACAGCACATCTGCTTACAAAAAAATCACGATGAACATCTCTTTGAGGAGCTGACACAACTGCCAATTTATATGAATATAAACATTTGGGTTTGTGACAGATGTTCCCTACAGCTAAAACACTTCAAGAGTATGTGGATGATGTAGAAAAAGCAGAAACATGAACACAACATGCAGTGGTGGTCTATCCACCACATTTTAGAGCAAGAGGAAATGATAGGTTGCTCTATGCATAGCAATCATATTCTATCCACAGGGGTATTTATCCTTTAAACAGATAAAACCATCCTATGGTTAAAGCAGAAGCTTGAAGCAGGACCCAGAAACAAAGCAGGCATTTTATTATTTTCGGGAATAGTGGCCTAGGAGACATAGGACACCAGTGTAAAAGGAAAGAAACCATCTACTTACTCCACCTTGCGAAAGGACTCGCTTTATTTTTAAGTAACAATGCTGGTATTCAAGATCATCTTATCCCATGACCATCAGCAGGTACCACTGACCTTCACCCAACCCCCAAGCACTGTGTTTCTCAAGGATCCATGTGTTTTCCTCCTGCCACTTCCTACTGCCAGGTAAAAGCATTAAATTCACTGAGAAGTGGACAAAGGTGTTTAGTCACATACATAAATGAAGGTATAAGAATTTCTCTGGAACTTAAATAATTTTGCAAGTAGACTCACATCTATGAATTTTAACCCTTTGGGAACCCCAATTTTGAATGGAAGGACCCACCTAGCACCCACATTCAGAGGTAGAATCCAGTGGCTGCTGTTGCTGAGCCATGACCCCTTCTCAAGCCAGTGCACAGAGCACCCACTGAAGCACCACCAGAAACCTTTGCCTGAACTTCAGCCAAGAAACAAGGGATCCCCAAAAACTTTCTCTGTTTTAAATGTGTACCTGCAGGCCTCTCTCCAACTCTCCTGGAGTGGGCAAAGCACTACATACAAGGTGTACCTTCCCTCAAATATCCACCTCCAGAAGATGATGTTTAGTTAAGTTAGAGGAAACCCAAATAACTGCTTCAGTGCTCTTTGTAACTTTTGAACTGTCATGGAGAAGAACTAGAAAAGAAGCAAAATGAAAATCCTTTTTCTTATTTGAACCCTAAGTATGTGCAACCACACATCACCAATATAACACAGAATGTAAGAGCACAGAGAAAGCACACAGCACAGCCTTGCTAATGGTGCTAAAAATTTTTAAAAACAAAAATTAAAGTTTTATGTCCTATTACTACATTAAAAATAGGGCCTATTATCTTTGCATGCAAATATCAAACTACTGTGTCTGAACTTACAAAAGGTAGGTCTTCTCTTTGCTAATCACATGAGTAGAACAGTGAGAACTTTCAGACTCAAGAGACTTGCAAGCTTTCTCCTGACTCTCTATATCACTTTCACTGCAATTTGGTCTCTATGCTGATCCTTTCACTTTTGTACTGAAGCTTTAAATATCTCAAAATCTTAATGGTAAATTAAAGGGTTTAGCCAAAACTCCCCAAACTCTTCAGTCAAAGATTTCAAACTTGTAATTTTAAGTAATTTTACTATGTGAAAGATATATGAAGAAACAAAAAAACCCTCAATATTTTTACATAATAAAACTGGAAGGGGAGGATATGGAATGACATATTTTAGCTCCTGCTAATTAAGAACGCTGGGAGGTTTTTTAACTTAAAGTCATTTCAGGTTACAGCAAAAGGTCTACAAATGGAGTTGCCTTGGAAAGTGACAAACATGTAAAAAGGAGACTATAACTAAAAATGAGGATCCTAATTATACCAATTTTGGCCAAGAAAATGGGACAGTAGTTTAGCAGGTGTGCAATTTCACATGCAAAGGAAGCATCCTTATTACTAAATGGCATTAAGAACTTTATTCAAACTCTAAATTATAGGTGTAGACATTAAAGCATTTTGTTAAACTATCCAGAATTTAAAACTGCATGTGATCACAAATTAGCAAGGTGTCATTTTCCTATTAAAATTACTCAAGTTATTAGTTTAAAAATTAAGGCAACAAAGCTTCTATTCTTGGAAACATTGCTACAAAAATAACAACACAATTACAGAAATGGTTGAGTCTTACTGGGCCTGGTATTTCCCACTCATTTCAAAAGTGCATTCACAGATACCTTCTATTTCATACTATAAAAATACAGGGCTGATATTCTGAGACAAGCAGAATACTTTGGTTCATATATCCTCTACTTCATTAAGGGTTTTCAGTCTCCATTGCCTCCTTTAGGAACAATAACCTGTGCAATACAAAGATGAATGAACTAGCTAGGGCTGGCTATGACCATTCTCACCCACTGTCCATTCTTCCATGCCCTCTGTCCCACCTCTCAGGAATGTGCACTTCTGAAAGGAGTAGCAAAGCAACTCTTAAACCTGGGGTTTAATTCCTACACTGAGGGTGTAACTTCGAGAATTTAATTTGATTTTTTTTACACTTTTTGCATCATTATTTTTTAATGTCCCCCAGCACAGTCTAGTGATGGCTTTCTGCAATGAAAGGAATCCCTGGATTATCTTCCATACAAAATCAATTAACATAAAACACTCCAAAGACACGGTTAGAGTTGAGCCATAGTACTCTCAGTGAATGCCATCACAAGTCTTGATGCCTTTCATTTTTGCACTGTGAGAATTTCAAAGTGTGTTTTTCAGATCCATTATTCAAGAGATTTTGTTTCAGTGCCTTAGCACAGGACCAAACAGTTTACAAAATTTGAAACAATATCACTTTCTCTTTTTTTTATTATGTGAAAGACACCACATTACCAACCTCAGAAAAAATACAAGAGTGGCAAAGGCAGTGAAATAAATTGACCATCACTTTCTCTCCAGACTTTGTGTTCACTATTCTTACTACCATTCAAATCCACTCAAAATCACCCTGTAGCTCCTCATTAGTAATACTGAAATGATAAAGCATCCCCAGAAGCAAACCCACCTCTAACTAACTGCAGCCAGCAGCAAAGCAGTGCAGCTGGTGTGGAACAAAGCCGTGTGTGGAACAATCCATCTTGTTCCTAAAAAATGTTTTGAAGCATTCCCAGATGCTGCCTGAGCCCACACTGGTCTCAGCTTTATCAGCAAAGGGATGCCCTACAGCTGGCTTAAGGAGCACAGTTCCATATGAGTTCTGTACAGGTCACCCTCTGATGCCCCACTGTCAAGGAGCTCTGCAAAAGCACAACACTTCCCAGAAACTTCTCCCTCACTGCTAGTATACACAAAAATTCTTGGTCAGAGAAAATCTGGATGAAAAAAGCAGGCTGCTGTCAAGCTGAAGGCAGCAGATTTCTATGTAAAAATCTACATCCTGTAAAGTGGCTTTTTGCAGCGAGGCACACACTGCACACGAAGTGATGGGGATGGCAATCCTGCATCCAGCAGGTCCAGACAGCAGTCACAGCACACCCCCTCCCCCTCAGAATGAGCTCCTAGGCAATCCTGGGCCAAAAAGGCCAAATCCCAGTTTTTCACACAGCAGTGATGAAGAAAGTGGCAGCAGGAAGGTACCGTGAATTTTGCACAGAGTAGAACATGGACAGTGGAAGAGACACTGGGAGAGCAGTACTGTGGGGTGGTATCCTGCTGACTGCCTTTCTTTAAAGGCTGCTAAAGAGAGGACAAAGAACATGCATCAAAACAGATAACCATGCAAAGATCTTGATCTGATATTAAAAAGATTGAGCTGTCTATACAGAAAGAAAATACTTGTTTTAAAATATGCTTAAGTCTGGGGAAAGCATGTAATAATCCAGAAAGTGAAGTTCAACTAATGTAGATGAAAATGACTGTTGGCAAATAATATTGATGAACTAATAGGAAAAACTCCAAGCCCTGAGACTTTTCAGCCATTGATGGCTTCAACTGTCAAAATAAATGTGCTAGTTCAGTTCAGGATAACCTGCTGAAATGTCATGTCTCATGATACAGTGAAGTCCTGAGAGATGACCTGAAGGTCCCTTTTGACTTAAATTTTATTCATCCATTATTTATTACCACAGCATCCAGTCATTCAAATAAGGGATGGATGCTCAAAATAGGATTTTCAAAGCATTTCTGTTTTCTGAAATCAAACACTTCACAAAAATGCTTCAAGGTTGCTGGCTACATTCTGTCAGAAAATGCAACCTCGCTTCTTGTGAGTCATCAACCCATTAACACTTCAGCTGTATTTGTTTCCTACTCCATTTGTTTTCCTCTTTCCTTGAACTGCGAAAGCAAACATGCTCTCATTTCTAGCAGTTACTGCTTGTGACACCTGCCTAATAATTTTTCAGAATATTTTTGCTCCTTGTGCCAAATCCATACTTCCACAAGGAAAGAGGCTATACTCTGCTAGATAGAAGCAGAGATCTAGATTACTTTACCAGATAAAAGCAGATAAAAGCCTCTCATATTCTTGGAAAGCATTTAGCAGAATGCTTTAAGAGTGTTTGAAATTATCAACTTAAGCAACAGCCACTGTTATCTACTGCTTTGGAACAACAGTGCATAAGCAGATCCTATTGTAAACATCCTTAAAACCAGCAGGTTTTATGCATCTGAGGAAGCCCAAGCTAAACCCTACTTTACACTGACCACCATCTAAAGCAGAAATTGGAAATGAATGCACAGAGTTTGGGCATATTAGCTAGATGCTGATGTGAAAAACACCCTTGAAAGCACTTGAATATTCCTCCTGGACAACTGGAGCTTACAGAAGTGCTAATGTCACTGCATGTATGGACACTTAGGGGGAATAAAATACTGAACAGATTGGTACAAGCAGCAGAGTTTGAGAGTGCAGCCCATTGTTAGGGGGTAAAATAATATCTCCAGTTATGCTTATGGAGCTGTTCAAAGACATAATTTATTGGTCAAGCCTTGTCAGCTTCACTGTGGGACTCAAGTGCAGGGACCTTGTCACCCTTCCCTGTGTCCTCACTGTTGGCTATTGAGATGCCAGATAGCAGCTGAAAGTGGCACAGACATAGGTGAATGAAACATGAAAGTTTTCATTCCTATTGCTAAAAGAAGGTAAACACAAAGCCTGATAAGAATTGTTTTATAATTGTCACAGAAAAGCATCAAACAAGCCATTGTGAAGACATGTCAAGCTCTGCTATTACCATTATATCAATAATCAATGGCATTTTGTGTCTGTGACAGCAAAAGAATACAGCCAAAGGTGTCAAATATTTAAATCTAATTCTGTTCCGGTCTCAACATTTAGAGTCTCAATAGAATTTCTTACTTGTAAATCACTTCCAAAAAGTAACCTGCTTGTCCTCAATTCAAACAAAACTCAAAGCAGTCAGTATATAATTATTAGAAGAAAAAAAAATCTTGCTGTACCTTTTGCTACAGTAGCTGCAAGAATCGATTTGCATTCACTATAACTTTTAATACAGGATCATTCCCTTTTTTAGGGAAGGAATCCACAGAATAATCTGTATTTTAAAACATACTTCATATCACATCAAAGATGAATGCTGTAACCTTTTCTCCATGGCACAGAGAGGTAAGCTTTGACAAATGAAACCTGCAAGCAGTGGCTCCTGTCATCTAAGAACTTGCATCAGATATAGCCATGTCATCATACAGTAATTTATGCCAGTGGCTTTCTCAGTCTACAATGTAAAGCATATCCTTTAACTTGAGAAGAAAATTAAAGAAAAAAGAAATCTGAGTGTTTAGTCCAAGTTTTAGCATTTTTTCCACTGTTTAAACTATGAAATTAACTATCTTGATTAAAATGTTGCTTTGTAACTTACAAAATGTTAAAAAATGGAGACTATAAATTTAAATGTATATAAAAAATTAGTGATTTTACAAAACACTAAAAAATCCTATAGCCCTTTATGCTTACAGGCACCAGAAGCCAGGCAAACTGCCTAGAAGATGAAAGATAAAGGTACCCAAGTGGAAACAAACCAAAAAACCAAACTCATGTGAAGTATGCTCTAACTCATATTCTTCTATCCATCTTTCCACAAGTAATCACTACTGTAATTCCTACCCCTTCTCTTTCCCATGCTGAGATCTTGGCTCAGTCAGATATTTTTCATGCATGTAGTCCTAAACCTTCAGCCCTCCACAGTTCAAATTCACTTTCCACAATACTGTCTTCATTTTCTTCATAGATGTGGTCTTCATCTTACTCCCTTTCTACACCTACTCCATTTCCTAAATCATAACTTCTCTGGCCTCTCGCTGTCTCCCTGAGATCTGAGGATTTCCAGACCTCTTTTTCTATTACACAAAAAAATATTAGACATATTTTCCTGCCCCCTCTTACTTACTGCCTCCTCGCTCATCCTAGTCCCAGCCCATTTATCCAGCCAACTTCACTTTCTTTTCATTTTCTTACCCCACTATAACTTTTTCTCTCACCAGTACCAACTAAGTTCAGTTGTCCTCCTTATGTTGCAGTGCTTCTAAGTTTTCTCATGTAGCTGATTCAAATCCCCTCACACCAGCCATCCTCCCAGTTCTCTTATAAGGAACTAAAAATAGTACTTTTTGGTAATTCAGACATGGTTCTTTATCAAAATTCAAATCAGACTCCCCCCTTACTACTTGGGTAATGATACTAGCTATGGGAACAATGACTATGAATTAAAAAACCTTTGGTTTTTTGAGGTGCTCAACCCTCAACTTTTTACAGCTTGGAGTGGCTGTGACACAGGAGAATCCTCAGCAAACCAGGATAATTCACAGACTCTCAGGAGGTTTTTGCAGACACATCATCTAGCCTTGCTCTGATGCTCCCATCTGCACTGATGGAAAAGTACTCTCCATGGCCTTTATTTGTATTTAAACCTCATCACAGCCATAAATTGGATTTATTATTTTCTTTGCAGAGCTGGATGCAGAAGACATATAAAGACAGCTAAAATGACTGTTCCAGTGGCAGTAGTGTTCCAGTACGGGTAACCATGTTAATGTAAGGGCTGGCATACAAAGACAGATAGAAAATAGAGCTGCTGAAGAGCTGAAGCAGATACCTGAATTCTCAGTTGCAAGTGAATACAACAGGAGAGATGCAAAAGGTGCTAGAGATGAGGGAAGGCAGGGCACTACGGGTTTGGGGTCTCAGAGGAAGAGTGGGCAGGGAGAGAGGGGGCTGGAGGAGATACAGGTTGAGGAGTACAACTTTGGAGAATGTGGGTGAGGTCTGTAGAGAGAGTTGGTGGGCTTGAGCAAAAGGACAAAGGAAAAAGGATGCAGTCAAAGCCAAGAGGAGCCGGAGGTACCACGCTGTTCCTCTTTATCAATCAGCTAAGGCAAGAGAGGAGCTGCTGAGAAGTACCAGCTTCTTCTCTGGACCTCCTTACTCCCTAGTCTTTCCCCAACTCTTCCTGTGGCTGTTGGTGCCTGCACAAAGCACTGCCTGTCACATTTGCCCTCTGGCTTGCTCAGTCACTCTTACTGCTCACTGTGGCAAAAGTCAAGTCATATTTACACAACAGTTGGTCTGTAAGATGCAGCATATGCAGATTGCTCAGGCAACTGCAAGACATTCAGCTAAAGATTTTAGCTAAAAATGTCTGACAGTATGGTCTGAAAAAGCTAAAAGAGGATAAAATGGGATCTGGCAGAGAAAAAGTCCCCCTGTAACAACAGATTATAAACCTATTTCCAGTGCTCTTAAACCATCTTGAGGCATCACCAAGTGTGCACACCTGGAACATATGCCTGCATTTCTACACCAGAGAACATTATCCAACATTTTAAAGTATATCAAACAATATTTCTTCAAGTTTCAGTTCCTTGTTAGTATCCATTTATATGAATGCTTCAAGAACAATCTCAGCTACTCACATTATAAGTGAACTAACGCTGAATAGACTTTTTGATGAAAAAGAGTTCATGGTTCCTGTAAAAGGAACATTTTCAGATTTGGTCAGGAACATTTCTTTGTAAGCTAACACTTGCATTATTCATTCCAATGGCTTTCACAGTTCATAAAAGTCTATTCAGAGACAACATGAAAATCTTACAGGGGAATGGTGCCTTAAAAATGCAACCAGTTTGACACTGTCAGTTTGATTTTCCAGATCTGGCAGGGAGGAGTGTGAAGCACGGGAAAAGTTCACTTCTCTGCAGAATTCTACACACTTGCCTTGAGAGGAGCAAATATTTGATGGTTCCACTTTCTACAATTCTAACATATTAATAGATCTTAATCAGAGTGGGGAGAGGACAGTTCAAATGTGTTTCAGATTTTTAAAATATGTCCTTCATGAAACTGTAAAATGAATGAGGAAAACATAAAGAATATCCATGAAGAACCTGGTGGGTCTAGGCAAGGCATTACCAGTGAGAAAGGTCACCTAACAAGGCACTCACCTTCTGCACACAGTGATGTCAGGAGTGAGCTCAGATTGCCAAGGGCAGCTTTTAGAAATGCTAAATGGAGGGGAGAACCATCCAAAAGAGCATGAAAGAAAGTACAGACTATTAAGGTACTAGAAATTACAAAGGTTGACCTAATGCTATAACATTTGAGGTTAAGGAAATATGGACTGTAAGTAAATATAACTATCAAAAGGAACTTTTCAGAAAATTTAGTTTTGCAGGCAATAAAGAAGAAATGAACAGTTGGATAAATCAAAAGAGACATGCCAGCAAAAATGGCAGTTGCAGGTTGGAAGTAGATAAGGAGGGGCCTCCAGGGAAAGCTGCTGAGTACCACATCAGAACATGCCCTGGGATCCTAACACCAAAGACAGCAGAAGGGTAGGAAGGGTTCTAAAGGGAAATCCGTTTAGGGGACACTGACACTGAAACAGGAGCATGCTTGCAATTTTAAAAGGGGCAATGAACGAAGAGAGAAAAAGCTTAAAGTAACTATAGTCTATGCAATTCAGTAGAATTGGAGAGACAATGAACAGGCCTCAAGGATGAAAAAAGCTTATTTCAAAATAGTAACCAGTAGGTGTAATAATGACAGCAGATCTACATTCAGCATGTGGAGTACACCTGGAAATGAACTATAACAACTGTTGTGATATTGTAAAAGGACAAGAGCCATCTTCCCATCAGTTGGCTTATGCCTTCTTCTATAACCACTCTATTATCTTCTGCTCAATAGAGAACCACTGCTAAGTTCTTACTAAACACAACATACACACATGGACTGAAAAATAACACCAAATAAGGCTGTGGGGTCTTTTTTTCCCAAGATATGGAAAGATGAAAAAACTACAGAAACTTAAAATATTACATCTTTCTCCACAATGAGTAAATTAGAGATAGATAAAGGTACTTAGGGGAAAAATTAGTAGAAGCAACTGAGAAATAAAAGAATTAATGATTATTATACAGTCAGGTAACTTTCCCATCTACAGTCCCACTTCCAAATTCTTCCTAGAAGCAGCTTCTTCAAGGAATTTTTCACCTATAAGTCTTTTTAGACCTCATTTTTTCCAACTTAAACTATGCAATCTTTCAACTGGATCTACATAGGTAGACCTTCCAAAACAGAGATTATGGGGGCACAAAACTACCAATCAAAAGAGTCAAAGTCGTGACAAAATGTGTGCATATTTGAAGAATGAAGATGAACATGATATGAACAAAAGGAACTTAATGTAGACCCAGCTTCCAGGTCTGGGTTCATTGTGTTTGGTACCATCAAAAACAGAAAAGCTGGATTCATAACTTTAGGTAGACAATGTAAACAACTGTATCCAAAGAAGAACCATGTTCCCTGGCAGACTTTAGCACAAGGAACAATTTGAACCCTCTTCTGTATACAAGCTCAGACAAACACTTAATGCTATTAGCTTCCAATGCTACTTAGAAATTAATTTAAACATTTTAAGCTGTTTTCTTAGACCCTATATACAGAAACTCCAGAACAGATGCCCTTAAAATAATTTAGAAGAAGGCCTGTATCATACCAGATCTTCCTGACACTAAGAAATGAAGAGCTGAAAGTATGACTGCTCTCTCTCCATAGTCAGAGCTCTCTCATTAGCTCCCCACACGCGCCTGCTAAGACTTGTACTCGAGGTAGCAGAGCTGCTGCAGATGCCTGGGACAAATCCTGTGACCATCCAAACTATGCCAGCCATACCTTGTGTGACTGCTTGCCAAGGAGAGGGTGTTATTAGCCAGGCTTGGCTCAAACAATTCACTGCCCACAAAGCTACTTTAATGTACTGTCTCTACTGGGGTAAAAAACACAGTAATCCAACAATACATTACGATACTTTCCCATCACTGCAGCAATTCCCACCACAGGCAACACTTTGTCTCCAACAAAGAAGCCTCACATTCTGTGCCTGCAAAAACCCCCTATCCATACTGTAGGGATGCCAAGAGGAACATCTGTGTGCTCAGAAGGACACAAAATTGGCTTTTTGTGTGCGTGTGTGTGTGTGTGTGCCTTGGTGAAAGAGATGGGGGCAGGGAGCTCACAGACAATAGCTTGTGTGACTGCATGGTAAGGAAATGTTCTTTCATTCCCTTCCTCCTTCTTTTAATTTATTTTTTTAATCTGAACAAGGGAGTCAAACAGCCGCAGCAGTTATCAGCTACTTCCCTAAGCCTAGCGAAAAGGGTTAAGTTTCTCCCACACGGCTAGTTTTAGCCTGGATTTATTTTTATCAGAAATAATTTCTTTAGGCATTAAACACCTACATTCACATTTCATCAAATAATATGAGGATTCTGGGTCTACTTGTCCCTTTATCAATTATTATGTCCCTTTATAAATTATTATGACTCTAATAATGGAATTGATGAAATGCTGAACTAGATAGTAAAATCGTCTCCTACATGATGGATGCATTTGTGGGCTTTGATTACTAACAAATTGAAGCTTAAAAAGAAGGAAAAAATAATCAGACAAAAATAAGTACAAATACTACTGCCTTTCAAAATACTGGGTCAGTCACCTGGAGAGCAGCATAAGAGAATGTAAACCATTAACTTGCACTACCATGAAATTAATGCTGTAAAGCAATGAAAACCAGTCCAGTGGAAGGAAATTATTATAAAAAGCCCCTCTACAGAAGGCAAAGACTATCACTTACCAGTAAGCATTTTTATTTTGTTTTTATAAAACAAACAAAAGACCCCTACTTAATCTACAATTTAAATATTCCAACAATTCTTTACTGATGGATTGTCCTGGCCCAGTCTCATTTAAATATGTTCAAGTTCCTGGCTATATTCAAAGGTCAGAAGAAACTGGCAAGGTTTTTTTCCTGGAACTGTGCCTTCTAATGTCACATTCTCCTTTTCTTCCTGCCCATTCTTCAGCTACTCTGTTCCAACATGTCTGGTGCCATCTAATCATCTGACAGAGACCATTAACTCAAATCACTTCATGTCTCAGCTTTAATGCCAGCACCTCCAAAACTGGGAGCATGAGGCCAGGGAATCAATTAGCAGCGATTTATCTGTTTCCCCAAATATTTGTAACTCTTTAACCAAGAGTCTGAAATTACATCCCTTCCTTCTGAAGGGGAAAATGGAGCCAGGAGATGCAAATCTGGAATAACACTCAGCCTTTCAATTTTCCTCTCAAACACTCACCTTGCTAGAAACTAGCAAACTAGGCAGGTTTTGACATACCTGTTGGACATCAGAAAAGGAATTTTCAGGTAACAGTGCGCACTGTTATCTTAGCGTGCCTTCACCAGAGAGAAAACTGAGTTACAGGAGCCCCTACAACTCCTGTCCAGAAAGCAAGGGAATAAAACAGCTCTGTCATCTGGGAGAGGTGTCCAGAGCATTTTACTCTGGCCTTGGAAACACCAGTCTAGCACTTTAGGAAGCTCAGTGCAGAGAGGAATGACTCAGCTGTGCAGAGCTCAGGTCTGGCAGGGCTCCCTGGGTGTGGAATTAGTCCAAACACCTCTGACAGCCTCTTGACTACCCAACCACACAGCTCTAAACTGCTTCTCTACAGTGCCAGACTTGATACAGCTGCACTAAACTCCCACTGTCAGGGGCTCCAAGGGGCACACTGAAAGTCACTTTTCAGAGAGTCAGTTCAGGACAAGGAAACTTTTTAGCTCTTTAGCATTGATCCTGCCAAATCAAGAATGATCCCACATTTTTGCACTGGGCTCCACTGTCCAGAAGGTTGTAACTCACCCAGGTCTAATTATACCTGAATGGGAAGAGTCAGCTCTATGTCAGCCAGTACGTCCTGCTGGAGCTTGGGATACAAATAACTACAACACAGCACTGCAAAAAATAAGCCCACACCTGGAGGAGCTTGAGGTGAGTGGGTGCCAGCATCTGCATGGAACCACTTGGATGTCCTTCCTAAAACATCCTGTGAAAGCCAGGAGATCCTGGCAAATGGAATGAACTGGATATCTCCATACCTATCACCTTGGAAAAGAGGTGACTGCAAAAATGATGTCCAAATTAGGACTCATTTAGATAAAATACAACTAAATATTTGACTAAAATTGGAGCACTTATTTGAGCTTACAATGCATGAAAGAAAAATGCTCCACCTGTTCTATGCATGAATAAAAATTACCAGAAAATAAAAAAAATCTGCTAAATACAGAATCTGTGTATGAATGGATAATATATTTTAATTATTATTTTGCATTTTTCAGTTAAAGTAGTAAGTGCTCATAAAACCAAGATTAAAACGTAAATCAGTCAATTGCAAGAAACTCATTTGATTTTTAGAGAATTTTCCTTTTCCCCCTCATAGTTATTGTAAATCCACCCAGTTCCAGAGCATGATTGTGCTAGGCTTTGTACAGGTATGTACAGACAGCAAATCCCAAAATATTTGCAAACTAGTGCTTGAATTCTCTAAGAGTTGTAGTCCATGTCACTGACATGGATAAATGTACCAATTTCTATGGGATTACATATACAGTTCTGCAATGTGGCTGCACATGGGGTTAAAAAAAACAAAACAAAACTTAACCCCCAAAATCAGAAGAACAAATGAACAAAGTAGGGAGATAGCATCTCTGATTTGCCAGACATTTTTTCAGGGCAGTAATTCTTTTTTATGAATGTAACACATTTCCACTCTACTCTTCATATTTTCCCCCAAACTTTAGAAACTTTAACTGAAACTCCCTATCTAACTTCCTTCACTGCCTCCCTTCTCCCTATCAGCATTTATTTGATTTTAAAAACTGCACCAAAAGTTTCTCTAGCTGGTGTCATGGGATACAAGCACTCAGTGAGAACTTTTTTCCTAGCCAATGTTCATACCAGCTCCTAGAAGACCAAGCACCTTGCTCTATATCCCACAATCCTGAACTGGAAAATGGAACCTGGTAAGATTCTGCCTCATTTTCTGTCTGCTACCTGCAATTGCTGTACATTCTGTACGTTCTACACCCAGCCCTTGATAATATGCAAGTACTTCAAGTCCCCTCCCCATTTTTCTCTCCAAAAAAATTCTACTGAACATTTATGTTTATATTCTTAAAAATTAATGAAAATATATTTCAATAATCCAAAGATTTCAAAAACTTATAAAAATCACTATACCTTTTTATAGATGCAGGAAACTGTTTTACAACAAACTAATCATGTTCACTTTTAGTTTCTGACAAGTAAGAAAGGGTATTTTAATAAATTTGAAGATGTTCTGGAAGAGTACTCTAAATACATTCTACCAGTGAATTACTGCAGACTTAGAGTAGTGGTATACATGAACCAGAGTGGAAATAACTGCAAAGAAGCCCAGCACATCCACCCATCACCCTCCCATCTACTTCCCCAAGTCACACACTTTTTTTGTCTTCCATTTTAAACCTTTTACTCTAATTTTCTTTCCCAAGATGCCTTGAAAATCTCTCTGCCTAACTTACCACCCCAAAAGACAACAAGCTTTTCCAGTGGTTCATATTGGAGGGATCCTATAAAAGCAAATGAAAACCAATGGAATATTCAAAGTTTATAAACCTGGAATAAAATGGGAACCCAAAATGTTAGAAACTAATCTTGTACTAAAGGCAGTACTTCCTTCAAATGCCAACTTTACACTAAAGATTCAGTAATACTAATAAAATAATGGACAGACTTGTCCCAACCCATTTTCAAATAAGCTCTGACACTGAAAAGGGACTTGCTTAACACTTTCATCTATCTCAGAAGCTGGACACTGTGGTTATATTTGTTAGGGAAAGCAAGGGAGAACTCAAGACTCCTTCTGTACCTTTCACTTTGTTAGTCTTTTTCTTTCCCATTATCGTCCAAGTATTCCAGCTCCTGTTATTGCTTATCTACTGGAGGAAAACAGTAAGACACAATTAATCATGATAACAAAATCCTATTCTTGTTTGTGAGTAAAACTAATTGTAGTACAGTATTTCTTTTCCATCACCTAAGAAGGCGCCTTGCAGCTTTCCCACAGTATCAAGTTCCCAATACATGCACACACACAGAGCACCCTGGTGATGACTCATTCCAGCTTAACCTACCCTTTCAAACAAACTTCTCCAAACAATGTATTATCTGCATTTTAAATGGCAGGTGAAATTCTACCACTCTCCCTATAAAAAGGACAGGGAGGTTTATTGTACTCCACAAAAGATTTAAGGAAAGTATTGATGGTCCAAGCAATTTGTAATACTCTTGGGCTGGAAACAATCATTCTGAAAGTTTTCTCACATAGGGAAAAGTAAAAACGACACATAAACGATTTTGCCTATTAGTGTGTCAATTCCATTAAAATGTTATCAACTCTGAAAGGATTTACTTGTGCATTTTAAAATACCCTGCCGATAGTAAATCACTTTTGAAGCCAGTGGTGTTAGTTATAACATTAATGACCAGAAAAAGCAAGAACAGGCATTCAGTCACCCAGGTAAAATTCAGTTTCTGTTATACTTGGGAACAAGCTCAGATTACGTGGGCTGATAAAATGCTGGCAGGGCCCAAGCAGGACTGAGCACCAGGAGGCAGACACAGGTTTAGGCTGCTACAGCAGTGACCATCAGTACCTGCTCAGCCATTTATCACCTGCAGACATTTAACCTGCAGCCAGGACACAGTGCATAAGTACCTGGACAGAGAGATGCAGCTCCAGCGCTGTCACCACTGCGCTGATGGACCCAAACCTTAAAGTGAACTCCAGGGAGGCTGGCACTGTTTCAGCACCTCGTTCATGCAATGAGCACACTGCACTTCAAGCACGCTGCACTTGCATCCTTTCAGACCCCATCTCTCTCAGTCCCATTTCAGCATTAACCACATTTAGGAAGTTAAATGAACCCCCAGAAGAAACTTAGAAGAAAGCATGCTGGTTAAGGTAAGGTTATTCAACCCCAGTACTGATGGTGTATAACACCAAGAAAAATATGACAGTTAAAAGGCCACTACTTATTCCACACTGTAAATAAAAAGTCTTAACTAGAAAATTTTAAATACTTGATTTAACTTTATTTTTACAAAACTTAATCTATTTGTTTTGCCTTTCATAGGCAGAACAGTTTAGATCAAAGCTTCCCAGTAATATGATATGACAATATAGGAGTAATTACTGAACCTTAAAGTATCACTTTTTGCATAGGAATAATTTTCGTTTATGAAATGTACTTTTTATAATATATAAATAAAACTTAGTGTATAAATATACAAAAAAATTAATATCTAAAAAGTCAGCTTTACTTAACATAGGATTTTAGCAACTTGCCACTCTCAACACCCAATAAAACAGCAAATAAATTCAAGATTGATGGCTTTGCTTCACCAACTGCAGTCAAAATCAGAGAGAAGCCACAGAAGTTTTAGAGCTCAGCTAGCACAGCAATTACTGTTGGGTGGGAACTGGAAATCCCTGGCAGGGGACTTAGGTTTGTCTGCACATTGGATTCTCTGTCCCAAGAGCAATTTTTGTGGGCAAGAGACACAGCAGTATCATTTCTGCAGAGCTGGGGCAATGGTAAGACAGCAGCTGCAGTAACCTTGGTGCTGCAACAGAGACAGCAAAGTGGCTCTGGGAAGTCCAAGGGTTCCTTTTGCCACCTGAACAGTTAATGCCTCACAGTCCTGTTGTGCAATGATACAGAGAACAGATTTAGTTCCAAATAATTATTTCAGTGTTGTTGGTTTCTTTTTTGCCTAGCTTTATCAGGCATAATTTGAATGTTGCAGCCTCACTTAGAAAACCAAATTAGTTTTGCTGGAAGGACTGGGGAAGAAACCAAGGAAGTATATATTGAATGTTCCTGGAATATCATCATCATAGCCTGGATGTCAAATACATGCCTATCCATCCTTGTGATGTAAAAAGAGCAATTCCTAACACTTCTGTCATTTGACAGTACAGTACAAGCAACACTGATTATAGCTACATTTAAAGTTCATACATAACATAATTGTCAAGGTAACAACAGACTAAAAATGTTGTACAGAACTAGTAGTTTGTAGAAGTTTGTACAAAATTTTAAAAAAAAGCAAACACATAAAAATGAGGACTAGTGAAATTAAAAAACTTAATATTCCACCAGCTGGAAAATAAAAAGTTTCACAGCAAACTGCTTTGCACAGTAATTATGCATGTTGTGCAGTAATATACATGTATAGCTGTTTGATATCAAACACAGGTAAGTAAACTGCATCCTCGAAAAGATTAAAAATGTTTAGATTTTTCAGAGTCGCAGTGTATTAGTCTGAAAAATGCCATCCTCCAACACATGGGAGTGAAACTTCTCTAACCCAAGCTGCTAGAATGTGTCCTACTAAGTAATGGAGGAAAAAGTAAGTTAGTAACTCTTAAGCATTTTCAAGACTTATTTTCTGATTTTGATATCTAAAGAGCTTCTATGCAATGACTAACTGATACATTCAATGATAACAATATACCTTCTTAGAGTTCCCTTTCAGCAGTTCACTGGTTTGTGCATGTGTGCACATGCAAACACAAGTATTAAAGGAGTGACAGATTTTAATTAAAATATAATGTGTGTGTAGGCTAGTACCAGATAATGCTGTTTGACTGTGATACTAGATGCTCACATCTTTTTGGGGCTTTTTTCCCCTAACATTTTTAATCCTGAACAGAAAACAACGCAGGTACAAAGTTGTGAGTAGCGTTCACTCTTCAGTAAGAAACATAGATGAAAAAATCAGGAAACTGGAGGGCCAGAAGTTGAGAAACCACAACAAAAGCTTATTTCTTGTTAAATAGCACAAGCCTTTGGTGAGCCAGAAGATATTTACTTAAGTTACAGTTCAGCAAAGCCTGACAGCAAATTGTTTTAGAGATAAGATCATATGATTGACCACCTCTGCTTCTTCCAACAATTACCAAGCAAATGGAAAGGAATGAGAGCTGACTGAAATCAAACTGAGGTGGCAGAATCAATCCCAGGTAATAGTCGTATCAATAATTCAGCCAAATGCTTCCCCATCTCACTCCTACTTATTTCATGGTCATTTACAAAAGAAGTTGAGCAGATTACTTTAAGAGTGTATTTATGAGCATTTCTCATTCATCTGGATTACTTCCAAGGTAACATAAAATTTTCATTGAAAGACAGTATTTTACAAGCAGCACAAAAAATATTTATTTCAGGAATTTTGAAATATTTGTGGCACTTACTACATTGAAAAGCTGGATTTTCTACAGTACTTGCTCAAAGTGTCTCAAAAAGCAAGTATTCTTTAATGGCCAGCTACTTTCTAAATATTTGACCAAAATCAGAGAAATTAAAGGTGGGATGAGACATCAAGTTTTATCTTTTACACCAAAGGAGGTACCCCAATGAAAAATTCATCTAACTTGTTTTTAAGAAACTTCTTAAGGAAGTGAAGGAAAGGTTTTTTACAACTGGTCCTGAGTAAACCCTCTGACAGTTTCACCATCCTAACAGCTGAGCTTGTTTACCAAATAACTAAGCTAATTGTCTAAACCAAGCCAATTTTTTTTGTTCTTTCTCCAGCCAAGATCAAAAGAAATGACTGAATCATCTTCTATACTAGAAATAGGATTCGAATCCATACACTAATTATTTTAATATTGAAATGATTAAAAAAGAAATTATGAAATAAACTGCCTTTAATACTTCATTAGTTCTGGTATTTATGACACGAAGGAAAGCTGTAAGAAAGTTAAGGTGGAAAAAAAACTTTCAAAAGCTAAAGATAAAAAACGAAAAAAGTTTTTCCAATTCAGGTCCTTAGGTAAACATTCAAGTTTAATTCAACACCAGTGGTTTTGCTGCTATAGAAGTGTAGCATAGAGCAGAAAGAAGAGCCTAACTCTTCTAAATCCCAGTTCAGTTTTCTCTTCTTCCCCGTGAGAAGACCAGCACTACTACTAGCTGTTAGTCTTGGCACTCCACACAAACTACCATCTGACACTAAAAACAGTACTTGATTCCCTCATCATATGACTGACAACTGGGCACAATGATCAAGGGACTGTGAAATGCAAATCATTCTTTTTCTGATCAGGAGAAATAAAACAAGTCTAGAAATCACTGTTTCTTCCTGGCTACTATCAATCCTTCCTCTCTGGGCTGTAGGACGTGAGTTTCTGCTATTAATGCTCCAGTTGCCTTTGGTCTGGGAGAAGAACCAGTGGACACTAAAGACATCCCTGTATGTGTCCACAGGTGTGCTACCTTAGCTCAACTGGACTATCAAGCAAGCAACATGAGGCACCTCCCTGATGAAGGTCACCCCTGTCAAATTTCAAGGTGATGTCCAGAAGCTGGACAGGATAACACCCCATAAAAGAAGGCAATATATATTTTGAAATGCTTGACACTTTCTGCAGCACAGAAAGAAAAATAAACAACCAGCAAGGGAAAATGGTAGTGATAATTTTATTCCAAATATTTAAAATCTGACAGAATTCAGCAGGACAAGTAACAGGAGATATAGACCATGGGGTATGAGGCAAGCTTACCTAGGGAGCACCACAATCACTTTTGCCTATATGGTACAAACAGATGAATACATTTAACAGTTGCCTGCTAATAATGAACTGCCCTGAAGAGCTGCTTTGCTATGGGAACAACCACCCCACATCAAAAGAACCTCATTTGTATATCAAAGGAGAAATTACACTCAATAATAATGCTTCTTTGAATTGGCACCTAAAAATAGTACTGGACAAACTTAACTTTTGGTCTGAAGACTTTTGAAGGGAGAAGTGATTTTCATTATAACCAAAAATCAAAAAGAAAACACTTTCACTTGACATACTGCAGATACCATAGGAAAGAGCAGAAACTAATTTTAACTATGCAGTGTGAGGAGGTGGGTGTGAAAAAGTGGAAGACTACTTCTAACATGTACTTCAAAACCTCTCAGCAGCATCAAAGGAAAAGCATGCCACATTCTTCCAAGAGGTGTTTGTTTACACTCCAAGAGCAGCTTATGGTGCGTAGGATTCCCAGTCCCATAGAGGAACGTGCTTCCATCAACACTGAGGTGCTCTCAGGCTCTCCTATTTAGTCCTCTAAGACCTCTTTTATTTCACTAGCCCCATATGAAAGCTCACTGCATAGTCAAGAGGTACACAGTGCTGCACCATTGATGCCTACTTTGCCCACTCAACTCATTGATGCCTACTTTGCCACTTCAAGAATATTAAATATCGCCTTGCTTACTCTCTCTCCACTGCTTTCCCCTTTCCAGGAGCACTTCAGTGCTCTCTGCAGAATTTTGCTACTTCATTCAACATTGTCCACAAAGTCTGAAGTAGCTTAGTCGTGGGCTTTATGTCACTTACCAATGATGGCATGGCTTTATGTCACACACAGCACTTTCAGGCTTTTCACTAATCCCCATTCTTCTTTTCATCTAAGCCTTATGTTACTCGAGAATTTGACAGGAAGAAGTTTCAAATGGACAAGGCCTTCTAAAACCAAGCTGCCACTGGCTGTTGATGCCCAGATGAAATACAGCAGAGTAAAGCTTTCATCTGTCAAAGGCTGCACAAACCATGATGCAAGTGCTCAGTCTTTTTCTCTAAAAAAGGGAAGAAGTAAGAGCTCAAGGTTCAAACTCATTTGAGTCTTTAAACCCCAAAGAAGTACCCTGAACAAACAGCCAAGTGCTACAAGCAAGGATGGACATGCACGACTTCTCATTTTACCTCTGTGTATGAAAATCACAAAAACATGTTAAAACTTTTCTAAACAGATACTAATACTAATTCTACAATTAAAGGAGGTAGGGCTACCAGGTTTTAAATTCAGTATAAAACTTCAACTCAGCTGGTTAAATTTAAGCAATATAAACATTTCTGCTTTAGAAAAAAATCAAGTCACATGGTGACTTCTGTCACCAGTCTAAACCCATAAAATGCAGAAGAAAGAAATGCTAGGTAACTTCAACGTATTCAATTACTTCCATTAATTGTATACACTTCCTAATGAAATCACACAGTTTCACAGCCCTAAGCAATATAGCTTGGAGATGAAAAGCCAGGCCATTCCCTCCTTGTTTTGAAGTCTCTCTGCTCCTATGAGCTGTTCCTAGTAGGAAACACCCTTCCTCCAGCTGTAAGGGCAGCTGAGCAGCTGCCTTAATAACCAATGCCAACTCCACATATTAATACATAAAAGCAGCTGCCCGCCTGATGCAGCTGAAGGAAAAGTGCTGCAGGCACAGGCCAGTATCTAATACTGGCTCTGATTGCAAAGGCAGCTGCTTGGTTCATACAGCTGCAGGAAGAGTACTAGGTATCAAAGTAAGAGGAGAAATGGAAGATGAAATGGCTCAAGCTGTGTAATCATAATTCCCAGAATTTATAATAGATGCTTGCATCCTTAATCTCTGATCCTTAGCTGCCCATTTGTGAGCTGGGGTAAATATGGGATAAATACGCCTCTCCACATAGGATCCTGAAAAATTACACCCATTTGTGAGTGTGAAGCATATTAATATAGTGATACCCTACCAATGCCAAGAAGAAATAGGGAATTCTATCTTCTTTGTGAACTATTCAAAGCATAGCATAGCTGTTCATTACATAAATACCATTCCTCCTATGCATTAAACAATATTAAAGGACTTAGAAAAATTTAAGATGAAAATGAAGCACTCCTCAGTTCTTGGTGGCTGGTCAGATTTTGAAAACAGCTATAAGGATCTCTTTGATTGCTTTTTGAGCATGCTTGTGCATGAAAAAAATGCACAACACATACAAATTAGAGAAACATGCCCTGTTTCTCTGCTCTGATTCAGTAGGCAGATGTAGCAGTCTGTACTTACTGCATAACATAAATACTGTAGGCAGCTTTTACTGCTTTAGGAAAAGCAATCTCCATTGATATCCGGCAGCTGAAGACAAACACTGGACAAGCTATATTCTTAAACTGGTACAGAAATTGCATGTAATTACTAGTACAAGGGGCTTTCTGATGCCCTTCCTTGTTGAAAGTGTACCTATAGGGCTAGCAGAACTGACCAGACTCTTGGAGCTGGAAAGGAAGAAAGGGCACAGAACTGGAAAACAGATGGAGGCATCTCAGAATCTCTATCTATCTATACTGGACTTCGGTATATGAGGAACAAGAATCAGAAGTGGAGGGAAATCTGAGGGAAGAAGACAGGATGAGAAACTTAGCCCAGCAGTTTTTCTCTCGTGTGCCACTTCTTACCTTCAGGTCTCATCCCCAGAGTGAGACTAGGGGAATGCTCCTGGGTTAGAAAGCTCTGATTCAGGCATAAAGGACCTCTGTGAGAACCATCTAGGTTTCCATGCAGTCAGGCACCTCTGACTCAGGCCCACAGTGTAATCCACAGTACCAATACCATGTCTCCCACCGTCCTCCAGAACACCCAATCTTCATTTAGCTTAAACAGAGACTACTCACCTTTCTATGATTCTGGCTTAATTTATGAACAAATGTCCAGGAAAGCCATCTGAAATTGCCATCTCTATTCTCAACTAATAATATACAACTACTGGCTGGGTAATGGCATACATGCAACTTAAGTCCTAAGGGCTGCTGGCAGAATACAGTGACAGCCAGTACTTCCATACTGACTTACTAGCAACTGGGCCTTTCAAATGTTTCCACAAAAAGTACCTGATACACAGTGGAAACTGTCTGTCTTCAAATCATCAGAAATTTTCCATATCTCCTTGGATTATTCCACACAGCATTATTAAGAAAAAAAATGAATTGATCAAGAAGATTTTTTAGGTAAAGAAGTCCTGCACATTTCTTCACATTATTAAAGAAGACAAGGAGAAAAAAAATGTAAAATAAATTAAATACTGTAATATTACTAACTACCCTTGCTCAATTTTTCTAGGCTTTTGATGAAGTTTAAAGATCATATACTGAAAATTACACACCAAGAAAATGAACAAAGCTTCTTTGGAGATACTTTGTATCCCAGCCTTGGTCACCTGTAACACATTCTTCCTCAACTTTATTGCCAAGTCACAATGACCAACTGAGCATTGTAGGCTGCTGCTGCAGCAACCCACGGCTGTGTGATTACCCATCACGTAATGTACCTCGGGTCCTGCTGTTCACCTGCCCTAAGGAGCCTCCTCAGGTCAAATCCCACAAGGTGATGACAGCACAGGTAATACCTCAGAGATGGGCCCTTGCTGAAAGATGCCATATTTTATAGGAAACTCTCATATTCACTTCCCCACCTCCTGCTCAGTAATGTTGCTTCTGCAGATAAACCAGCAGTAACATAAACATTAACAGCTGTATACAAAACATCAGCCAGTAGATAACACATCGTGCTCATGAGGAACAACTGCCCAAAGATAATTCATTCCACTGCACAGCCTCCCCATCAGAATCTCACAAGGAACAGAGACCACACAGAACTATCACCTGGCATAACCAGCACATGGCATGACCAAAGAAGCTGAGGTGGGCTTTTGTGGTTTCAATCTCCTGCATCCTTCTTTTGCCTTTCCCTCAAACTGAGGGTATAAC
This sequence comes from Luscinia megarhynchos, assembly GCA_034336665.1. Taxonomy (NCBI): domain Eukaryota; kingdom Metazoa; phylum Chordata; class Aves; order Passeriformes; family Muscicapidae; genus Luscinia; species Luscinia megarhynchos. The sequence continues at coordinate 73,256,289 of JAPFBE010000002.1, forward strand.
TATATATACTGCATAAAATGTACATTTAAGTAATTGGTACCATTATGCATACCTGTAATGCATTGTTTTAATACCAAATAAATTTTTGGTATCAACTCTGGTATCAAATTGATTGAATTTATGAGGATAGCTCTTCATTGTGCTGCTGACTGTGTTTTTATGTTTCAAAACTTAAGCACACAGTAAACAAACCACTCTCACTTCTCATTATAGGCCCAAATTATACATAAAACTGTGGTTGATAATTAGTGCTTCCTACTCAATTCCCTGTCACTCGCACAACACACTTAATGAAAGGGAACACATCAGTGTGTGACATGCCACATTTTTATCAATCCTCTATATACAAAAGTAAAATTAATTCCCAGCCAAGAATGTTATCTTCCACTACTCTATTAGACAAGAACTCCCTTGACTCCTTTCCTGTAAATGAAGATTTTTGTCACTTCTTCCCAAAACGGGAATGGTATTTCCTTCTTTCTGGAATACATCTGTTGCATTGAATGCTAAAATACACTGAAATAAAAGCTGAGGAAATCAAGTAAAAACTTTCAAAATATTTCCAAAGCCAAATATTTAGAGCAGAAAAGGAATGGCGAGCTACACAAACTGAAAGACAACATCAACTGGGGCAGCAGGTCGAGGAAGGGGATTCTGCACCTCTGTTGTGCTTCCCTGAGACCCCATCTTGAGTATTGCATCTAGCTCTGAGACCACAAGAGACATGGAGCTGCCAGACCAGGACCAAGGGAGGATCATGAAAATTATCAGAGTAACACTCCTGCAAAGAAAGGCTCTGAGAGCTGGGGCTGTTCAGCCTGGAGAAGTGAAGGCTCCAAGGAGAGAGACCTCATTGCAGCTTTCAACATATAAAGGGGGATTATTGGAGACACAGGAACAGATTTTGTTCAACAAAGTCTGTAGCAACATGAAAAGGGCCAAAGGTTTTAAAATGAAAGAGAGGAGCTTTAGGATGAACATAAGGAAGGCGTATTTATGATGATGGTGGTGGAACACTGGAACAGGTTGTCCAAAGTTGTGGATCCAAGGCCACTTGGATGGGGCTTTGAGCAACCTGGTCTAGTGGAAAGTCCCTGCCCATGGCAGGGGGGTGCAAACTAGATAGTCTTTGAGATTCCTTCTAACCCAAATCATTCTGTGATTCTATGGTTCTTCCAACTGAAGACCAGACTCCCAATGTGACAGTCAAAACACACCAGTTCTATGAAAAGGACAACTTCCCCCATTCACCCAGAATACCAATGAATGATATGGAGATTTTTAGCACATTTTAGTGTTTTCTCTAGTTTAGTTAGATTTAGGGAAATAATGGCTAGAATATCTTACTGTTGGGTACTCTCCTGCTCTCCCAAAGATTCTGCTTTTGATTACCATCAGACAGGTAGTGAAGTCCTGTCTCTACAGTAAAAGAGACAACAGGCAGGCTGATGGGGAACTGGAGCATGTACAGGATCAGGAAGAAACAAGAACAACACTCTTCTGCCTATTTTAAAACAACAGCTGTCAGCAAATTACACAATCCTAGGTAGCAAAATGTAATGTAACAAACAATCCCAGGCTCACTGCAGAGAGGGACCAATCCCCAACAGCCCAGTACACAGCAACTTTCACTCTGTGGAGAAGAGAATATCCTTAAGCTGCTGCTCCTCCATTCATAGCATAATTACTGTGCTGCTTCACACAGGTTGCTCTCATAATCTACAAGCAGCAACTGCAGCTTGTACACAGCTTGGGAGAATAATCTGACTTTTTCCATTTTCTTTTCCTTGGTTCAGGAGGAGTTCATACTCTTACTGAGCTTTTTTCTTTTCTGAAATGAGTTTTAATAGGAACCTTTCCCTACAAACAAGTCTAAAATAGAAAAAGCCCACCAACAATTACAATACACAATGGACAATACCTACAGGGTTTATAGTAAAATCTGTATTTTTTAAAAAAGACATGCAATTTTGTATAAATTTGTATCCAAAACACAATAAAACACCTGTTCACAGGACCATATACAGCATTTCTATCTTAGCATTAAGAAATATTTGTTATATTTTTAAAAACATTTTAAAAACATGAAAAATGTTTAGCAACTGACTGATGATGAAATAACTGCATACTATTATGAACAATGTTACAAATATTAAAGTGTTAACCCTCCTAGCTTATTCTTAAGAATCTTAAGTAAGCAAAAACAGCATTTAAACACTAAAGAAGAAGGCAGTGTTGAGTTCTTCTTGCTGTAAAGCAGGAGAAGAATCCTGCTGACAACCTCCATTACATCACAGTTCTGCAAACTGGCACAAGCAGAGGTAGGTGCTTCACTTTACTCCAAGCTGCTCCACAGTCTGACTGTGTCTGACTGCCAGAAAACAGATGCTGCGAAGCCATAGCAACATTTATGCCATTTATCAGAAGAGTCCTTTGCAATTATGATGTGAATCAACGAATTTCAGCCAGGAAGAATAATGTCTCCTGGTTAAAACACAGACATTATAAATTCAGTTACTTCCTACTCCTGCCAAAAATGTCCATATTCATGAGCATCTTACAGTTTCAACACTGTAATTTTATTTTTTTTCCATAAAAATGGGAATAATAGTTTACTATAGCACTGAGAGATTGAAAAACATGTTTCATTAATATTTACAACATTCCTCTTGAGAACTGCAAAGTCAGCGACAGAAATTAGTAATTTGACATGACAACTTGTACAGAGATACATCTTATTGACAGCTAGTTGTTCAGCCTAGGATATGCAACAGGCTGTTTCTCCTACAATGTCATCAACCCATCATATGAGCCTAAGATCACAAATAAGAAAAGCTATTTCACTCCACAGAGGAGCCAAGCAGGCAAGGTGGTAAGGTTCCTATTCCGTAAAGCCTACAAACTTTTAATGAAAAGTTAGTTGAGCTTTAAACAGCAGGAGGGAAGACAAGTAAAAATGAAAAACACGCCACAAGGTTCCACAGGATGTGGTTTTAGAAGTACATACCATGTTAATTCAGAACAATTTAAAAAAAATAAATACAAACTGAGGTTCATCGGGATTATCTATACCACAAGGTAGTTGCAAATAATATGGTAGGGGAAAAAAACCAAATTCTAAGACCAGCTAATAAAAGAAAGTAAGAAAAAAAAATAGCAAACAGGGATAGAAAAAAGAAACCTTATTTGTTCTGCAGTCAGCATAGCTGGACATATGGGCATATGTCTTTAGGGTTCCTATAAACATGTATCCATATATTCCTGTACCACCATCTCTCCTGGTCTAATGCAACCTAAATATTCAGCAAGTCACCCCATAAGCCAGCAAGCTCCTCTTAGGCCCTGACTCCTTAGCTTTACTCCTGGTGGGGAAATGCCCTTAGAGAAGCACCACTCTCAGGAGGTTTAGCTGAGTAGAAGCCATGGCTGCAGGTTGTATCTCATACCAGGCTGTGAAACACAGTGGCTACTGCCACGTTTTGTCTCTTGTGCCCCTGCTGTCACACAGCCACACATTTTAGTGAAAAGGCTTTTAACCTTTAAATGCAGTTTGTTTTCTTAGAGAAAGCTTACAAAGGAGAGAATGCTGATCCATTTCATGCATTAAAAGCTATTTGGAAAAGAGTTGGGTTTTCAGGAAGTATTTCTGGGTGTGATGGAGTCACAATTTACAGCGAGACACTGCCAGTCCCAAGGGAAAGCAGGAGAGATCCAAGGCTTTTATCTATAACAAACTTGCTCAACTTGGCTTGTGCTCACAGTGTGCTGCCGAGGAGGGCTGGCTCTCCTCGCACAACGGCACTTGTGTCTTCCCAAGGCTCCTCAAGTTCCCACCAAGCTCTTACTCCAAGGGAGAGAACAGCAGCGTACTTGTTCACTTCAACATACTTTTTTATTAGAGAAGAAACGTTGTTTTCAGAGGATGACTCAAAAATAATTATGTAGAACAAAAGCATCTCTTCACTTTAGTATTACTACCTAAGAAAACTTTAAATTTTAGCAGTGTAACAGCCTATATAAAAAATTGTTTATAATATTTTGGATGTCATCCTTCACCAGCCCCCCTACTATGTCTTCTCCAATTCCAACATATGTTCATGTCTCTGCTTGAGATAATTTTTGATAGCAGGCGAACTAATTAAACATTCCTTAGAAGCCACAGGGCTGAAGTCACCGCGCGGTGACTAAACATTGCAGCTGTCAGGAGAGCCAAAGTGGGTTCCCATCCTAATCCCGCGCTGACCTCGGAGCCGAGCCTGAGAACCTGTCAGAAAGGTGCTCTCACAGCACAAGACAGCGAGCAGCAGCTGCTTGTGCTCAGCAGGCTGCAGCCAGTCTTTTTTTTTCCCTTCTTTTTTTTCATTTTTTTCTGCCTTTTACTTTTTTACTGTCACTCTGGATACGCTGCACGGCACTCGCACATGCACATCCCCGCTCCTGGTGAGAAGGAGCTGCCTGTGAGCTCGGTTTCTGACATGCATAAGTCCAGACTGAGATGAAACCAACCCTCCAATGTCTTCTAGTCAAACAGCAGGCAAAAATCCAGCACCCACCTTATGCAAAGGACAAGAAGAGCCCAAGATACATTTTAAGGTATTTCCAAATAAAATTAAATCTAGGTATTGGAGATGTTAATTCTTTTATGCAATTAACAATAGTATTAAGCTTTTTTCCCTTTAAAAAGAACATGAATTTGAAAAGTATATCAATAATACAAGCAGAACTCTTTAATCATGCTAAATTAGTCACTAAAGCATAAATATGTGGCAAAATATCTCATGTATCTTTAATTTGAAGGTGTGATTTCTAAAAATACAAGGCACAGAGAAGGCATAGAGAAAGCAATCCTTTTAAAATATTTTAAATATTTAATGTATATATAATACTAACTCACATTGAAAAACAAACAACAGATCTAAGAGAGCTGGAAATCCTGGACCACAGAATTAGGCATTCATTCAAGTAAACAAGCCTCAGGTAAAATTACTAAATTGACTTGAGGACAGCTGTGTTCTGCCTGAAGATGAACAAAGAAGGTGGCTATCAGTGGTGATAACCCTGGTCACCATGCATTTATCTCTCTTCATGGCACCTTAGAGCAGCCTAATTTTATAAGAATGCATATGTAATGACTGTTTATGGACAGCTAATTCTAAAAGCAAGAGACTGAAAGAGGACTGAAGAGACTGAAAAAGGACACTTTTTTGCCGAAGTTACTAAAATACAATTTAAAGAATAACTCAGCAACTCAGTGTTACTCAACACTGCCTCATTAATTTTGCTTCCAGTTCACTGCACAATCTAGTTCTTGTCAATTATCCAAGTTATCAAGTTATGTCAGGTATCCAAAATCTTCCTTTGCTGCTATGAGCCCATCCTTCCATCAGTAGTTTAACAACTCACCAAGTTTCCTCCAGTACAGTCATAGAATCAAGAAATGTTGTGGGTTGGAAGGGACCTGAAAGATCATCTATTCACTAGACTGTTCAAAGTCCCATCCAATCTGGACTTGAACACCTCCAGGGACAGGGTATCCACAACTTCTCTGGACACCTGTTCAGCACCTCACTACCCTCACAGCAAAAAATTTCCTCCTAATATCTAATCTAAATCTACCCTCCTTGAGCTTAAAGCCTCTTATCCTATCAATGCCCTTGTAAAACATCCCTCTACAGCCTTCCTGTAGCCTCCCCTTAAGTACTATAAGGTCTCTCTGGAACCTGCTCTTCTCCAGGCTGAACAACCCCAATTCTCTCAATCTGTCTTCACAGAAGAGGTGCTCCAGCCCTCTGATCATATTCATAACTCTCCTTTAGACCCACTTCAATAGGTCCACGAAACCTGGAATACATAAGGCAACAATGAACAAGCTCAGGTGTTTCCAATCCAACTTCTGCAAATTTGACCCACGTATTTCCTGGTCCTGTACTAGTGGGGCATCTTGGAACTAAGGACTTATTAGTTCCAATATTAGTTTCAGTGAAGAAAAACTTGATGGATAGTGAAGTCCTAACTGCACTGAAGTCTCACACAAAACTTAAAGCACTACCTTGTGATATCCAAGATGTTGAAAAAAATGTTATGGATGATACTGGTCTGAGCTCAGAAACAAATACATCTTAAACTAGCCAAGCAGGGTTACTGCTTTTTTCTAAGGTCATTTTCATGCACTCTGCTTTCTTAGTGTTTCTCAAAGGTACATGACAAATGTACCTTAGATGACAAAATGGTCAGACCTCCTCTAAGTGCTGGGAATTGAGGAGAGCACTTAATTCCATCATTACCTGTGAACAGAATTTTCCTGCTAATTTCTGGGAATGCATCAAACCACCCAAAGAGTCAGACTTCTCAACTGTCAGATAATAGGAGCAAGGTCAGTAACAGGTGTTTAGCAGCAGCACCATCACTCTCCCAGGCATTAAGGCACCCTTGAGGAAGCAACAGCTGTAAGTTCTTTGGCATAACAGGTAACCAGAAGTTCATCAAATCTCTCCTGTGATCAGCAGACTGACTTACGAAAGACATCCCTTGGACTTCAACGTATCAACACACAAAGCTTGGATATATATAAAAGATCTTCTAGTGGGCAGATATCTATTATTTAAAGGTATTAATCACACTGAAGCTCGTAGTGTTATTTATTCCCCAATCAAAACTTAAGTTCTCAAAGACACAGGCTCTGAAAAGAGTGCCTGCCTATGTGAGAACCGTCCTGCAGCACGTCTCTGTGTCCCAATGCAAGCTGCATTCCTTCACTGGGGGCTCCTTCTAGGAAAAAAACTTAACAAATGAGATACAAATTAAAATCTGTAAAAACAAAATTCCATATGAAACTTTACCCCTGTGAAAGAGAAACAAGAGTGGACTGCCTGTGACAGATGTTAGCTATTCCTCCCACAGCATCACTGGAATGTGTACATGTACGTGGTGATGGGTGCAGGAGATGGGACCTGATAAAATAAAACTCCACCGACCCTAATCTACAGAGGGATGTGAGCAAAACCCCACTTTTAAACTTCACTGTTAAACTTCCAAGTACAGTTGTTATCATTATCCATCCTACTGAACTAATACTCAAAGTGACTAAAACCTCAAGACAATAGGTTAATAGACTATGAGCAGCTGAGCCTGGATGCACTGCCTGTACAAAATAAGGCTCACTGCTATGAACAGCCCACAAAATACCTATTAAAACTGTGAGAGAAGTTTTAGGCTTGATAACATCAGAGTCCACAGATCAGTTCTTTTAAATAAATCTTTCTTGCCACAAGTGAGAATCCTGAATAAGTGTGGCAGACTGTTTTCAACCAAGGATTTTTAACAGGCTCATTATTATCTGAATTACAAGATGGTTTTCTCATGAATCAAAATTTTTACTGTAAAAATGTATCTTTTTCTTTTCTTAGAAGTTATCTGATTTATCAAAAAGAATATTATAGAGAGATTTATACTTCTGACAGAACACATCACATAGGTTACTATATAATTAATGCCTTCTGCTATGATTAAAGTTGGTGACAAAGCAACTTCCTGCAAAATGCCTAGAAGTTGTACTTTCAAGTCAAGAAAAAAGGAGTACCAGAATAGGAGATAGTCTGTTATGGAAATGGCTGATTGATAAAAGGGAGTATGTACTGTATTGCCAGCTGCTCCAGGTGTTTGCCTTCAGAGGGAGGCTGTGGCACTACCACATAATTATAATCATTTGCCAATGAATACCTGAGAGGTGCCAACTTCAAATCCAAGTGAAACACAAGCATTCTTATGAGCAGCACTTGTGTGATCATATCCTTCTATCAGCTGCAGGATGCAAGAAGCTAAAATAAACTATTCAGGGAGAAGCTAGCCATGCTGCTGGATTGCATTTGCATGCATTAACAGTCAGTTTCTCCAGTGAGAAAGTTTTGGGTGCATTTAATATTTTAAAGGGAGAAAAATAACTGATTTGAGGAGGAGGAGAACACAGTATCTCCAGTGGGTCTTTTCAAAATTAAACTTTCTCAAACTTCATTTTCTATTCATGATATTGATTGGCTAATTATATTTTAACCCTGTTCCTCTTCAAACAATAGCAACTCTTTATTTCATTGTCACATACAAACAGCCATGTTCTTGCTCTCCATCTGCTGGCTCTGCAGGAGCAGTTGACCACAACTTCCAAAATACTCCCATTGCTGATAAGGAAGCATGGAAGAGCAAGGAACAAAATGCAAAGGCTTTATCCTACACCCCTTACTATTAATATTTGATGAAGTTGTGTCTGTAATGAAATGAAAGCAGACATAACAGAACCAGGAATAATCCCAGAATTAATCAGAAAATATGAAGGCAATGACCTGGGCTTTATGACTTCAAAGAATCCACCGATTTAATCATATTTATTTCTTCTGAGTAAATTTACTTCAAACTGAATATCTGTTAAGAATGCTATTTATTTTATTTACTATAATAATAATAATTGTGATTATCATGGATTTATATTACTGACATAACATTACTGACCTCACAGGTTATGTTCTGGCATACCCCGGAGTCTTTCTACTTGATCCAAGTGTTAATTTAACAGTAGTCTTCAAAATAATCCCACACACAGAGCCCACCACGAGAGCTGCTATCCAGTCTCTTACTGACAGTTTCCAATAACCAGTACACTAAGTTATTTTCAAAAGCTAATAGCAAACTAAAAACTGTAGCTATGTATTTGCATTTTGCTTGTTTGAGAGACAGATAAACTCCAACACACAAGCTAACACAGAGTTTTAAAAGAGGGACTCACAGACAGGCTAGCAGGGCTTAAGGGGCACACAGTGGTTAAACAAGGTGGTTTCACCTATCCAACCTCTGATGTGCTGCATGATCAAACTTCCAGTGAGTCAATGGGACTACTCCACAGAAACTGCTTCTCTGGCTTCCCTAAACATTTCTGTATCACACGTTACTCAAGGTGTGGACAGGAGTGGCCCAGGTGGCAAGGATGTTACTTTCAAAGCACACTAGCAATGACTGCCAGCATTCTGCTTATGCTCTTTTCAGTTTTCATGTATCTCATTTCTCACTCACTGGTTTGGCCTTCAATTTCCTTTTCCTATTTCCTAGCCCAGGGCATTAGTCACCTTGTAATAATGGGGCAGTCTGACCAAATGGTGTTCAAAGAGCCACACCAGCTTCTACAAGGGAAGGAGAGGCAGTCCTCAGAGGCAGTCCTTAGATTCCTGCCTCCTTTTTCAGCGGGAAAACCAAGAGAGACTGTGTAACTCAGATTAGATGGACTGGTGCGAGGCTGAAAGCAGGCAAACTACCGATTTGTATCACTCAAAAGAGTTCACTTGAATTTGCAGAGGTCTCTTCCAAAGAGATCATAAAAAACCCACCCCACACAGAACACCATGCTAAGCTGTCATGGAATAAGAAAGATAATGATCACAACAGGAGTGGAAAAGATAAAATCAAGCGCAAAGTGGTTCATTATCTCAATAAAGGGGAATCTTCAGTCAAGTCTCACTGAAATATAACACCTCAATCTGTATACAAACTATCTCCTCTTAATAAAAAATATTTATATTAATAAAATTACTGCTGGTCAGAAAGAGCTACATAAGCTCCTCACAGAGTATATAGTGATAAGGATATAAAGTGACAAATGAAATTCACCATAGGTAAATGTGAAGCAGGACACATTGAGGGGAAAAATATCTAAATTAAATGTGCACACTTAACTACTTTCTATCACTCAGAAAAAGTATTGTGAGGTTACATGAGACAATTTTAAAGAAATTGCTGCAGTCAAAATCAAAATCAAGTATTTGGGTTTACCCAAGGGAAAAAAAAACTAAACTGAAAATATTTTATGCTGCTGCACAAAACAGGGGCTTTTTAAAACCACTTTATTGATCCTCTTGCCTGTGAAAGGATATAGTTAAACTTCCAAGTGTGGAGAGAACAGTGAAAAAAGTATCTGTGACTATTCAGCCCCAAAAAGAAAGGACTGAACGGTGTGACCAGTAGCCCCTGACCTTTGGTAAACTTCAATTTTGTGTGAGAAACAGGAATGTATTTGAATCTTGAGTCACAGAAAGCTCCAAGTGGGTAAAATGGTTCATTGTTGCTTCTCATGCAGGAGTAAGCAGGCATTAAATAAAACCGGCATAATAAGCTAAGAAAAAAATAACTTCATTTATCACACAGGCTGTGATACTCTGCCCTAAGTTATTGCAGGTGCTGAAACAGTTGACAGAAGTTCAGGGAGCGTTTTACTGGGGCAGGGGAGACCAGTGAAGGGCTATTAACCACAAGAACACTACCTCTTGCTCTGGAAGCCCCTCCAGCTGGAAGCTGAACAAAAGCACTGCACTGTTATTGCCCTGTCTATAAACTCTCCCCAGGCACTGGCTACTGCTGGAGACTGGGTACTGCAAGAGGTATTGCTGTCTTACCCAAAATAGCTGGTTTTATGTTCTTGTTTCTGCCACAAGAAGCCACAGGCAACCACAGTGACAGACTTTAAGGGTAGGCAATCAGCTCCCAGGCAGGCTGGAGGGAGCAAATGCAACAGCTCAGATTGGGAAGTTCTTCTTTTTCTCTCAATTCCATGTTCTGCATCCACTCAAAACACCTTAAAAACCTCAATTATTTTCAAATAACCCCAGACATGAGTTAAATAGTTGTGATTAAAGGGAATTTTAAAGGTAGTTTTAAAAGCTACTCTTAAACAAAAACATCCAAATGCCGGGAATCTCATCATTAACCTGGAAGAAAAATTCAGAAATTAAAAAAGGAAAACACAGACCCCTGGAAACATTCTGTTGTTCAAACAAAAATTAAAAGCTTCTAAAAATCACTGGTATAAAAATAATGATGTAAAAATTAAGTATAAATCTAAACTGAAAGTAATTCAGCAAAAAGTTGTTCTTTCTTCTTACCAGGAATGCAACCTTTAATCAGCTTAAATTTTTTAAAACAATTTAAAATATGTACACAACCTCTTTCATTTGAAGTAATAAAACCCTGAAGAAGCGACTGAAAATTGCATGGTGAACAAACTGTTATTCATTTCATGTACTTATACCTATTAAAATGCATGCAACTGACTCAGCACTTGTTTTAACACAATTTAATCAAGACCAAGAGATCCTACATTATAAAGGTACATTTTCACTGAATAGGTATAGATAAGTGTTTGTCCAGAGCTAATCCTTTATTCTGAGGGAAACCTTTGATTCCATACTTTATTCATAGCAAACTCACTGTGACTGACATTCATCTGACATGGCAGGAGGTCACACACAGCATCAGTACCTCAATGAATTAAAACATTCTCACAGAGCAGTGTGAAAGGCCACAAGTGTCTTTTGACCAGTGATTCTCTGTCCTAGCTTGAGGATATCACAGATACACCTGGCAGCTATGGGGCTCCTCCCAACAAAAGGAAGGCAGGCCAATGCCCCCTTCCCAACCCAACCCATTTTCATGACATATACAGACTCTTCTCACCAGCAGGACTAAGAAATCCTGTCAACAAAATGAAAATCATCTTGACAAAAGGACAGACTCACTGATTTCTCAACTGGAGATGAAGGATAGAGTAAGGAGCTGTATGGATCACCATCATGAGAAAGGTAAAAAAAGTCATCATGGATCAAAATAATATACTAATCAAAAATACCCTTTAGATTTATCCAGACAAGCTATTCCTTATTGCTTTAATCTTATTGGGAAGGGGGAGAAGTAGACATAAATTAATTTCTTTCTTTATACATAGCTTTTTAACTACAGCAACAGCAAGACTTTACTCTGCAGAATCACTGTCTACCATTTAATGCCCATCTCTGCCTATGTCCAACACTTCTGTGCCTTCCGATTGCCAATAGATTTTTTCAGACCCCTTCTCCAACCTGTTAACTTAATTTTGAAGTCTAAGGCCATATTACAGTTTAAAGGAATCAGAAACTGGATTAGCAGCCACTCTTATCTGGACATCACCTCCACATGTAACAAGTACTCTCAGGATTCCACCACCCTGGTCTACAATGAAAACATGGGTAGCTACCATTGACAAAGGGAGCATCCTACAGAAGCAAACTCATTGAATCTTTTCATTCAGACAAAGAACTATCCACTGTTATTAATGCACTATGGTTTTAACTGAGTTTTGCATATATATATTATGTTATATAGCTCCTGCCCTCCTAGTTTGCTATTAGAAGGCCAGGGAGATGACACAAAAACATTTTTTAATGTAAAGCTTCTGACATTGACTTTTTCCCTTCTGTCCAAAAAATATGTTGACAATAAACATTGAGAGTCTGAGCAAAACATGTCATATACCTAATTTTCAAATAATTTAGCTATGAAGTTTTATACTGTAAATCTTCATTATACACTCCAATTTGTATTTTCATGGCAGGTCTCCATTGATCCACAGCAGTTCTTTCATAAAGCAACTGCTTTCAGGTAATTGGGTCAAATTGTTATTTTTACAAGTGTCTAAATACAAATTTACATAGATCTGTGACATTCCTTAGAATAAACAAACACACATGCAAACAGTTTACAAAAATATATTTAAGTATTGACTTGGCTCCTCCATTTTTATTTAAAATAATTGCACAAACATTTGAAAAAGCAAATCAGATCACTGACTGTCCAAATATTTCTCCTAGAAAATATATGCAGAAAACGTAAACACACAAGTTCTGCCATAAAATTAACTTGAAAGTAGCTGCATGAATCCAAGACCAGGCTGGCTAGAAGAAAGCATATCCATGCTCAAGGATGCTGTAGGAAGGGATAACCTACATCTTCACTAGGCAGGGAAGAGACACTTCAGCTATCCATGGCATATAACTAAGTGCCCACACAAGAAGAGCTGACTGTCTCAGAGTTATCATGCAGCTGGGTAAACCCAAGAAGCTCAATTCCTTAAACTTCAAACACATACTGGAAAATCTTCCATAGGACTCAGAATTCTTTGCTATCCGAGCTTACTGTAAATTAAAAGAGATCGCATTTTTCAAGCAGAAGGTGACCCTTGTTAACCCAGTAAGACCTAAGCAGGTGATGTTCTTCACAAAGAAGGTCCTTCTCATCTCAAGCAATCAGGACTGTGACTGAATACTAAGGGAACAGCTCCTATTTTTTGCTTTGCAGGGTGAAATATCACTGCTAGAAAGTTCTGATGGGTTAATCTGATATGATGCATAATCTCAAGCAAAAAGCCAAACTCGTGAATAGAAAGCATAAAACAGGAGACAGCCTTCCAGAACAATTACCATCTTATTCCAAGTGGGGTTTTATCTGGGAAAACTGCAAATTCCAATTCACAGCTGGCTTTTTTTAGATTTCTCTCTATACAGCAAAAACCTACTCATACAGTTCCATAATGGTAGCCAGCACTGCCACTCTATTGTCACTCAACAGGCAAGGACAGAGTTAGAGACTACAGAAATGCTCCAGTGAGGTGCTAAAGTAACAGATTATTGTTGTACACACAACTGGCATGGATTAAATGACCATTGAGTGCCTCACTAATTACCAGGACTTGCACTCTGCCATGACCTGAAAGTCACTGATGTGATGTACTATGTAATGCACAGTCTGGATGAAGTGAAGTAAATCTCTACCTAGAGATTTAAAGAGACACGCTAGGGTGGTTTTGATTCAATCTTGTTATTTATTGTTGAGTATTAATACCAGTAAAGACTATTTTGGTACTGTGGTTCTGTATAGTGAGACTGCAATGCATGATTGATACCATTGTACCTAAAAGGAAATAATTCTCAGGCCTTCACAGATTGGATTTGGGTGTTTGATTTCCACTGAAATTTAGAGAAAAACAGAAGAGCGCAATTACTATTTGTACCTCTGGAAAATTCCTCAAACTTACAACACATTTTTGTTCTTCTCTAACACAGGTATGGGAAATTTCAGCCTTCACAGAGATACCAAGGTGCAGTCTTATAAATTCTGGGCTATTTTTTACATTGTAAAAAGCCTTTCTATGCACTTTATGGACACAATAGCAAGAGAAGCACCCTACTGTCTCTCTAAATGTGTGTCTCTATAGACACAACATTATCAGCTCAGTTTTATCAGAAATATGTATCTTTGTATTTCTGATTGTAAGAGCTAGCAACCTACTACTGAAATTATAAGTAGCTTTATATTAATTTTTTTAGTAACAGGTTTGGTGTTTTGTTTTACATTTAATCTGCATCATCCATCCTATGACAACACAGGATTAATTGGGCGATTTGATATTATATTTTTCCTATCAGGACTGTAAATAGGCTACAATCTTGGGAAAGAAGTATCTATTAATAATTCTTAAAAGTAAATCATTCTCATTCTTCAAACACATGCAGTAATTTGAAAAGCATCACCAGGGTCATCAATGTTTTAAAATCTTCTCTGTCTCAAACCTGAAATTCTCCCATTTTCCTATTTTAAGGCAAGTATTATACTAATTCCCTTCAGTGTGCAAAACCAGATTTGTTCTGCAGTTTTCCTTTCCTTCAGCTGCAGGCCACTACGTGCAGTGAATTGCTGTAAAAGCTATTTTTATTGACAGGTATCTCCCCCCTCCACATCTCCACATCCTTTCTTTTCAAGTCTAAAATGGTGAAGCTGGATGGGAAAATGCTTGGCTGCTTTGTTTCAGGTCTGAGCAGTATCTTGCTTTCCCACAACAGGTATGCAGAGGCAGAGTGTGCTGCTGAATGCAGGAGACTTTGCCAGAGGCTCAAACCACCAGTTACTGCTGCTGTCTCAGGCACTGCAGATTTCTACTGACCATGGCTCTTTGCCAAGCTCTAATTAAGACACTTCAGTGTGTCAGGGAGTTAACCCTCCACTGCACATACCTTCTCCAGAAGCACCAAGGTATAAGCATCTTCCTCCTAAAAATCCCCCAGCAGCTTTCCTGTCACCAGTGCTGTGCAGTCTCCAAACCCGTAACATTTCTACCTCACCAATTCCTAAATGAATTCATAAATGAAGATGAATTAATGAGATAGTTGGCACTATAACTTTTAGCAGCATTTCTAAAAGTGAATATGCATTCTGCTTGCACTAATTTGGTGTGTATTGCCCTGGATATTTTCCTTCAAAGAAAAATACCTCAATTAGTCAAAGAGCAGAAATTCCCTTTAAAAAAATAAAGCAAGAATAGGCAGTTAAAAATTCTTTACTCTCCAGACAGTTTTTCATTTTATTCCTGAAGGTTGTGGAGCAGCAGCAATGTTCTCATAAGGAAAATGAGGAAATCTGAAGAATCCAGAGCTGCATTTTTATTTTACAAGAGATGAAACATAAACACATTTGCTGATCTATCAATACTATCTATTGGTCTCACACAAAGAACAACTGCCACGGGACTGAATGAGGGGAAGCTGTGACAATAGTCAGAGGGGGTAAAAGGAAACCCATGCCGAGGCTGTTTGCATCTGTACTTTATTGTTCAAAAACCCCATTTAAGCACTGCATCCTGTCTGTACATGGAAATCTTCCCTAATGAAAAGCAATATAAGTCACAGTGTGATGAGAGAAAAACTATGTCAATTTCATTCTGGTAACTAGGGGAAAAAAAACATCTGAACTTGAATATGGGAAATGTCCTCATGCAATAAAACCAACAGGAAAAAGCAAACTGTGTAAACTTCAAGAGAGTTACAAAATCAGAAAATGTAGTTGACTAGCCAGCAGACCTCATACTGCAGAGTATAAAAAGCAATCATAATGGAGACTTTGATTACTTTGCAGAAATAAATCTTGAATTTTATAGAGTCTAAACGAGGTAATTTGCAAGCTAATCCCAGTCCTTTACTCTTACTGTGCATTAGCCCCAGCGACAGGAAAACCAGAGCTGTGTTCCAAAGCCATTAATGATCTGATCTGGGTTTTGGACAAGTTCTCCTTTTTTAAAATTACATTCTTTGCTTTAGACAGTATGGTAACAACTAAAATACCTAAACCTTCCTACAGCTATGTAAAGCAACACTGAGTTCTTCATTCCAACCCATCCAGAACCCTACACAAGTCACATGAACACACTCATAAGTTGTCTCATTATTAGATGATGCTGTACATCACCTAACAAGAATTTAGGGGTTTTTTTTATTTAGTAAGAATAATTTCAAACGTTTTGTGCTATTTCAGTTTTCTGCTGAGATAAATGCACTTTTTAAAAACCTGAAGAAAATTTTTGTAAGGAAAACTGTTACCATTCAGCTGGATAGCTTACAGAACCATAAGGCCTTTCCCACAGGCTGTATGAAGACAAATCCTGGAAAGAGCAGTGGTGGCAGGAAACCCTTCATCTATAGGTACTGTACATTCCTATGCTTCTTCTCTGCTATATATATTTCTGTATAGCTGTAGTCCACATACGTCATGTATGGGAAAAGGGCTGTCCCACTTGGTGCTATCAGAACATTACTTCCTGTACTCAAAGGGTCTGCCCTCAAATATACTCTTAGAAAGGGGATTTCAGTTTCCATAGTGTTTTTTTGGACTCATGGGGGCAATGTGTGCCAAGCATGCTGGATTTTTTACACATTGGTTATGATATCCCAGGCCCTTTGTTGAAACAAGCCAACTAATTTCTCATAGAAACTCTTTTTCTTTTTAATCACACTTCATTCTCCTTCTAAGAAAGGTACATGAAACTAAGGCCATTCAGGTTATGCCTATATATGCACCATATGTAAATTGCATAAATATGCATTATATTCAAGGTTGACCTTACCATTAAGTATAACAACTTCAGAAAGAACTTCAGAGCCCATACTGAAGTTATTCTCCATCAAGTACAGGCCAGAATGTTGAGCACACATATTGCAGGTAATCAGCCTTCAGTACACATCCAAGAACTCTAAATTTCTGCCCTTTCATTTTGTCTGGAACTATAAGAATTCTGTCTATAATGTCTTGTTTGCTGAAGCATGAGGCCAAACTATGTATACTATGCAAGACCTCTCTTGATTACATTGATGTTACTACCTTATTGCTCCAAGTTTTCAACTCTTCTTTCATTATGCAGCACCACCTTGCAAATATACAAGAATGCTGCCGTGGTTAATGCCTATTTCAGTATGTTGGGTGACATATCTAAAGACAAGTCAACTCTGTCTTTTTGAAAAGTGTATTCTTGTAACTCCTTTTGAATTACATAAAGAGACAACAAGAATTACAGCTGAGATATCACAGGATGCACACGACATCAAAATGGGAGTACCCAAATTAAAAGTTTGATTAAGTTTTACTTATTAGGTAAGACACGGAAAAAGACAATTTGACCAGGAAGATTCTTGATCTCTGCTAAGAATTCTCATTATAAATTCATCCTGATTTTTCATATTTGAAGTGGAATGACTTTTCTCAGTTATAGAATTAAAATGTTTTAAGGAGTGTAAGGCATTTACAGACAGGATAAATCTTTAGTCTCATTTATCTCCTGTATAATAATACAGCTGAAAAGAACATTTATTTAGACAACTGAGTCCTTTAGATTACATCATTCCTTGGTATTCCCTTTACACTAAAAATTAACAGCAGGTATTGAAAAGGAAATACTCTATTTTGAATATTCATTTTTTAAGCAGAGAAATGAGCAAGTGGTTTAGAAGACAAAACCACATAAGTGAAAAAAACCCCAATTTTTAAGACTATTTAGTATTTTTACAAATTTATTACATCTACTGGGAAATGCACAAATAGAACTTTCTATATATTTGGAAAAAATTGTGTTGACTCAGAGGCAGCAAAGACTGTATAAAGACCTGGTATAGCCTAGAAATGGTGCTAAGAAAATGTATTCTTTCCTACAGCACTAAGTATTGAGGAGTCACAGAATCAAGTTAATTGTGAAGATGTAATTTAACTGTCTTTTGCTGGCAGATGGACTCAGTCTTTCCTTACTGTTGTCTGCCTGAAAACCACAGTAATGTCAACACATTTCTACATACACTTGAAATATTTTTGGGGTTTGCACGTTTTAACCTTGCTTTTTTTCGTAATAAACTCAGTCCATTCCCTAGAGGCCTGTAAGGAGTAGAAAAAGGTAGAAATCGAGTAGAAGTCAACTGACAAAAAAAGAAACATAACGAATGCCTGCACAAGGCAATTTTAGAGATCTATAATACAAACAGGTTCCCTTAAATCTGAAGAGACTACCTTTACTTCCTCCCTACTCCATGAATGAAGAACCAGCTCTCTGATCTGTAACAGTGGATATACCTTTAAAGGAGAACATTTCACTCTTTTAGAAATTACAATCCTCCCATAATGTTAGAAGATCACATACTGAAAGATTACACCCATATATCTGTATCTATATATTTATATCATAATATGTAACATCTACTCTCCCTGTTTCATGACAGTCCACATAGCAACAGCACTTCAGAATAATTTACGCCTAAGGAGCAGCAATGGGATGCAAATGCAAGAAGCAGATAACCAACCATTCATTCCTGCAAGTGATCCCTTAAAGCAGGGAATTATCATCTGGCTGCACTTCTCTCCTGCACTGCAGCCAGGGCTGCCCACACTGACTGTGCTCCCAGCTTTGATGTGGCATAAAGTCACCCAGGACCCTGTAACCCTCTCTCCTAATTTCTACAGTGGTATATCTATCCCAGCGCTCAAAGTGGTGCAGGACAGAAAAGCAAGCCGTTTTAATAATTCTGCATGCTATGTAGAGATCTCTTCCCTCTCAGTAGAAATGGAGAGAAGAGAGGGGGATGAGAAAGGATGTGTCAGACTAATTTACATGCAAATACTGTGCCCTCAGTTCCAAAGTACATTCAAAGAAAAAAGTTTCCTAAAATAATTTATGGCCAGGAATGTTATACCACTCTTGTACACTTACCACTAAATTTTGAAATGCTGTCTTATTGATAATGAGGGTCTGTGATCTGGCAATCCTGCCAATTCTTCCTATGGGGACCAGAACCACTGTAAGGTGCTTGCAATAAAAAAAAACAAAACAAAACAAAGTGGCTGTGTGCAGAACTGTTTTGCACAACAGGATTACAGAAGTATTTTGCTGCTTCTCCTGATCTAAAACCCTTAAATAATAACTGGTTCTAGAGCTCAAGTCATAGCCTGCAGCTATGGGAAAAATCTGATGCACAAGGGAGCAGAAATACCCAAGCAACTGCACTCAGACTTATTTCTGCCCACTTGGATAAAGTATCCACCTTGTTGACCTGTCAGTCTTGCTAATCCACCCTCAATTTTCAGTTAATATCATTAAAGTTCAGCGTTTGAGAGCCTGGAGGGAGAGGCGAGCACCCCGTCCCCTTTTTCCACGGGGCGGTAACCAGATGTCAATGGCTGCAGCTGTGACTACATAATTACCTGTTTGCATGAACGCGGACCGCAGTTTAGATTTAATAGGTCAGACGACAATGCAGCAAAACGCATTTAGCCCACGATTACCCCTTTTCAAACATTCTCTCGCTCGCAACTTCGACCCTGGGAACATTGCGGGCACAGACTCGGGTCAATAAGAAACATTGGCCGGCACAATGGGGCTGGCCTCAAACAGCGCTGTTGACAGACACCGGCACAAAGGCGGTGAATAGAGTCCCCCTCAGTTCTCACACAGAGCGAAGAATGAGTCAGTGTACTGCCGCTTTAGTGCTCTGTTTGTACAGTGTATACAGCTTTTGTCCCCCGCCACTGTTCCGCGCTCAATGGGGGCTAAAGAGCCGAGGAAGTGAAGGCGGAAGAATGGCTGGGCGCGCACCCCGGCAGCCAGCGGCGCTCGGCGGCGCTGACGCTGCAGCGCGGAGCCGGAGCTGCCGGCCACGGCTCCCGGCCCGGCACCTCCACACACGCGTTCTGTCTCCTCCGGAACAGCTACCTGCCCTCCCACAGCACCCAGTGCACGGCTGCCGCTTCCACCGGCAGGAAAAACCGAGCACGGGATTCGGAATCACAGAAAGCCCATGCCCCTTCAAAAGGTGCACCAAAGGCGGTAACAACGGAGCTGTAATTTTAAATCCCCACCGCACAGGCTCAACTGAGAAGTGAAACAAGACAACCACAGCTTTAGTTTGTGCAAATAATGGGTCAGCGAAAATTTAACACATCTATGATACTCGACAAGCACCTCTATTATTAGTTATCTATTAGCAGAAAAAAAAAAAATCACTTCATGTAGATTGCTACTACTCTTCAAATAATGATTTTTGTCAACTTTCCCTTTATGGAAATGGCACTTCTATTATTTACATTACCATACTTGTGAGCATGTTTAAGAAACCAACGTAGCCCTCTAACACAACATCAGAAGTGTTACCTTCACCTGCTTCCTATCACAGAATCATAAAATGGCCTGGGTTGGAAGAGACCTTAAAGATTATCTAGTTCCAAACCCCCAGAAGTGAGCAGGGACACCACTAACTCTATGCAAAATGTGCAGACATTTTGCTAAGGAGTGAAATCTTTGCTTGCAAAGAGTATTAAGGTTTTTGAATGATTAGCATAAAGCTAATAAGAGATTTAGCAATTGCTCTTTAACTCATGCAGACCGTGCTACAGATAAAGTCATACATAATGAAGTCGAAGAGAAAGAACTGTTTAGTATATTTTAAGACTCTGAAGCGGTTTTAAAAAATAAAGGAAAAAAGGAGAAGAAGAAAATTGTATTCTAAAATAAACCAAATCTCTGTATTTCCATGAATGGAACACAAAGAATATTGTTAATTTTATCACTAATAGCAAAGTTAGTAACAGCAAGTTCTCTACTGCTCTTTCAATTTTAGTTTTTAAGCTCAAAATACTAGAATGTTATTATGTTAAGCAGCTACAGAAGAAAGCTCCAGAATACTAAAAATAGTATGTGTTTAATGCCAGAAAAAAGAATTGAACCCACAAATTGAAAGTTTCCTTATGTATGAGCTAGTCAGAAAGATTTTGGGAGTCTTGAAGTTTTGATTTTAATTCTTGGCAAACAAGTGGAGAGCAAGTAACCTTAAAGATACATGAAGACTTTCTCCTCACATACTTTATTTTAAAACAGCACAAGAATTTCTAGTATTTATACCTACATAGAGCCTTATTAAAAAAGGCAGGCCTGCCTGCTCTGCACACTAGATATAAGACATATGACTGCACTTGAGTATCCTGGCACTGATAAAGTAAAAGTATTGATGCCAAAGTATGCCTGCAATCTTATCAAGGATCTGATCAATGATGTTACTGAACGGTTTTTAATTTGCTTTAAAGCAGGAAAATCCTCACCTTTCAACTAATATTAGGGTCCTTAAATATCTTGCCACAGGAATGTTCATAGATCTAAAGGCTGATAAAGCTAGAAGAACTAACATCTAGCATGATTATTTTCTCTTATAATGAATGGGAAATTCTAGGAGAAAGTCCTTTCAAATTTGATCTATGATGTGAAGAAAATGGACACAAACTCTACCAATTCTAAATGGTAAGGGATGAGGAGCAGCCCAAAAGCTTGTGAGTCAGGATTAAACTAACAGCAAGGAAAGGTGACATTATAGCCCACTACAGGTCACCTGACCAGAAAGACCAAGCAGATTCAATCAACATTCACAATCTCTGACCCTCATGGGGGACTTCAACCACCCCAATACCTGTTAGAGGGACACACAGCAGGGGATAAACAACCCAGGAGGCTCCTGCAATGTGTTGATGGCAATGCCCATCTTCAGTGATACAGGAGCCAAGGAGGAGAGGTTAGAGAATCATAGAAGGGGTTAGGTTCAAGGGACCTTAAAGATCAACTAGTTCCAGCCTGCCACCATGGGCAGAGACACCTTCAACTAGACCAGGCTACTCCAGAGGCCCATCCAATCTATCCTTTAACACTTCCAGGCATGGAGCATCCACAACTTTCCAGGGCAACCTCAGGTGTGCCTCACCACCATCACAATAAAGAATTATTTCCTGATATCTAATCTAAATCTATTCTCTTTCAATATGAACACATTCCCCATTGTCCTGCCACTACATGCTCTTGAAAACAGTCTTGCCCCATCTTTCCTGTAAGTTCCCTTCAGGTACTGGAAGGCTGCAATTTGGTTACCCTGAAGCCTTCTCTTTTCCAGGCTGAAGAATCCCAATCTTTCCTGAGGTGCTACGCTGGTCCTTGTTCTCGCCAACAAGGAGGAGCTTGTGGGGACTGTGAAGCTCAAGGGCAGCCTGAGCTGCAGTGACCATAAAATGGTGGAGTCCAAGATCCTTAGGCCAGTGGGAAGGGCTCACAGCAAGCTCACTACCCTGGACTTCAGGAGAGCAGACTTTGGCCTGATCTGCTTGGAAAGGACCATGTGACAAAGCTCTGGGGGAAGCTCAAGAAAGCTGGTCAATACTCAAGGATCACTAAGAAGGAATTTAGGCAAAAAAACCCAAAGGCCTAAGTTCATGACCAAGGAGCTCCTGGACAAACTCAAACACAAAATGGAAGCTTACAGAGGGTGAAAGCAGTGGGACTAAGTGCACCCTCTTGGCAAGTTTTCCAATGACACCAAGATGTGAAGTGCAGTCAACACACTGGATGCCATCCACGGGGACCTTGACAGACTTGAGACATAAACCCATGTGAACAACACAAAGGCCAACAAGGCCAAGTGCAAGGTCCTGCACATGGGCAATTCCAAGTACAGGCTGGGTGGAAAATGGACTGGAAGCAGCCCTGAGGAGGGAGTGCTGGTGGACAAGACACTCGATCCAGCAACGTGCACTTGCAGCCCAGAAAGCCAGCTGTGCTCTGGGCTCATCAAAAGCAGTGTGACCAGCAGATCAAGGGAGCTGATTCAGCGCCCCTACTCTGCTCTCCTGAGACTCCCACATGGAGTACTGCATGCAGCTCTTGGGCCCAAAACACAACAAGGACATGGACCTGTTGGACTGACACCAGAGGAAGGTCATGGAAATAATCACAGGATGCTGAGATACTGAACCAGGTTGCCCAGAGAAGCTGTGGATGTCCACCCCTGAAGGTATGAACCATCCCTTTAATGCCCAGCTGGATGGGGCTCTGAGCAACCTGGTCAAGGGAAAGGTGTCCCTGCTCATGGTGGGTGGGTTGAAACTACATGATCTTTAATGATCCTTCCAACACAAATGATTCCATGATTCTATGATAAATCCCCTCAAACTTCCTTTCTTCATTTTTGTTTTTTAAAGCCTAAATCACTGCTTAGCACGTTAGCCTAATCTAACTCTTGTCATACATTATTCCTTTCCATTCACTTACTATAATTTAGTTTTAGATAAGTGCACCACTGGTGTGTACTCCAGGCCCAAGCTAAGCATACTCTTAATAAATCTCGCAGAAGCAGGCAAGTATTTCACAAACTTCCACATTACAGCAATGTGTTATTCAAGTCAAAGTCCCAGAAAAGGATATTGTATTTGCTGCCACGCATCACTGCTGCTCTGCATCCCTCCCAGGCTGGCAGCAGCAGCAGCTCTGCCTCCTGCCAAGCAGAGGATCACAGCTTGTTTACTGAGCTGTGTCTGGAGGAAGCAGAGCGCGTTTCAGTCTCATCTCCAGCAGCCCTGTCAAGCCAGCTGCCAAGAGCAGTCTTGAAAGGCTTTGGGGGAACAAAACCTAGTACTTAGGAGCTAACAGACTGGTCCAGCACCAGGGACCCAAAGATGAGCGAGGTGGCACGAGCACTACTCGATCTAAAACACTTTTAGATGACTTCAAATATATAAAGTCAAGGGAAAAGAAGTAACTGATCCCTCCAAGTGGAAGGACAGATTAGCAATCACCTTATAATTACCACTGAGATTAGGATCTCTGTGTTAATACTTGAAGTTAATGAGTACAAATTGCAGATAAATTAAACGCATATGCTACTTACATTTCCTTACGATGTATGGAAAAGGCCTGAAAATTCTGATTTGACATTTTAGATCATAATTAAAAATATATATATATTTAAACTAACACTCCATTACTTCCAGAAGATTTCAGACAGGTTAAACATGCATGTTGAGCATTTCCATAAAGAAATGCTTCACATAGCTTTACAGGAACCTTGAAACTCATTCAGTAAGATCTCACTGCCTTTGCAAGGCCTGCTAACTACTCTGAAAATAAAGAACAAGAGGTTTCAGAGGACATGTACGCAATCCTTTATTTCTTCTAATAAGATCATTAATCAAAGAAAAATTGCTTAAGCCTTTTTCCTCTTACCCTAATAATGAAAAGTCACCAAACACTAATAAATGATTGGCATATTTTGTTGTACCCAAATGGTTATTTCTCTGCCTTCAGAGTCAAATCTCAGTTTCTCGGTTAAGTGGGTACATGCTCACAGAGTGTGACCACTTTATGTGTGCTTCTCCACGTGACCAGAGCCTGCCAAGTCTCAAAGAAGATTATTCAAAATACAGCTTCAGTATTTTTCAGAACAATCCCTCCAGTATCTAAAGAACTGGGGGGCTGTTGTTATTTCTCACCCAAGCTGGGACTGGATTTTAAGTTCTTTAGGCAAGTAAAATGCTAGGATGGGAAAATAGAAAATTTGCCTTTCTTGACAGCTATCACAGAAGGAAAAAGGGTTTTGGTTTTGTATTAAAAAAATGCCCCATGATTGGTTCTCATAATGCTTCACATTTCAGTGTCCATAAATCATGGCTACGTTCAGCAAGTTCACAAAGCAAAAGACATCTGCATCCCTTCTTGGCTGCTATCATGTCTAAAATGCTGACAGAGCCATGGCAGCAGTGACCACACACAGACTCCAAAATCTATTAAGGCAAGTTTTAACAGCTACTGAATACTCTTAGAACAGTTTCCCAAACCCTCTTTTTTCTTTTTAAATATATGGGTCTTCACTTACACTGCAGTTCTTCCAGCTCAACAGCAATACCTGTCTAGAATTTTAAGTTCTATCTTAAACATTCTATCTATCTTTTTTTTAAGAAAAGTCAGGCAAACAAATAGAACAGCAAGGACAGTGTTATCAGATGCTCCTTACTCAGTCAGGGCATATATATACAAGCTAAGTGTTGCTTTAGTACTATTGCCTCTGCTTCTTGCTCCAAAACATTGGATACAAAAATTATACTCATTTGCTATTCCTGTCCTAGCTCCACAGGAGTGCATGTGAAAAGACAAGAAGCAAGGACTGTTGGTTTTGTTAGCATATTAGTGAGCTGAAAAGGAGAATAAATTAGTCTTAAATGACAGACATGTAATAAAATGTTATTTATTTTTATCTCTAAACACCACACATTTTTTAGTTCAGAACTGCTGTGCTGCCTAGTAGCAGCAAAGCAGCCAAATCCCCTACACAGTCTGGCAGCACTCAGCCTTAAAGCCTTACCTTGCTTTGTAGGAATTTACCTGGTTTTGTGCCCTGGTTGGGTAACGGCATCTAAATAGGCTGACATAGAGTTATAGAAAGCATCAGGGGAAGAAAAGCATCTGTCATGGGTTTGGTGTGTAGGAGTAACAGAATTAATTTTATCAGTCTTTTGGGCCTGTTCCAAGCTGCAGTAAACACCCACTCCTCCCTCTGCTGAACCATCCCTCTGTACCAACCGGTGACTTCAAATAAAAATGCGTTACTAAATAAATCATCAATGGCTAGAGACAGCTTTTAAGTATCTCCAAGAACAAGATTCCACAACCTCCCTGGGTAACCTGTGTCAGTGCTCAGTCACCCTCACAGTAAAAAGCTCTTTCCTGATGCTCAGAAGGAACCTCCTGTGTGTTGGTGTGTGCCCACTGCCCCTGGTCCCATCACTGGGCATTGCCGACAAGAGCCTGGCCCTGCACTCTTTGCCCTCTCACTTGAGGTATTTGTACACATTGATGAAATCCCTCTGACCCTTCTCTTCCCCAGGCTGAACAGCCCCAGCTCTCTCAGCCTCTCCTCATCAGAGATGCTCCAGTCCCTCCAGCATCTGAGGGGCTCTTCATTATACTGTCTCTTGTACTGAACACAGGATTCCAGGTCTGGCCTCACCAGGGCAAAGTGGAAGAGAAGGATTGCATCCTGCCACCTGCTTGTCTAATGCAGCCCAGGACACCATTCAGTTTCTTTGCCACAAAGGCTCACTGCTGTCCTATGTTCAATTTGGGTGTCCACCAGGACCCCATATGCCTTTTCTGGCAAGCTGCTTCGCATCCCGGTGGCTCCAGTACGTACTGGTGCCTGGGGCTGTACCCTCCCAGGAGCAGGACTTAGCACTTTTCTTGCTGAACTTGATAAGGTTCCCATCACACCATTTTTCCAGCCTGCTGAGGCCACTCTGGACAGCAGCACAGCCACCCTGCGTAACAACTCCAAGTTTTGTAGTCTGTGCAAACTTGCTGAAGGTACATTCATGTCCCATCACTGAGGTCATGAATGAAGATGTTAAAGAGGACTGGAACCATTATTGACCCCTGGGGTATATGGCTAGGCACTGGCCTCCAGCCTGAGAAATCTTCATATTATATAGCAGACTGAGAAGAATTATCAGTGAAATAATTCTGTACATCTCTAGCTTTACTAACATCAACAATTTTATCAGTCACAGAAGAAGATGAATTGCCATTTTTTAAAAAAGTTGGCTTAATTAAAGATTCCTAATCTGCCAAATTAAAAAAAATTATGTGAGCCCAAAAACTAAATAACCCAGAAAGACATAAACCAAAAAATAAAAACAACTTTAAAATCATTATTTGTGGGAAGCTTGACTCATGCCTTCTAAGAGCTTGAGGTTGATATATATTACCTGCAGTGTTTCCCTAGCTGTGTTAATTCCCTTCTCAGACTCACTTACTGAAACTATTCCAGAGGGGTGAATAATAACCACTCCATGGTTATATGATAGCATTAATTTTCCTGAGCAAGATCTTTGTTATATGAAGACTTATAATTCACATTTGGTCCCAAACATCATTAATTCAGTTTCTCAACCTAGAAACTAAATAGCTTCTGTCTTTGGGCAAGTCTACACCTCTCAGAGGATTGCCATGCAGAGCACATGAGCCAGTTTAGGCCAAACTTCTCTCCCAAAATTAAATCAAAAGCCACATCAGCACAGCACTGCAGCTCAACTCACTGTGCTGACAAGAAGGTTTAGTGCACAGTTACATCCAACCTAATAAAGGCAGTTATACTGCTACAATAACCTGGACTGTTACAGGTACAGGACAAACTGACCAGACTTTAAGCCAGAAACATCTGCAACTTGCTCTGTGGTTTAGTCAAGTACAGTTGCCTGTACTCCTGAAAAGTACCATGTTTGTATAACTGGCAGGAGCCTACCTCATCCACTTGACCCAGAGCCACTGATGAGTGAAACGCGTTGGGGAGTATCACATTTTATCTTCTTTTTTCTCTGCCGGAGTCAGGATTAAATGCTGGAGTAGACAGTACTTCTTGTTTGGACTCAGATGTTTATTAATTCTTATCTATATTACAGTGAGTTCTACAGCACTTCTAGCTAACACGCTAAAAATGGAGACGTATCTCTCTCTCTACAAGACCTTTTAAGGCCTAACTGTCCAATTAAGAACAAACACCTAAATTATTTTTACTTTTAACACAATAACCAATTGCCCGTGGCCGCAATGCAGAATTTTCTATCCAATTACAAAAGTACCACCTAAACCTATGGAGAAGAAGGTGAAGAAAGAAACCTCCACCCTAAAACCTCCATCTTGCTTTATATGTATTACTATATTCCAAAACCTTAAATTCTAAATTTTCCACCATGTGATATTACACACTTAATTCAAACTACACACCAGTGATCCCAATTCTGTCATTCAATTTTGGAAGCCTTCTCCATGGCCTCAGGTCAAAAGCAGTGTTTTCCTGGGCGTCAGTGCCTGTCAGCACAGACAGTCCAAAACTCTTTCCAAGGTTCCAACATGGAATGTTTTAAGAGTTTTCAAAAAAATCCATTATCTTCTGCATCTGGAGTGGCTGAGATTCTGTGAGCCTTGTCTAGCTATTGAGAAAATCAATTACACTTCACTAGAGGTATTTAAGTGAAATTGTTTGCTAATAGCAAGGCTTTCTCAAAGGTGAGGGAGAAAAAATCCTAATATGCTGCACACAGAGATTCAAGTCATTTATTTTCATCAATCTCAGAACAAAATACTAGAAACAATTTTAATTCTTCTGCCAAGTCATGAGTTTACAATTCTAGTTTCTGCAGTTCTAGCACCTGGATTAGGGGAAAAGAGAGAGTTTAACTACTCATCTCCTACAGACCGCACTCAAGCCATCCAATGCAGTAGTAAGTTTCCCAAGACTTTTTTTTTTCCCCTATCATGTATGTGTGCACGTCCACATATGAGAAAAAGTGTGGCTTAAAGAATATTTACAGACTTTGACATTGCCAAAAAAGCTCCAGGCCACCTATGGTCTGCTTTGTTCTCCCAAGACATTTTACATAGCATATTTCATCTCTCATTATCACGATGCCCTGGGAAAATAGAACCGGTAAAACTTTTTTTATCAGTAAATGCTACTAGTTTTGTGAGGGTTTTTTCTCTAAAGGCCATCAGATCTCATAACTCACTGCTATTTAAACTAATGATAGAAGCAAAAGGTAAGGATCAAAATTGATTAGCAGGGTCACGTGCACTGCTGCATCTGTATTCCTAGATCTATGTCATATCTTCTGTACCAAAAGCTGCCCAGGCTGCCTCATTAATATGGACTAGTTGTACTGTTGAAAACTAACACCTGTCCCATGGTATCATTACATAACTAAACTCTAAAGTACCTATCTGGGATGAAAAACTAACAGCGTAGTGAAAAAAAAAATGTTTACAGACTTTGGGGTCCAGGAACTTTGGAAGCAATATCTTGTGTATTACAGAACTCCACAAAGCCAACACCTCCATTTGTGGTTGGAAATAACCACTGAAGAATGATATACAGTGGGTGGCAAAAACAGTCACAATTGTAAAGTAACCAAGCAAATAATAAGCTGTGTCCATAGGGGATAAAAATGCTGTAATTTCCAAAATGCATGCTGCTATAAATAAGTTAGAGGTTATTTGCTGCAGCACACAGACCAAGTTTGCAATCACAGAGCTATTCTTCGTGCCTGTTTTAAAAAAAGCAAGCTGAAATTGTTCGACAGCAGACAGAGTGGCACCACATGCATTGTTTGGGCTCGGAGCAATGGTGAATTGCACTATATGGAAGCTTTGTAGAAAAGGCAGCTCCTGCCACCTCCTTGAATTTAGCCCTCTTCAGTATAAATAATAAGGTTTTCTTTTTAAGTTGCAATGCTGGTATGTGGGAACAGGACAACATCATCAGTCCTGCTTACCATTTCTCCCTGGTACTTGGACATAGTTGGAGACCAAAGGCTGACCAGAGTGCCAAATGCCAAGTTTGCTGATGACTAGTAAAAACCACCTTGGTCCTCAGAGAATTTCAACATGACATTCTCATAATTTTAATCACAGAAAGAGACTGGTTTTCACAATGTGGAGACCGGCTGTCTGGTTATGTTTTCCACAAAAGATACAAACTGGAAAAGATTCAGGAAAGCGTGTGTGTGTGCACTCATCATTCTATACTTCAGCAAATTTGAACAGGTCATAATTATTTAACAATTCAAAAATTATAGCATACTCTAAGTTTATCTTTCAAAATGCAGAGGAATTTTTCCCTCCAATAAGACGCTTACCTGATAGGTAGAACTTGGAAGAAGGAGAGGAAACGTACAAAGACTACTTTGATTTCAGATAGCCATTTAGTGTTACAAATATCAGCAACATGGCACTGATAGACCAAAACCATTTGACTTATAGGCACAAAGGAAATCTCTGTCATAGAGACTTACAAATACTCCCAAGTTGCTTACTTATGTCACTACTTTTTTTTCTAATAGGCAAGAAATACTTTCCAAACAAATGAAAAAAATGAAACCACGTTAAAAAAAAATCTCAGCTGATGACAGAAGAATAAAGATAACTTTGTTGGAAAGACCAGGTAAGTGGTCATGTTGACTAAATAAGATTATAATACCAGGTATTTTAGTAAGTTTTCTAATTTCTGCTTTAAATATGCATAAATGAGCAAAAATTATTTTGAAAACTTTCCAAAAATGTTAGCAGAAGATATAATATACTACTGCAATACAGCAACCTCTGAAACATGTTAACTGCTTAAAAACACTCAACAGAACTGCAAATTCTAACAGTTCAGTAGTAAAGTATTGGTAAAAAGCTGAGCAATAATATGCAAGTTGAAAAAAGACTTACTAACTTGCATAATGCAGAATAGATACAACAATACATAATTGTAACTAGTTAGAAATGTAACTACCTAATATTTATATTGGAAATATATATTAACAAACAGTATTGAAAAACACAATACAGAGAATGAGCCTGGGTCAGATATAAATAATTACCAATGGAGCACATGAATGAGGCAATGGCAACAAAAAATGATGGAAGGAAGGGAAGGAAGAGAATGCATTTCGTGCAAGAGACAGGACAAAATTTTCACAGTAGCTGTGAGGGAGCTGAGCCTGGAGCTATGTGGGCAGGCCTAGGTTGCTATTCTATCACACATCACTGCCAGGGGTGGAGATAAGGGATTCTCCCTTCCAGGAAGAAAAGCATGGCTTGGTCAAGAAAAATCAACAGGAGGGGGAAACCCTGTCATTGAGGTCCTCTGTGAGTTTTCTTATCTCATTGCTATTTCCAGTAAATTGTTCTTATCTCAGCCCTTAATTTTCACCTTTTTCTCAACTCTATCCCCAGAGCAGGAAGTGGAAGGGGAGGAAAGACTGGGGAGCAAGCAAGAGGCATCTGGTTTGGGAAAGTCTTGGGACAAGTGGGCACTAAATTGGGGAGTGCTGGCCCAAACCACGACAGAGTGCTGGCACATTTTCTCAATCTTGTATGAGTTTTTTTACAGTCTGAATACTTATAGACAAACCTGTAGGAAAAAGACTGCTCTGGAATGCAAACTAATAGAAAAGGGAAGCAAAGAAAGGAAGAAACCACTGATTTAATGACAGTGAGCTAACAGCAATAATTTGAACATCAAAATAGAATCGGAAAATTCTGTCAGAACCGTGTTCATTCTCCTCCCATACCAAAATTGGGAGTTAAAAAAACATCTCTCAGTGGACCTGCTTTCCTAAGCAAGATGACACCACAGAAATCAAAAGTGGTTTTCTACACCAATCCAGCATCCTCTGCATTTTACCAGTAACTTCAACACCCACAACAGTAATTTTTAAGAAATCACTAAGTTTCTACAGGTTGCCAGTCTCTTTCATATGACCTGTTCTTTCTGCATCTGCATAAGTTTGAAAATGGTACTTGCAAAAGCATAATATATTCTATCACCTGAACTGCTAGTTAACAATTTCCTTCTTTCCTGTTGAGAATTACATATTACAGGTAAAGTGCTATTTTGCTGGGAACAGACATCAAAAAGTAAGTAGACCACTGTAAAAACAAACATGTACAACTAAATCCAGCATTATTGCAGCAAGATATGTGTACTTTATATATCACATTAATTGCCTTTTTTTTTACTACTAATAGTTTCATCAACATTCAAAGCTTGAAAGCCAAAGGATGTGCCAGGCTGGCAGACCAGCACCACTCCAGTCAGCAACAGTACAGGACAGGGAAGAAATATACACTCTAAGGAGTAAACATGGTTAAACATTAATTTGATGCCTGTGATTCCCCTGGCAAAGAAAGAGCAAAGGCTGAATGCTGAGTCTCTCAGTCAGTACAGCCTTCCACCAGCTGTTTGGTCATTACATATTTTAAAGAAAAGAGTTAGAAAGATATGTTTCCAACATCTCTCTCTAAACTTTCTCATAGTAATATTGCACCATTACATACACAACAGTCAGGGAAAGGAGGGCTCAGCAAGCAAAGACTGAACCAGACACTGACCTGTTCCCTTGTGCAAGGCTCTCTGCCTTGAGAGGTGGTGAGAGCAGGGTGCTTTGTGTGAGGCAGCTCATTCTGGTTGAGATGCACTCGTTCAAACAGCATATACACATGGCATCAAAACAGAGTAGGTAACTCCAAACTCACCCTCCAGCTCAACACATGGTGACTGTTTAATACACAAACTGGAACTAAACCAAACAGTGTCTTATTGAAATCCTTTCCCAGGAAGAGCCTCTCTTCATGCACCTTTCTCTTTTTGCTTTAGAAAATTGGTATTTTTAATCTTACAAGACCTTTGGAACAGTTTCCCCTGCTACTTTCAACATTACTTTCAACATAAATTTAAGACTGTCTTAATAAAATGAATGTGCTAGAAAACAACCAGCCTTATTCACACTACCTAATCTAAGAAACCAGATTAGTTTAAATTCCATTCTGACCTTATCTATAAAATATTTTAAAAATAGAACAAAAAGAGAAGAATTTAAAATGTTTCCCAAATAAAATTCACCCTGGCAGTCATTCAAACAGAGTAAATATTTTTATACAATTTGCAGAAACAGCATTAGGTAATATTTTATGGTGCTCATTAAGCTGTCATGTTCTAAATCACAACCAGCATGAAATGATTTCTTCTCTTCTCTACTATTTAAGTTTGGCAAATATGCACTGTATAAAAGGTGTCAAGTAAAATTGCCACAGGATATACTGGAAATCCCTGCACCAGCTGCATACTCAAGCATAAAGGAAGTGTCTTTCTGATTCTACAGCCTGATAATACTGGAAGTTGCTGGAGGGTTACAGCAGTC
The DNA here is from genome assembly GCA_034336665.1 of Luscinia megarhynchos. Classification (NCBI taxonomy): domain Eukaryota; kingdom Metazoa; phylum Chordata; class Aves; order Passeriformes; family Muscicapidae; genus Luscinia; species Luscinia megarhynchos. The sequence goes on from JAPFBE010000002.1 coordinate 73,288,983, forward strand.
TTTGAAAATAAAGCTTCATTACACTGGCATGGAGAGGTGCAGTTTAATCCTCTTTGGAAGCTGGTCCTGCAATCCTACATTTTAGAAAATTGCTGAAAGCCATTGTGCTTTTGATGGGAATTGGTCATTAACAGTACAGGTGCAGACCATGCAAGAGGCAGTGTCAGCACAATCCCTTCCCATATTTTCTGCTTCTCAGGAATTCCATCTGATAATGACAGAAGCAGGTTTTAACAGCACCTTTTTGCTATGGATTAAGTTGTTGTTTATTGTAAGATAGACACTTTCTTCTTTAGGACTTCAATTCTTCTGCATGTTAAAAGAGAGAAAAAATACACTTTCTTCCCATTGCTTAAAAGGAATCTTATTTACTACAGACTCTTCCTCATTTATAGAAATTTTGAATATTTAACAGAATTGCTATGCTGTTGACATAAAAAGAAAATTTAATAAAGCATTGAAGTCAGAGTGCATCAAGAAACATGTTTACTAATTGTAGTATATATTTAATAAGTACAGCATATATTACATGTGATCTTGAAACTGTAAAGGTAATAAATACTCCTGACCTAGTAAATAAACCCAAAATAACAAAATTATACTGCTATTTACAATTAAATACATCCTTGCCTGACCCCAGTGAGCTTTTACCAACAACATATTTGATCTCTGAGTAAGCCAATGCATTCTTCCAATCTCACTACCATCAATGCTGATTACAAAATGTATTTTCTGCAATTCTATAAAACAGATGTCCAAAAAAAGGAAAACAGTCAATGAAAACCACACAAAAATAGCTAGTTCTTCAAATGTTTATTCAATTTAAATTTTGCATTACTGTTCTAAGGTTTCTTTTCCTTAAAGTTTGTGGTATTTTGTTTGGGGTTTTAGTTTGGGTGTTTTGGTTTTTTTTTAAAGCTGAAATTTCTTTTAGAAGAACTGGCGGGGGGAAATGTATTTATTTAGCTACTTCAAATTTTCCATGTGAGGGACACCTTTTTTTTTCAGTTGCTTTTTACTCAAGACAGTCTTTGGGGTGAAATCCTTTCTTATGGCCACATGGTGGTAGCACTACAGGGTCTTTCACTTGGACATTCCAAAAAAATCTCAACTGTTAGGCACAGGACTGAGCAGTTCAAGAGAACAAGTTTTACACTCGAGAGCCTTTTGTTTCTTTTCAAATAACTGTAGTATTTTCAAAGAGCACAGAACATCACATAAGGAAAAGAAAACTGTATTATAATATCATTAAAATAGTTGAGTTCTATTGAGAAAAAAGACAAATGACTAAGGAAATATCAAAAGCGCATGCCCTCAAGCGATACCCCTTTACACAAATGGCAAAAGATTGCTTGCTACTGCAATTTTTTTTTTGTAAATTCAGATAAATTTTAGAAATTCCAATTCCAGAAACACAATGAATTGGAAGAAGCTGGCAAGAATTATTGAAATTATTTGCTTCCTTATTTAATTATTTTTATTTAGAGGTTTAGGTATTCTAAGTAGCATTTAAACACTTAAGTAGTCTAAGAAAAATTCAGGTTTCTGGTACGAACTGAGGAGAAAAGGGATTGAATCACTCACCTACATGTGAAATGAATGCTTTAAGTCATTTAAATATAGAGTAGCAACACTACTATATCCACTGCCACTACATCCTCAATGTTGTAAATGTTGTCTCTACTATTCTGGGAACTACTGCCTTTAGTACCAAATTTAATTTCATTAAAAATACCCAGGCTATTAAATTCCACCTCTCCACTCCCCCTCAAAAGCAGTGAGAAGGAAGTATAAACAAATTTTATAGGGATCTCCTCGTTTTTATCATTGAAAAGGCAGGCAAAAATGCAACTGGCTGAGATCTTCTCAGCCCCAAGCTTATGCTCCCAGTGTTCAGACTCTAAAGCACCTGCTTCAACAAGAGTTCTCCTGGGCCCCATCTTCCCCTGTACCTCTGCAATGTGCACCACGAGGAAAGGTGTAAATTACTGATGGTAAGATGAGAGCAAGGAAGGAGTGGACAGATGCTTGTTTGCCTGTGAGTTTTTTAAGGAAGACACCTTTCATTCCTTTCCCCCAGTTTGTCTTGCCATCTCAGTATTCCAGAGCACCACAACAAAATAACAACATCACACAAGTGAACAGCGAGTGGTGGCTTCAGCATTCCCAAGGTGAGTGAATCGCAGCTAGGCATTTGAAAATAAACACAAATCTGCCCCCTCCCCAAACCTGGGAAGAACTGAGCAAGCAAAGCAAAGGGGCTGCAGTGGAAGCAAGAAAGGGACATGAGAGCATGGAGCCTTGCTATGAATCATGCAAGGAGGCAGTTCAGAGCTCTGGGCCAAAATTGGAGAGGAGACCAACACAGACTCTTGGTGGGTGCCTGCTGTGGGCAGTGTGATCAGGAAGAGGGAGCAGGTGAAGCTTCATTCAAACAACCAGAATCCACCTCACAGTTACAGGCCTGCATTGTCACAGGGCACTTCAAATGTCCTGATGTGTGTTCAAGCAGGAACAAATATGGAGGGGAGCAAGAAATCAGTGAGTGCCCTGGTGACATCTTTTTACCAGAGGTGCCAGACAACCAACCCTGCTGGACATGTTACACACAAGCAGATAAGAACTGCTTGGGAATGTGATAGCTGATGTCTGTCTCAGCTGCAGAGACCACCAATGAGAGTTTCCATGCTGAAAGACAAGTGAGAAAGAAAAGCAGCAGAAGACAGATCTAGGCTTCAGGACAATAGATTTCAGGTTATTCAGGGTAGAGAAGCTGTCCTGACAAAAAAAAGTGGACAGAAGGCATCAAAGATCTGTAAGGACAAACTCCTCAAGGCTTCCCAAGGGTCCTTCCCAATGTGCAGAATGAGCAGGCCTGGCAGAAGGCTGGTGCAGCTGAACAGGGAGTTTGGGTCTGAACTCAGCCACAAAACCAAACAAAAGGCCAGAGATTGAGACTGATATAGAAACACTCCTCAGGCATGCAAGAATGGGACTGAGAAAGGCAAAGCTAATCTCGATTTGGAATTAGCAAGAGATGCAAACAGCATCAAGGCCTTTATCACTACAGTAGCAGCAACAAACTAAGAAAAATCTTTGCCTGCTGCCAAATGGGATGAGCATAAAGGACTCAGTTCATCCTGGGACATCAAATGCATTTGCTCTGAAAGTCACAGACCTCTCAAAAAAAAGCTGAGTATAAAAATGCTCTGATAAAATACTATCACAGGCTTGCACACAAACGTGTGATTATTTCTGTTCAATCTCCTTTTGTTAAATCAACTATTCCAGAACTGATTATCACAGGAATCATATTTAATGTTTCAAAAACAGTGATGGTGCTCATTAACAAAGACGCTACTCCTCTCTTAGGGCAAACAGAGAGAAAAGAGATGGACTAATATATTCTAATGCTATGAATTCAAAAAGATGGTTTTACCTATGTATTAAAAAATAAGTGTTAAAGCAATCTGGAGACAAATGAAATAGACAAGAGAAATTTGAATAATACATAATTATAAGGTGCCAAAGACAGTTTCAGAAAGCTTATAAATGCTATTTCCACTAGAATTAATTGCTTTCTTATCTTTCAGCTCTCTAAATACTGTATTTCCCAGAACAACTGTTCTATTTCCACCACAGTTGCTCCACTTCAGGACAGAGTGAAGCTTGACACCAAAATCTATACAAAATCACCTGCTACAATATGGAATATTTGACCACATTAGCACTAATAATCTGCTATGGAAAGTATTATCACAAATAACATGTAAACTCCCCAGTACATCACCTGATTTATCTATGCCTAGCAGAGACAGCTACTGCCTAAGAAGACTATTTACATGGGACTGAAGTTCCACATCCAGAAACTCCCAAGTACTTTAATAAACAGTGCTTGACAACTATTTCTCTTTTTTTTAGTGACTAAACACCCAGTAACTTCCTTTGCTCATGGTAAATTGGAATAACATAGACTGCAATAGTACAAATGTGTAAAAGAATCCGAATCACAAACAATGATGAGCTATGCAGATCTGTTCATGACTACATTTTCATTCTGCACAATATGTTAACTTCCATAGTTTAAACCCCAGGATTCATACAAACTATCCAAGGTCAGCCCAGAAGATGTTGAAGTCCCTTTAGCTAAACATTTCAGCATGTCATTTACAGATGTCTATTACCTACCGTAGCTTTATTACTTACTTTCCATCAACTTCTGGTCTTTTGCACACACAGTGAAACTTGCCACCAAAATCTATGTACAGATCATCTTCTACAACATGGAATATTTGACCAATGGCAATTTTATCTTTGGCAGGCCCCATCTGAATTAAAGGAGAGCGTCTCAACATTGATGCAAAAGATTCAGATTTATCTGAAGGAACCTACGGATGAATAATAAAAAAGAAAAAAACATTTATCAAAACATGCAGTCTGAAGGAGGATTTAAATTAAACTTCCAACATACAAAAAAGGCTTCATTCACCGAACAGCAAGTAAAAGATTTCACATGTTCATCACGTTTTTAGCAAGACTTCTAAGGAAGCATCTGGTAACTTTCTCCAACTCCAAAACATCTTTACACATTAAAGGTAAAGCTTTCATTAATTCAGTCAAAGAAAAGCATAACAGTGTGCATCTCCTGAAAACATCTGCCAGTTCTACCACTGGTTAGGTAAGTTAATTTAAAAATGTATTCCAAATGTAGGAGATATTCCCAAAAAGAATACTGCTCATCTCTTTGTTACCTCCTCAGTGAAAACCAAACCTGAATTTAGTACCTTGCAGCTATTCATGCAACTATTCAATATGAATAATATTTAAGTCTTTATTTTAAAGAACAAAATCATTTTGCAAAGGCAGCAAAAGCAGAAAGCATGCACAGAATGGAACTAACATTAAAAAAAGAAAATTTTGAACCATTACTTCTCTCATTTCTCACTCTACAAAATCAAAGTAACTAAATAAACAAAACACCAGTTTCTTCTCATAGAGCTTTGGGAAAATGCGAGAACATAAATCTTCCTGCTATGCTTCATGGAGTGAAAGATGTCTCTTCTGGTAAACTGAGAAAACTTACCATCACAGGTTTACCATCATATGCTGGGTGAAAATATCCAGTTATATTAAAGTGAGACAATCTCCAACATGCCATCCCTTATATCCTGAGTATGACCACTTTTTAAGACTGTCACCTTTGAAATACAATTAGTAAGAAAAAGCTACTTGCTAGGAATAAATGAAAAAGGAGAAGCATTTTGGGAGCAACACATACCCGAAAGCGAATCTAAGGGAATTATTTTATAGATGGCTAAATAGATTTTAAAAATTAAAACCTAATAATTTTCCCCACATTTAGTATAATTTGATTGATAATAATTACTTTATGCAAGATTTCAAACTGTTTCAGAACCAGCAGAAGAACTAAACTGAATAATCAAGCAATGAAAGGTTTGGAGCTCTGCCATCTTCAACGACACACTTTCCCATTGGCTGCTTCACATGGATGCTGAAAATCCATCTACATTTTATATGAACAGAAAATAATGCCATCATCTTGTACTTTTGGAAGCTTTTATTCTTAGAGACGTCAAAACAAGAGACAGTTTTGAATTCCACCTCTCTGGAAGACATAAACAGCATGGATTGTTCTGACAGGACAAAGCCTCGGGAATTACAAGCTAGAGATCTCACACCTGGTACATTTGCTGCTTCAGAAACAGGAACTGTTAAATGCAGCATCCCAAGGACAAGGACTGAAAAATGTGCAACGTGCATACAGGCATACAAACCACAAAAAGAAAGCATCTGGCCATGGTAAACCACAAACAGAGCAGTAAGATCTCACAGGAAAGCTACTATCATATAGGGTTCCAAACAAAGATAAAGCATTGTTTGAATTTCACTAGGCATTTTAAATTCAAATACATGAAAATTAATTACACAGGATGCATTTGTAAGTGCACCAAGAAAAAGATGCAAAATGCTGGAAACAGTAAGAGGACATATTTAAATGTGACTTATTATATTAATTAAGGGGACAGCAGAAAATTTAAAATCAGTATATAAATCATAAAACAGCAGTAAACATCTCAAAATTAACATCCCTCCCAAAATTACTCTCTCTGAGCAGAGCATTGCAAATCAATGTTCATACTGAAATGCCAAAACCTGTCTTAAGGGAAACTAAGGCACAAAAACTTCCAAAATTCAGAGGTCTTCCACAGAAGGGCAGGACAGCAACACAAACTCAGGATGACAAGGACTACTATCATATAATCTCAGATTATTTTAAATTATTTTTCATTGCAAGGCAAACTAATAAGAAAATTGGTCAAAAGAAAAAACAAACAAACAGAACACAAACCCCCCCCTACAATCCACAAATAAAAAAACCAAACAAAAACAGTCACAATGGTAGAATGTTACAATTTGCAGAGTAACAAACATAAACTCTGCACTAAATTCATATCTTGGGTAAAAAGCAGCTTTGTTTTGACACTTCAACAGGAAATGAGGAGATCCACCTATGGTTTGAACTTATTTAACCAATGCTAGTGGAATCACACACCAGATGATCCATATCACCAAATGAACTGCCTTTACTTACACGTAGAACATTTGAACAAAGCCTGAGCTAGCAGAGAGGATCAAGAGAGCTTCTAAGTTTGGTCTGGAGATTTTCCAACACTATCTACATAGATGTCATTAGCAATGACATCTGAACACACTGAGCAACACTGAGATGTTTTTTGCTAAGCAATTAATACAATTCACAGTAAATCACTCACTAAATGACATTCACCTCATTCATGTTGCCTTCATACAATGGCACACTTGCTAGAGCTCTCTAAACTAAAAAAATCTCACAGCACTTCACGAAAATGAGTAGACTAATATCTTATGGATTTCCTGTTTTCATCACCTAAAAATGGTCCATTCTAGTTAATAACATCTCTGTTCTTTTTTCCCCGGCAAGAAAAAAATACAGATGAAAAATTCTCCTATGTGCAAACTTGCCTGTGAAATAATGTCTGTATACACAACAGACAAATGCTATCTTTACACAGTGACAGATGTGCTCATTGCTAACTAGAAACAGATTAAAGGAAGATATAGATTGCAATGTACAAAGACTTTTTTTGCTATTCTTCATTGTTTTCCAAGAAATCACTGAGAATCTGTTAGAATCCTATCACAGGCCTACAAGTCTGCAGCGCTCTCTATTCTGCATCCTGGAGAGGAACTTCTCAAGAGCACAAATAGCTGATTTATGTATACAATAAATCTCAAGAGATGCCATTAGTTACTGCCATCAAGGACTCTTTTGTGGACATTCTAGAAATAAAGTGAGATAAAATGCAGTATTTTCTCCCTTTTTCTGCATAACCTACAGCAGATCTCATTAAAAAGTAATTTATCTCAAGCATTTAAAGAGATTTAATGACATCTTGAGTGCTTTCTTCTACAACTTCTAAATCTCCTTAACTGGATTCTCCACAGTAGCATTACAGAAAAACAGTAAGACTGTACAGTAATAGGGCAACATATTTTATTAAGAACTCTACTTTACTGATTCTCAAGGAGTGTTGGTCATGCAGCTCTGATAGATGAAGCATTGATAACAAGTCAAATCACAAAAACTGGAGATTATTACAAAATTCAGAAGCACAAATGGCACATTCTTTTAAAGTACATAAAGTATAAAGGCTTTTTTTTTAATCCCCCTCCTTCTGACAAATCTTTTTGATTTTCCTTCTAATTTCTGCGCCTTAAAGTGGGATTTGTACATTTTTGGATACCAATCACTTTCAGCGTGCATAGTTCAGTGAAAACACAGCAGCTCTTTCAGCAACAGGACTCTCCAAGATGATACATATTAACCACAGAGTAGGAAAAGTCACAGATTTAAAACCCAGTAGGATCTAAACAAAAGAAGTAAGTCCAATGGAGGAATGCAACATACTATTTCTGGAGCAAAGCCTATGACTGTACAAGCAGGGTGGCCCTATCCCACCCACTGAGCAAAATATCTGAAAACCCAGGCTACGTGTTTTATGTCTGCTTGCAAAGGCAAGTAGAATGCACACTGGAATGTGAGAGATACGGATGAGAAGAGATGGGAGATTGGTAATCTGATTGCTACAATTAAGGGGTAAATGACATATTAACATCAAGCAGAATGCAAAGAACACAACCATCTGTAACTATCAAATTGGTTTTCCTCAGCACTGTCATCCATAGCTAGACAGACCTTTCTGTTCAAAGTTAACTACATGAAACAACAAGCTGGAAAAACCAATTTGCAGTAATAAATTAGTGTGAATCCTCAATAGCTATGGGCCCCAACATCTTGGATACCCTAAATGGGACTGAGCAACCTCAACTAAGTTAATTCTGCTTGAAGCAAGGGGCCTGAACAGATAACCTCCTGAGATAATTTTCAACATGTACTGTTTTACTTAGGAGAAATTACTGAAGTCTGCTATAAAGAACATTAAAATACAAAAACCCAATATATTAAGCTACCCACAGAACAAGAATATATTGATAAGACACTTATTTCAACAAACAACCTAAAAAATTTCTACTATCTGTTAGCCCAGCAAACCTTAATTTTGCATACCTTATAACTATTGGAGGTGTGCATTGTGCTTAGATATAAACCTAAATCCCAGGATATTTTAAGTGTTGAAAGCATTATTAGAGTAACAGGTCATAGAGATTCATGCAGTTTATTTACCAAATTTCTCTCTTTTACTGCTTTTTACTTGAATGCAACAAGCTGTATTTAAGTCAGAACTCCATAATGCAGAAGAATATCACCTTAAAGACAGCAGGACCAACTCAGACACTATACCACAAAATGTGACATCCAACAGTTAATGGCTTCTATCCAGAAGCAGCTCAAGAAGCATTGCCAACTTGAGAACTCTCCTGAATTTATCAAAGAATAAATATCAAGCTTTGTTTTCACCAACACAGTTTCCTTGCCATTGAGGTTATCCCAAGAAACAGCACTGAACACTCATGAGGAGCACCAAGTAGACTGATGGTGACTGAAATATCAACTTAAAAGCATACAAGCAATTACATCTCAAAGCGTTTTCTCTAGGTGCTGCCTTCTTTTTTATCCATTAAACTCTTTGTTCTAATGCTGATGAGCCCTTATTGAGAAGCTCCATGTATTTTATTCTCTTCTCAGAATACTCAAACTTCAGGCATCATGCCTTTAACTCATCTCAGAGATGAACAGCTCTCAGCCTCCCCTTGGCCAAATAAGCTCATGTAACTTCTCTACCTTCAACTTTGAACATGTTCACAACTTTGTGCCTAGCAGTAACCAGTGATTTTTAGAGCTTTCCCAAAGAAAAAACTCTGCTTTCTGTATTAGTAGGAAAGACAAGTTTAAGGAAAAAATATTTTCCTTAATATAAGTATTTTTTTTTAAGTATAAGTATTAACATTTATTACCTACTTATTTACTTACTTGTTTACTTTAAAAATACAGCCAATCTCTAGTATGTGCCTAAGCTACATTTCTTAAAAACCAACTAAGCTCAAACATTCAGGTTATTCCCCTGTTCAGCCATTGTCGACCAAGACAGCATTCCCACTAAACCTGCACAGCCCTCCACACCTCGAGCAGTCACAGACATTTTGTCTCCTCTTCTAAAGTAATTCTGCACTGGGCAAAGCATCTTGCACTGCCCACCTTGTTCTCTACCACTTCTACCCAAGGGACAGGTGACACATAATTGTTCCTTTTCTTCCTTCAAATTTTTTAAACTGTGTCCCACAGTTCAGATACATCCAGATGCAGAAAACACCTCCAATAACCAACTCAGTATACAACACTACAGTATTATACAACCTACTCCTTTGGAGAAGATTTGTACCATTATTTTTTCAAACAATACAAACTACAGCTCTGCAGGCCAGAGGTTCACCTACTGGTTTATTATCAACAGATATAACAATAAAGAGTAAACAATAAAGAGGAATAGAATCTGATAAATACTTGTACTTGCAATACACAGTACGTGACTTTCTTGTATTCTGTAGTACATGGAAGAACAGGTTGCCCAAAGAAGCTGTGGATGACCCATCCCTGAAAGTCCTTAAGGCCATGTTGGATGGGCTCTGACAAACCTGGTCTAGTGAAAGTTTCCCTGCCCATGGCAGGAGGGTTGGAACTAGATGATCCTTAAGGTTCCTCCTAACTCAGGTCATCCTGTGATTCTATGAAATCAGAAGCCTAAGATGAAATATAACTCAGGAGCATCTTTTGGCCTTGAATATGAACAGCAGTGCAAAGACAAAAACCATCTCTATTCTAGTATTTGACAACGATTAGAAAAAGTACCAAATTATTTGTTAGCCTCTTATTTGCCAATGATATTCATCTTGCATAGTACTGAGAAAGAAAATCTGTAAATTTCTCATTAATATATTCTGCTCATATATGGACAAAACATACAACAGACACCAGCATGACCCCAGTGATTTAAAAATGTATAAGGCTATTTTAGAATTTTTTGAAGCCAAATATTTTATTCTACAATATGTACCAAGGCAAATTTGGAAATACTATTCTTTTAATACTCCAAATGTTTATGGATAAAACAGACAAGTGAAACGATAAACAGAGGAGAAAACAGGAAGACCAGATTAGACAGACCATGTATGAGAATAAACAAGGACACAGAATTTACACATAGCATACACATAACTACATACAAAGCCACAAAATTCACCTACTCATAAATAACTCATAACTGTGCTCATAAATAACAGCATATCATCCCACATACAGCACAGGCACAGTTATAACCAAAGACAGCATGAACACAGTCTATTATTTAAAGTCTACTGTCTGTTTTGCATTTATCCTTCCAAGAATACAGCTCTTTTTCCCCCCAAATGACTGGCCTGAGGTTTATTCCACTAAAAAAAATATACCAAAAAACTGAAGATTATGCTGTTTCCCCACAGATTCAATTTAAAACCCAAAGTGGGCAACCATAAAGACAGGGAAGACCTCTTCCAGTTTCCTTTAAACAAGACACTTTTCCACTTTATTCTGTTTAAAAAGATTAAAGTGAAGAACTGATTTAAACTTCTTGTTAACCAAAGTTTGTGAAAGCTAAATACTCAACAAAGCTTAAACAAAAGCAAGATTGGTGTTACCTAATAAAACTACTGAAGGGAAATAGTACAAACAGAAAGCATAAAAAGATTTGTGATTCAAAGCACTTATTTAGGGGAAAAAAATCTAAGATTAATGACTGCAAAGTCACAAAGAAGAGCTTAGGAAAGCAGTTAAGGAGAAAACTGGAAGCTTCCCTGCTAGATATTTACAGGATATACAGATATATATACAATATATTTATAAAAAGCTTCATATGAATCACTTCCTATGCAACAGTTGTTACAAGGCCAAATTTCCATGAAGACAGCACTTCCACACCAGCTAGCATGTTCTGAATTCTATAAGGGAATTATTTCACTTATAAGAATTCCAGTCTAATATTAATTATTTAATATCTACAGGCCAGTAGAAGAAAAAAAACAGTGTAACTAAGAGTTCCAGCAGACACCATATTGCTTCATTTCTTCCCAACTGAGTAATGATTTGAATTGCACCATCAACAGTAGCAACTCCTAATTCTAATTTTGGAATAAACATAGATTGTATCTGTACCCAACTTTTTAAAGGTAAGTTTTGAAAAAAAGTAGGAGAGGGAAGAAAGAAAACAGAACCAATTTTTAATACAATGTGGTCCTACAAAAGTGATATTCAAGAAGAACACAGCAACAGAAGATTTTCCTGCAAAACTGTAGCATTTGGAGGGAAAAAAATTTCATATTTTATGATTGGAAAAAGCAAGGGAAACAGCTCTGTAATGCCTATAAGACGATGAGGAAAATTGACTGCTATATATTTAATCTTTATTAAATTTTTATTAACTTTCAAAAACTTTGCATACTTCAGGTTTTAGTTGTCCAGAGTGATTTCTCACCAAAATTTTAAAACTGCAAGCACCCCTGAAGAACCATCAGAAAGCAAAACAAACTTCTGCTGTTTCAATCAAAAGAGTAACATCCATACATTCTCCTCAGCACAGTGAAGAAATATGGTTTTATTTTAAAAATCAAACCAAACAAAAGTCATCAGCCAAAAAGGTTGGAAGTAAGAAGCTGAAATGAGGCATTTAACCATCCCTTGATGAGAAGCAGTAACTAAGTGTTTCAGCAAAGCATCACTCCAACTTCACTCCAGATATTAAGCTTTTTGGTGGATTTTAGATTTTATTGTTAAAGCCTAATAGTATTTTGTAAAAACCCCCTCATGAAAGCCCTGAGTCCTTGTTTTTGTTCATACTTCAGTATTAGGCTTTAAGGAGCACAGAACTCTATTCTCACTGCTAACTGGAGGGTAAAATCTCGTAGTGCCTGCTGCACACGTGAGCTGGAAGTCTCAAAGTTCCAGCATACCTGTGAGCATACTGAACTGAACTCTCTGAAGAAGAGCACTCTGTCCCTGTGGAATATCTCAGACAGCATTATCTACTCCACAAGCCTTCTCTGCAGCTTGTACAAAACAATCTGACAATATTTTAAATCTTAGTTGTAAACCAGTGAACTTAGAGCTGGTCTTTCCACTCCATTTGAAATCAGCTAAACTGTCAGCACTGGAATATGAAGAATATCCTACCTAGTTATCAATTTGGACCTAAATAAACTACAATAACTCTAGTAAAAAGCCTCTAGGAAATCCCATTTAGGTAGTTACATTAACTTGATATCCAACTGCCCTTGCAAGGCTGAAAACACCAGAAGTAACACTGGAATAGAAACTCGGATGTTGCCTTCTTACACACACATATTAAAATTGACACTTTTTTCACAGAATGGCTCGAGCTGGAAGAGACCTTAACGGTCACCTAGTCCTAATGCTCCCTTCCATCGGCAGGGACATCTGGCACTGGACCCAGTTGCTCAGAGTTCCATCCAGCCTGGCCTTGAACACGTCCAGGGATGGGGCATCCACAGCTTCCCATTCCTGTGCCTCACCACCCCTACCACTCTTCCTTTTGTCCAAACCTTCCAGTTAGAAACCACCACCCCCATCACTACATGTCCTACTAATAAACACTGAGAGAGACTTCTTGCTTTGTGCTGAAAGTACACAGAAAGGTCTTCCCAGAGCCTTCTCTTCTCCAAGCTGAACAACCCCAACTCTCTCAGCCTGTCCTCTTCACAGGAGCAGTGCTCCAGACCTGCAATCATTTTTGTGGGCTCCTCTGGACTTGCTCCATCTTGCATATGCTGGGGACCCCATAACTGGATGGAGTACTCGAAGTGGGGTCTCACGAGAGCAAATAAATACCCCCACAAGATGGTATTTATCAATTTTTAAGTCCACAAATTTACCTGAAAGACACACTTGCTAGGGTAAATGCATAAGTCTCTGGCTGAAATTCAGTGCCCTATGTCAGTCAAAGTCAGCCTAGATGGCCCCAGTGATCCTTCTCCAGCCTAAAATCAATAGTCTAAGCTTCAGACTTTCAACAATACAAATACCACGCAAGCCATAAAACCTTCTGGCACACAACTCCTAAAGAAATGTAGGAACTGTACTGCTTCACTGACTTCCATCCAGGAAGAACTCTAATTAATTAAGGAAGAGACTACTGCACAAAAATATCTACAGGTGTATTTTGAAATCTTGCAATGAAGGAATAAATTGTTTTCACTCAGGAGTATCTTCGTTTTGTCCAAGTTACGGTTCCTGTTTACCAATCTTTCTCATCCTAAAAAGGAAAAATATGAGAGCACTAAACTCCAGTTTTACCAAGAACAAGATTATTCATATTTAATAGCATTGTCCAAAGGGAAGCAAACACAGTTATAGGAAGTTATACGGGTTGTCATACTTGGCAAAGAGCATTTTGCTTGGCTATAGACTCAAATGTTAAGCCAACTTCCCATAGTGAAATTATATGTTTTTAAAAGTGTTTAAAATCATATTTTGAGTGCAGATTAGGAATGGATTACACTTCAATTTTAAAAGCAACCAAAGGTTCATCATACACTACTTGATATAAATTTATGTTCATTAACAACCTTCCATCAAGTTCTGTATTTTGGTACTCACTGCAATGCTGACTGCTGAATACAGCATATTCCAAACTTAGCTTATATTTGCATACAGAACAACTTCTAATTAAAAATATCTCAGCTGGGCAGAGAACACATGATATGCTTGAATGTATATATATATATATATATATATATATATATTGCCCTCATAATAATGAACAATGTAATATTGTGAACTAAGTACATGTTTAAAAGAGATGCAAATAACAATTAACCAAATACACGTAGTAATAAACCAGTAAAATACCATGGTGAAAACTACCTTTGTCTCTCATAATTACACTTTTCAAGGATCACGTAGATCTCAAAAGAAAAAAAAAAAGATCACAAGAATAGGATTTGGGTGCTGTGCCTAATATTCAACAGGTTTTCCTGAACTGTACCTTTAGTATCAAAACTTCTTTGTGGTCTAGCAATCTCCATTGTTAAAGCTATTTGTAGCTTTTTTTCTATTTGAAGATGGGTATTTCTCAACCTTATCATTGAGATGCAGTATACAAACTCTTCTTCAACTCTTGAAAGAGCATAATTACTCAGAATACTTTGTAAACATATTTAACTTACCAGTGCCTTACTACATGCTACTAACTCAAGTGTAGCAGTACTGTTCACAAAACAGTATTGTTAAATGTCAATTTTCTCAATTAACAGACTAATCTCATACATCCTACAACAAATATTGTGCTATCAGAATAAATGCAAATTAAGGTGATGTTTTTAGTCAATTATGGCTATCCCTGCCCATTATCAGAAGAGTCAAAGGTTTACACTATTGTGTTTGAGTCTGGGTGTTTTGGTATTATATACAGTGACACACATGATTAAAATTTAAAAACATACTTTTTTTTTCCTGTGACTTTATGTAACTGAGTATGCTCTTAGGAAGAATAGCATCAAACATTAGAGGACATCTGGGAGGGAAGGTCAGAACAGCTGTATCACAAAAATTTAATCATCTGCTGCTTCTAGACACTTTTTTGAAACTTTTTCATCAATCAGCTTTAAAACCAGAAAGTCAAGTTGCTAACACACTATAATGCTATCCAAACCACCAAGGCTTACTCAACAAGTCTTACAAATGTACAATCTGCTGCACTGGTTGACTCAATACCAGCTTCTTTATGTTTGTAGTAAAAGGAAGGTTTTCCATTTATCTTCACATTGACTGGATACACAGCAAAGAAACTGCAAAACAAGACTTTCACACAGAATTTCAAACGCAGCTTTGAAAATATGCTGTTGACTAGCCAGGTGGATCATTTACTAAACAACGCTGAGCTAAGACTTTATTTCACAACACAAAATAGCACAGAATTTGGTCACAATAAAGCAGCTTGTTTTCTTGAAATTAAATAACTTCTATACAGAATTTCAAACATGAAGTATTTATCTATGTATTTCTTTCAAGGATAATATCATAGCAAACAAATAGAACATTAGCATCTAAATCACAGAAAGTAGGTGAACCTACTGCAATGGATTATGTCAAAAAGAAAATCTAACCAGAAGAGCACACACAGTCCTGAGAACAGCCCATGGTGTTTTGACTCCAGTTATCTCCTTTCTCCATTCATCACTACTCTGCTCTTCCAGGCACTTCTTTTTCCAGGTTCCTGGGGTACACAGTGCTGTTTCAACAGTGGTAATAGGAGAATACCCAGGATCTCCCACAGCAACAGGATGTAAATATCCTGTTGATAACAGTAACCACCAGAAAGGATTTCAATCCCTATTTAACTGCCATACTATGGTTACATGCACCTTCTTCCAGGTATCTCACATGCAGTCAATCAAGCCTAGGCAGCTGACATGTATTTCCCTTTCTCCACGATACTGGCAGTCCCAAGACGTTTGATTTTGGACATTTCACTCTGACAGCCAGCCATCAAAGGCATATCACCTACCACTCATGGACCTCCAACAATGCCAAAGCAACCACTCACCAGACTAGAGCTATCTGAAGGAGCAAGTTCCAGAGACAACTCCTCCAGAGCTGTGATCTTCATCTTCCTCAAATCAACCAAGGACAAAGGGCTCAGAGCCTTCCCACATGAATCTGTGCCCCCGAGTGCACAGCTGTGATAGGCAGCAGTGACATCTTACTGTACTATAATTAAGTCCTCCAAAGGGGCAGCATGCATCATTCCTCTGCTGTCCAACATCAGAAGCCCTGTCTGCTCCCTTTCAGAGTGTTGCTCCAACACCATGTGAGTTTTACAAAATACTGTCATGCAAGCACTTCTATCACATGCAAAGCAGGTGATCTGACAGACCCAGCTGTGCCTTCAGCTGGGACAAACACAAGTCAGAACAGACAAGTTTTGGTGCCTCAGCCAGAGCATTCACGAGACAGAACTGCTCCTTCACAAAGGTCAAACGAAGGACAAACAGGTACATTCCTACTTTAACACAAATCAGCATTTCAAGCAGATCCAGCTGAGAGGATGCTGAGAAGGCTGTTCTTATTTAGCACAAACCTGAAGGCACCAGAACATGTTCACAGCACAGCATGAGCACACATAACCCAAGTTTCTCAAATACAGAATTACAATCAGGGAAAGCAAATCAAGAGAAACATCCAGGTAAAGATTACTCATTCCAGATCCTGCAAACCCCACAATTGGCAAGTCCCTCTCTTCGTTAGCAGCTTCCAGCACTTGAATTCTGGCCAGAAGATTATCCACCTAAAATAATAATCCACCTCTGTGCTTGGCATATAGGCTTTATAAAATGCTGTTATATTTGTAATCAAACAAAAAATGTTATTTAACAGTTGTTTATTAGCACTAGCAAAGCACTCCAGTCACACAAAGACTACAGGTATACTAAGAAATATTACACTATGAAAATTACAAGTGATAATTTCACTAAATATTAATCAGTATTTTTACTCTCAAATAACTGCAACTTCAGGAAAATCATCTTCTAAATGCTAACTTAGGTGGGAAGACAGAAAGAAATATTTCCCATTAATTATTAGATGAAAATAATTCTATTTTTTTTCACTATTTGATTTCAAAACATCCAGTGTCACACATTATTTTAACTCAAGGATGCCCAAATACTGCACAAGCAAGACAATTACACATTCTTTATAAAGATAGTCATGTAGCTTTCAGAAATCAAATACGTTCCTCTTAAATTGTCACTTTCATGTTTTAAATTTCTCCCCTAAAACATAAATAGATAAATCAGCTCTTTATATGAGCCATGAAAATATTTTTTTTTCATTTTCTTTCTTAAAGAATACTGATACTTTATTTTTTAAATAATAACATTTAAATACACAGACACCTTCCTCAAATTTACTTATTTTTTCAGCGAAGAACCCGTGGCTAAGTTAATTTAAAAACACGTATGTGCCTGGAAGAATAATTTCGAACCTCTCTCTTTCAGAAATTAGATATTATAATACTAACTGGTACTGATACCAAACCAAACCCTTCGATCTGAACTTTAGACAGAAACAGTTACGTTCCTCCTTCACAGACGCTTTCCGTTCAAAGCCGGTATTCAAGGAATGAACTAGGAAATGCGACATCTGGGAAGAAGCGGTGCCCTCTGCTGTGCCGGGCGGGGATGCTCACCCAGCCCCCGGAGCAGCATCCCTGCATCCCAGCCTGGCCGAGCCAGGGGCTGCAGAGCCCTCCTTCTGAGCAAGGACACCTTCTGCTCCTCTAACCGGAGCCTGACACACCCTGAGGGCTGTACCCTGCTACTCTCACGTGAAAAAGTCCCGACAGAGCAGCTTCACCACGCTGCGACACACACAGTGCATCAGCAGCAAGGTCACTTAATGAGAGCCCTTTTCTGCCTAAAAGGGCACTTGACAAACTTCACTCATGTCTGAAATTAGTTCACAGTGAAGAAAAAAATGTGTATTTATTCTTAATTAGCGACTTTATTCTTTCATTTTCTTCAAACTTCGGTAACTGAGCTAACAACACATCTCAAAAACCATTTCTCTACCTATATCAAATACCATCTCATCCTTCCTAAAGACAAGGTTTCCTACTTTACTAGGCAAGCAGCTTTAATCCATTAATGAAGGTAACACTTGAAGCAGTTGGTCCTTCTAAAAGATTTTGTTAAGCAATTTCATAGAGAAAAAAAGAACTTTAAACCTATCTTTTTTCTTCATTGTTTGTAACGCAAAACTTAAATATACAAATGCAGAAGGCAAACACAGTAAGAAGTGAGTTGACTGCTGTAGACAAATATCATGTGGGTTTATCAGGATATTTGGCTTACCAAGTTGCTACCTTTTTAAAAAATTTAATCAACACTTAATTGCCTTGTCTGTAAGTTTCACTATTTACAAAACAGTAACAACAGAAGTGTAAACTGAAGGTGAAAGCTGAAACACAAACCCAAATCCCTAAAAGATTACCAGCACAGCAGAGACACCATCAGGCAGCTCTGAGGTAAGGTCAGCAGCACACATTGCTGCAAAAACACTTAAAGAGCTACCCAGGAACAATATCACCACCATGCTTTTTGAATCACCTGAACACAAACACATGACATCTAGTCTAGTTCTGACATTCATCTAGTTTACCTATATTTGCCTAAATCAAGCCACTGCCAACCAAACATCAGCCAGTTCATCCAATTTCAAAAATGAAGGAACAGCTGACATAGGAAACCCACAAAGGAACATTATCAAGCCTCTTCCCAAAAGAAAGAGAAATACAAAGAATCCAAACACCACTTCTGACTCTCACAGGATGAAGCACAGCAAAAGGCACTTGTCAGCTGAGATAAGAAACACAAGTGCTCCTCTCTAGCTCAGGTAAGGGATGAGCAAGATCCCATTTCTCCTGCTTCAAAGAGCAGATCTTGCAGTTGCTGGGACCCTCAGGAAGGAGCCAGAGATAGAGCCACCACATCCTCTCCTGAGAGAAGTGTGTGCTCCACTTAGATGGATCTTATCAAAAGATTTTCTAAAGATTTGAGTTTTCCCATCAGCATCCAGTGCATCCTACACTAAGTATTACCCAGCTTTACCAAAGCAGCATCAGAGTTGCTCCCAGCTGTGGAAAGTTTATTTATCAAATAACATACTTTCTAGCAATCAAATATCAGCTAAAAGTGGTGATACTGTGATTTCAAGAAAACTACACAAAATGAACAGATCACACTGCAATCAGATCCCTTTCATTTCCCTTGTTTCATGTCATCTTCCACTGCTAACTCATTCTCATCCAAACCCACTCCCTCTTCAGTAAACTGCTCAAAGAGCAATCAGTGAATAAACATTAATCACACTCAGACTCACTGAGCACTACCTGGGCTAAGAATAGCATGAAAGATGCATGATAATCTCATTATTATGTTTTGAATGTCACTAGGCACTGCAAAGCAAGCTACTTTCCTTCCTCTGGTTCAAGTGAAAAAGTAGCTCAGCAAAGTGGACAGAAATTCAGAGTTGTGGTCCAGACATTAATTTTAAAACCCCAGTTTGATTTCTAGTAATTAATTTCTAGCATTATTTGTATTTGTGTATGCAATTCCACTTGAAAATGATGCTGTGAATACAATGTAACATTTGAGTTAGTTAAGATGCTCTAAAGGTTTGATAACAATTCGTTTACTGATAGAAAAAGATTATGTAGATAAAAAATAATGTTTCCAGATACTCACTTCAACAGAAAAACAAGAAGGGAAAAAAATTAAAATCCTCAAGTCCCCAAAGTAGCACTCAGTATCTGCTACAGCTACATCAAGTGATTCTGTTCCTAAACTCTTCTGTGGACATCCCCTTGGACACCACCTGAGCCCCTGGGTTAGGCAAACCTTTGATCTTTTCAAAGACAGCCTTGCTAGAGTGGATTTTCAATGGAAAACAGAGTGTTATAGATTATGCAGTAATCTGGGATATCAGGCCTTGGATTCAGTGACAAGCATTTCCAGTTCTATACCTGTGGTACCAAACAAGTCCTGTCATAGTAATTCACAGCCTTAATCTCCATTTTCTACTGAGCACATTTCAAGTAATCACAGATATGGATGTGGTCAAACAGAAGGAAAAAAAGTTACAAAAAGATGACTGTTGAGGACAAATACCATCATGGAATCACTTCCACCTGAGGAATAAGCAAAGGTCAGGGATTTTTAGTATGGAAGAGATATTCTGGAATATGTCAGTACACACACAAGAGATTTTTTCTGTTTCTGCTAAAGGGCACTTATTTTACCATTTATTTATTTTACCATTCACTCTTTCCCAAGTTCCATTCACGGGCATTCCCACACCCCTGGATTTCCAGCAAGCACCTGTGGAAAACTCATTTGGGTACAACACCAAGGATGAAGGTTGCCAGCTATCAGGGCCTCACCACACCTCTGGCATTATTCCTGTTTGGCAATGGTGAAGCAGGTTTTGGACAAATCTTTTACACCCTTCAGGAGCCAACAGCTGTAGGCATGGTGGTCCCAAGCTCCAGAATTCTACTTACTGCAGCCTCAATAAATAGCAGACTCCTGCTCACTATCTCTCCATGACTGATTCATGGTGGAGTAACAGGAAAACAAATGGCACATAAGATATGGGACACAACCTTGTGCACTTCAGGAGCAGGGTCTGTTCCTGATGAATCATTCATGCTGCAGCTTACCAGAGTGCAGGCCTTGCCAAGCACAACATCCTAATTTTACAGCCAAGGACAGCTTCTCAGAGAACTGTGGGTTTTCACAATAATATGCAGCATCCTTTCAACCCCTTGTCCTCAGTTTCTTATGCTGGCTTCACACATATGCAATTCTATATTTTTACATGTTTCACTTGCAAAAGCCTTTATATTTCCACTAAAAGTCTCTGGAATATTGGTTTAACAGGTCTTTGACCTGACCCGATAAAATCATTACGAGATTTTCCACATCCTCCCTGTCAGCCTGTAAAAAGCCAGAATACAGCTTTGTCCATGCAGCACTGCCTTGCATTCTATATAACCAAAACTGCTTGCATGCTTTCTACATTACATTTTTGTAGGAGCATCTTAAAAAGAAAGATGAGCTGTCCACGCTCCTGCAGGCTATTTATGATGAAGGGTGAAGTGGTGAGAAGAGACAATCAGAGTAATTAAGGTTGGAAAGGATCTTTGGACACCATCCAGTCCAACCGTCCTGCCAAGGCAGGGTCACCTGGAGCAGGTGACACTGGAATGTGTCCAGGTGAGTCTCTGGGTTTTGAATGTCCTCAGAGCGAGACTCCTCAACAGAGCCTGTTCCAGTGCTCTGCCACCCTCAGTGCAAACAAGTTCTTCCTCGTGTTGAGCTGAAACTTCTTGTACGTTATTTTAAGGCCACTGCTCCCTATCCTGTCGCTGGGCACTTCTGAAAACTCTGGCACTATCCTGTTGCCACCTGCCTTTGAGGTATTTTTATGTATAGGAGATCCCGTCCCAGCCTTGTCTTCTCCAGACTGAACAGGCCCAGCTCCCGCAGCCTCCTCTGGTAAGAGAGATGCTCCAGACCTCTCCTCATCTTTCTAGCCTTCCGCTGCTCCCTCTCCAGCAGCCCTTCGTCTCGTTTGTACTGAAGAGACCAGAACCGGACACAGCACTCCAGCTGTGGCCTCGCTAGCGCCGAGGACGCCGCCGCGGCTCGATCCCCTCGCGCCCTCACCTGCCGGGGCCCGGAGCCCGCGGTGCCGCTGCCCGGGCGCTGCTCCGTTCGCTGCGGGGGAGTCCCGGCGGCTGCCGGCGCGGCCCCGCTGCCGCTGCGGACCGCGGGCAGCAGCACCCGCCATGGCCGCGCCGCGCGGCCCCTCAGCGCCGCCGCCATCGCTGCCGGGGGCGGGGCCTGCACCAGCGCGCAGGCGCGCCGCGCTGAGGCGGGCGGCGCCATCTTGGGTGAGGGACGGCGGGCGCCGTGCTGCCCCCAGGCGGGGCAGAGCGCTGGAGCCGCCAGGGAACGGGCGGGATGGACGGCTGGGGGAACTCCTTCACGGAAAAGGTAATTACACACTGCAGTGTGCTGCCAGGGAAGAGCGGAGTCACTGTCCCTGAAGGTGTTTAGGGAAGGACTGACTTCATAAGAATAACCGGAGTTGGACGGGACCCCATAGGGATTATGGAGTTGTCCTGGCCCTGCACAGAGACACCCCAAGGGTCACACCATGTGCCTGAGAGCATTGTCCAAATCCTTCTTGAACTCTGCCAGGCTGGTGCTGTGACCACTTCCCGGGGAGCCTTTTCAGTGCCCAAACATCCTCTGCATGACAAACCTTCCTCCTCTACCCACCCTAAACATTGCCTGACACAACCTTCTGCCACTCTCTGGAGCCCGACTCAGTGCCATGGTCTAGTTGACAAAGTGCTGTTTGGTCACAGGCTGGGCGCCCTGCTCTCAGAGGTATTTTCCAGCCTAACTGATTCTGTGATTACCACACCAGCCCTGAAAGCAAAGCTTCAGTGGTCACAGCGGCCCCAAAGCCACCTCAAAGCCACCTGCACACAAGGAAAGGAAGGTGTGAGCAGAGGAAGATCCAGCAGAAGCTCCTGGAGTGTAATAATGTGTTGCAGTAAAAGGACTGCCATATGGCATTAGAAGAAGAGGAAAAAAAACCAAACAAAAAAAAAGGCCTTCCTTCAGAAAACAAAGCTCAACTCTGAACTAAATGACCTTTCTCTTTGGCAGTTAGATAAATAAATACAAAATCCAATAAGGATCATGTTCCAGAAAAACCTGTCCTAAATGGCACTGATCCAAAGGAGGAAGAGCTCCATTCTCTCCATACTATTCAATTCTCTATTCCTGTTAAGGTGGAGCTGTCAGAGGCAGAGGGAACATGTCAGCCTGTTTTCTGAGCTTCACAATGTGACCAGGGCAGTTTCATTTTAGTGGCAGAGCACTGGAACAGGCTGCCGAAGGAGGTTGTGGATTCTCACTCTCTGCAGACATTCAAAACCCACCTGGACACGTTCCTGTGCAACCTGCACTAGAGGTGACCCTGCCTCGACAGGTGAGCTCCAGAGGTCCCTTACAATCCTAACAACTCTGATTTGTAATTTTATGTAAGCCACTAGAAGGCAACCTAGGCTCAGTCTTCTCTAGACATGCCAAGCTCAGCCATGCAGATTCTTGGCAGTATAGTAGTATGTATCAGCACTGCTTCAATTAGAAATAAAATTATTTACATTATCCTCCATGTTCACAGGACAATACATTCCTCATATACACCTTTATTAAGCTTCTCACATGTAATTAAGCATACATTCTATATCTGACATGCTAGCAAGGTTGTCAGGAGACAATTTTTTTTCTCCAGACACCTGTGGCAGTTGAAGTTTCATGGATTTCACACAAATGTAGCAAAACTTGTTTCCAGTTCTAAGCAGAGTGACAGAACATTCTAGCCATGTGGCAGAAACACACTAAACACAAGAAATTTGAGGAGTACAGTAGACAAAACAAGATGTAGTAGGACATGTCTTTTAGGAGAGCTACGCTGAGTAATGACACTGTGCACCTCTCAAAACAGACTTCTGGGGTCAAGAACAGGGGCTGTTGCTTGAGGTACAGGCCTTAAATACATTTTTAAAAAAAGAGTAAGATGGTGTAGCAGATGTTTTCGAGGTTCAGCCTACAAGGGAAACAACATTAGGATATAGGAGCAATTCTCTTGATGACTAAAAAAGAACCACTTCTGGGGTCAGGATTATTCTTCCATTCCATGCTGTGTTAGTGTGAATGTGACACCACCACATGTGAATGAAGATGAATCTAGTTGTGACTGGTCAAATGTTCAGAAGAGTGTTATCTTACCACAGTGATATCCTGTACAAAAAACAAGACTGAAAATGTTATGGTGACTGAACCAAACCAGCACTATGAGGCATCTTGCTTCCATCTGCGTTGGTCAGAAGTTTCCAAGGGCAATGCATGGACAGATGGGTAAGTTTTATATGTTCTGTGTTACCTATCCACACCTGCTGCATGAGGAACACATTCATAAGACAGTACATTCCTACTCATGTGTGATCCTGCCATAACTTGTGTAAAGCCTGCTGAAACTGAAGTCCTTTCTTTAACTGGGAGTGATCCTTCCTCCTTGTCCCGTCTCCTAGTCGGGTGTCCCTTGCAGGCAACACTCAACTGAAACAATCACAAGGGAGCAAAGTAACAAGCTTCAGTCTGGCAGCAACAGTAGATTCATAAGGAATAAGTTGAGCAGTAGTTACAGATTGAAAAGAAATTATGTATCCACAGTATCTGTACAATGTAATTACCTTCTCAAAAGAGTTTTTTTCATTACTATATTTTAAAGGTTGTCTTCAAATTACAGGTAAGTCCTTTAAATGCTTGAAAGGCATAGAAATTCCCCTTCCCACACAAAACCCCAAACAATGTATTTTAGTTTCAAAAATATTTTGAACCCACAAACAAGCTTGGTATCAGTTAATCAGGTAAAATAACTACGTGCTAAATAAAAGCACATCTGGTGGAAAGAGCGCAGAGAATGTTACAAGTGTGCTTGGTTTCTCCTTGCAGCATCTGGCAGTGGGTAGTAGGACAGAGGCAGAAATCTCAGTGGGTCTCTTCCTCTGTCTGTTCTGCAATAGTTTCTGTGGCACTGGCATTGGCAGCAGAGTTGAGAACTTCTCCAAAGTCTCCCCCAGCAGGTTTGCTTCCTCCAACTTTAGACTAGAACACAGAGAGAGCCCCAACAAAGCAGAGTAGTTACTTGGCATGCTTAACTGTACAAAACCAGTGCATCTGTGTGAGTTTAATAACTCTCTTCAACAAAGCAGCTTTTCCAAGTCTAGGAGATCTCCACAATATTCCTAAAACAAATCTCTACATATCTGGCAGGAAACATTCACCAGAAGATTAACACAGTAGTCTCCCTTTGACTTTGAGATACATGAAGCAGCCCTTATTCCAGAGCTGATTCCAGAGTCCAGATGTTGACACATCCTCAGTTCCAAATGGATAAAGGTATGCAGCTTTTCAAGACATGAAGTCTTTAGGAGATTCAGAGTTAAAACTCGCTACTTTATTTCTCAATAAAGAACTTTGGACAGTTTTGAGTCTCAACAGCAATTCCCTAGATCTTTAGAAGAGCAGAGCAACTATTTTATTTTCTCCAGGTAATGTGTTTGCCTTTTCACTTCCCTCTGCAACACACACTTTGTGGGACTGCAGGGGTGTTAATGCCAACTAGTAGCAAGAGAAGGCCTAGTTCCCCTTGCTGTCAACTTGCCTGCCTCACATCCAGCCCAGTGTGCCCAGGAGAAGTCAAATCTGGTTCTGATTACACAGATTAGTTATTTTTAAAGTGAGTTTTTGCCTGGAGAAGTTATTGATGGTTGTTTCTGGCACTTGAAGCTTTCAGGAGTAAAGTTAAAATTAAGATGCGAAGGCCTTTTGTTTTTATGCCATAAATGAGAGATGTATCCCAAGCTATTCTCCTGTGTAGGATACTAGTCCCTAGAAAGGCATGAAATAAAAGCCTAGACAATTCTGGATACCTAGTATTAGGTATTAATTATTTTGGATACCTAATACTAGCTGTTTGTGTAGGTTAGCTGGCTTCTAGTTCTTCTAAAGGCATCCTCCTGGATGAGGTATAGGCAGCCCATTATTTTATTTGCAAATCATTAGGCAGAGAAACCATTTCCACAGCACATAAAAATATGTTTATCCAAGCACCTCTTCAACAGTTTACCAGTAACTAAAAAATAGGCTGCCCAGAATCCTGTGGAGTCTTTTCTCCACATCCACAGCTCCACAATCACCAAGGTGTTTTAGAAATTCTTACCTTGAGGTTTTCAACTTTTTCCTCAAAGGATTTGAAAGTAGGAGAATTTCTATGAAAATAAAAAAGGAGCAACAGAATTAAAACCACATCTAGTTAAACTATAAACACTGCAAAACAAGCAGAGTTTGTTTTTTCCCAACAGCAATATGTGATTTGTTTGGAGCTCTTTCCCTGTTTTAAAGATAGCTTAAAATAGTTTACATCTGGCTCCCCCCAAGTTTTGTAAAACTAAAATTCAAACATACTCAAATTGCAGGCTCACTTTCATCTTTGGCAACTAAACATTGCCAGGTCCAGCGACAGAATCCTTCATATCAATATGGAAGGAAGAACTATGAAGTATTTTAGGTTTAGCTTATTATTCCCAGTGACGTTTCTGGCTTAAAGCATTTGTTCAGAAAATCTTAGTCATCACTTCTGGTTAGCCTACTACATTATTGCTGAAGAAAGCTCATCAGAGTTTTTTCACTTTTTATAGGAAAACTAGTTCCATTTACTTTGCTACATGTTCAATAAATAAAACATGGTTTCACAGTGACATTTTCTGCTAACATTAAATTTAAGTGAGACCCCCCCGCTTGCCTTTAAGTGCCAAAGGCACCTGTAATTACAAATTGTAAGTGCTGCATACAAAAAGCAGGACAGCTTGGGATTTCCAGTGCTGAGGGGGCTGGTGTATAATTCATTTGGGTGAAAAGAATGGCTTAATGCTCCAAGTAGCTGTCATGTGCGAATTTGTACAACACTTGTACACTTTTTCTGCCTTTATGTAGGATGGAAAATGCTTGCCTTCAGTGGACCAGGACTAAGGATTACTCAAAAATGTATTATATAAATATTGAAGACAAGGATGCTTTTCAAGAGGTCCACAGCTTCCCTTCTTCCTTTGCTTGGCACCCACACTTAGCAGCACTTTTTCCCTTGGGAAAGCACTCAGTGACACGTGCATCAAACCAGACTCTCAGGAGATGGAGGGAACAGTGCCAAGCAAGCAGAGAGAAAAGGCAAGCACCCCAGATCACCACGAGACTTTGCAGGGGTTTTTTTACTCACTTTCATTTTCAAAAACATGCCAAGCTACTGCCTTTTAAACTTGAAATCACTTAGTAGCATTACACTCTAACAAACAGGGAAAGGCTGTTACAGTTTTCCAAACAGTAGGGAAATGACACTTTCCAGATGTTTGATAACCACCTCCATTAACCAGAAATAAAACAAATTTTATCCTATATGTTAGTGCACAAAATCCACTACAAAGCTGAGTGGGTTTTTCAGTTTTTTATAAAACTTTGTTAGTTGACTTAAGTTCAATGTGACTTGATTCCACACATGAAAATAAATAAACCAAACAACTGGATTATGCATACATTACCTCATAATAGGCATACTAATTGAATGTTGTATGGAGCGTATACTAAATGCCAGCATTAAGAGAAAAGAAAGCGAAAAGTTAGTTTAAGTATTACATTGAGAAGAAATTGGCTTAGAGAGCTGACTTCTGTAAACTATCTTTGGTAAACAGCCAGTCTTACACAGTCTTAGTAACTGCTTGGGTTTGCTTTCTTAAATTGCTTAGCCATGCACACACACACACACACACAAGTACATCAGAGCAAAAGCTAGCAACCTTTTTCTCTTAAAAAGACTCAAGTGCCATGCTTGTTAGTACTTGTTCTGCTTAGCTGCAACAGTCTGTCTGCTCCATAAGTTTCCCAAGCAACAGGAGTCATGCTGTGTTTACAGTTTTGGGAATAGCAACTAGTAAACACTTGAGAGTCTCATTAATCAGCTAATCCTCCTACTGAAAGAATTATCTCTACATCCAGAAGGCTTCCATTTCAATTTAGTGTTTTTTACACTCATCAATACAAATTATCTACTCATCAATATACATTATCCAACAAAAGCAGTCACATCAGTCAGTATTCAAGGTCAGGTTTATGCTGGGAGCAGGGATGAAGTCCTAGTCCTGTGTTCTGAAATTCATGGAGGATTTCTATAACCTGCCAGTGTTGCCATACAGTTACTGTTTGTCTAGCAAGAAACACATCTACTCCTAGAAGGTAACTGGATAGAGATGAAGGAGCTCCCTAATAGCCTCAACACCACCTGGTATCTAATTTAGTTCCACGCAGAAAATCCCTGTTTACTCCAGATACAAACAAGCCTTACATGTTAAATATTTCTTACTGTACTGCAAGTACTGCAAGAGTAACTTAGAATTATTACAAGTGATGATCTCAATTTTTCATAACTATATATGGAATGTCAGAATTTGTCTGGGTTTTATGACGTCTTTCAAGAGAATACAATCCAGGCAGTTGCTAGGGGAGGAGAGGGAGGGAAGGGAAACAACTCTCTCATGAGATGTATCTCCAGACTTTCAATTAACATCTCAGCACAATCAATAGAAGATACATTCACAGAAGAAAAAATTCTACGTTTATTGCAGAGCAAGTTCTAAGAGATTCTTTATGAAGGCTCATTAGTAAAATACCATGATAGAAAAAAAGCCCACACACAGCTCCCTTAAGGTTGGGATCCCATAAGGCAGATGTACAGCTATAGGTTGATTTGTAGTTACAGCGTAGTGGGAATCAGATACACAAAGCCAGCTGCTTCCTGACACATCAGTAATGCACAGCTATGGTTCATCTATCTCACCAATCCCATTTCTCCAGTGTTTCATTCTTATGGTCTGGCTTCCACCGGCATTTCCAGAACACAGAGAAGCCAACTGTCTTCTGGACTGTAATTCATATTCTTCACTGTGGTGTGGATTACTACAAGTTCTGGGCTTGCTACATGGCAGGTTTTATTACAGAGCTACACTGACACTAACTAGTTTCAGTCAATGCTCAGCCAATTCCCCTCACACTGCAAGAAGTTTCTCCCTGCAATAGGGTTAAGGCTAAAGAGGATGAAATACATATACTTACAAACTGTAGAACTGCTCACACTGAAAAACAACAACCTATAGTGTATTGCAGATATTTTAATGAGTGTATATAATTTAATCTCAGACATCATTTAATAGAAGAACTATTCATGTATTCATGAAGAATTTACTTGCTGGTGTACAATACACTTCTGTATACCCTCAGTATCCAGTTTGCAAAACTGACACCATAAGATATTACATAGTTTTATCACACGATGATCTGGTTTGCAAGAGAACTCTGAATTAGACAAATGCAGTTGATATTTTTTAACATAATCCACCTGTTCTTCAGGTAATGCAAAGAGGCACAATTAAGCCTTGAACAGCTTTATGAAGAAAGAACTTGTATTTCTTTTCCCAAATGACAGAATGCTACACTAAAGTGCTCATTTAACTAGGCCATCAAGTTGGGCAGTTTGGAAAGACAAGCCCTATTTGCAATGCTCAAAAGCAAACCCCTAGCTTAAAAAAGACAATAAAAAGGCACAGTAAGCTGCTCTCCAATCTTCCATGTATTTTGTATTGCATTAAAGCTTTCTTACCCTCTATACAATCATTTTTTAAAGCTACTCCATTGCCTCCCATTTTGAAAATGGTGTGCCAGAGTCCCTGCCTAGGAAAAATAGCTTAACATACACAGTAGCTAGTTATTTTCATTAGTAGTTAAATTTCTAGCTGATATGCTGACAAGTTATGGTATTTAGGAATCCATGATCATAGATCAGTCTTCTAAAGCAAGCAAATAAAGTTATTCTGCAATCTCAGAGCAAGGCAAAGATGGTCTTTGCTCCATCATAGGGATGCAGTTCAAGAAGAGCCAAGTGCAGTCATGACTGCTCAGGAGCTACATCTTGGTACTACTATTTTGTACAGAATATTGATGTTGCCTACAGAAGGAAGGTTAGCTCATCCAAACTTCAACAAATTGTTATAAAGAGAATAAAGGTATTAAGAGAAACCTAAGGAACAGAGTTCATTTTCATCATAACAAAGAGCAGAGGAAACAAATACAAAAAAGGAAGCAAAAATACACTGACATTGCACTTCCTGTCCTCCCTTCCTCTTCATTTCAGTAGTTTCCAAAATCACAGCTCCAGCAGCTGCCTCACTGCCTTTTGCAACTCCCTATTAAATCACTTTGCAGTGCTCCAATAAAGACCTGTGTGTGATGGTTGCTGCATGGAATATGTAGAAATAGTCCAGCATGGAAGAAAAAGTCCCTCAACCAAAACAATACAAGGGAAAATGAAGCCACAATGAAGCCAATGTAAGAATTTAATAACAAAAATGTACCTGCATATTCAGTATTAGTTCAAGTAAGTATCAGGCCTGTCAACTCTCACTTCTATGAAAGAATTTAGGCATCTAAACCTTTCTGAAGCTCAGACTTGTCCTTGAGGAGTCATATAACCCTCAGATTTGAATTCACTGGCTGAATTCCAGATGAATTTGGTTCTCAAGAAAAACAAAAAAACTCTTTTAATCTTTTGCTTCAAGTGTACCTAAGATCTTCAACAGCACTAATTCTTCACATTTTTGTTTTCTTTTCTAAACACAGCTACCCCTGAATTTATAACTTTTCCCTGAGAAGCACAGCAGCAGTGTGGACTTCTCTGATACCATTAAATTCCTTCCCAGTGGCCCAGTTTCTGATAAAGAGGACTCAACACCCACAAAGCCACTAACGGGAATAATTAGGACACTCTTAAGGTATTCCTGAAGTAGAAGGCAGCTCTGAGTCCGTGTTTGTCCTTGTCCAGTGCAATAGGCCAATACTAATTGGGGAACACCACAGCCTTAAAGTAGAAAAGTGACTCTTGTTAAGTGAGCAGTTGAGCTCTGCATCCAAAAGGAACAGAGAAGTCTTCCAGGTTCCCAGTGTCTCACTGATGTTAAACAGGACATATTTGCGACTGGCTGCTATTCTTATACCTGATCAAACTGAGCTCACTTCAAAGTCTGAGTTCTCATAGCATCCTGTACCTCTGCCCATCTCCTCCCCTGGGACAACAGTTCCCAGTTAGGAGCCAAATCCCAACATCTTGATAGAGATTCTACTGCTGTCTTTAGCTACTTAGTGGGGTAGTACAGAAAAGATTAAGTCAGACTCAGATGTGCATAGATGGGCTGAGAGGCAATGGACAGAAGCTGTTACACAGAAATTTTAACTACTGAAAATGCTGAGTATTTGCTTAGATCAAAAGTAGATGAACTAACTAAAATACTGATGCTGCTAAAGTAATCAATTCAAGAACCGTTTCACTGGACAAACTATGAACAAAGAATGTATAAAATATTTTACATTTAGACTCCTGTAATTTAGTTAGAATCACAATGCTAAACAGCCATATAATAATAGTAATAGACACAAAAAGGGGAAAATCTACTCTGCCACAGCACAAACATTGTACAGACAAAGGAGGAATCCTGCATGCCATTGACCTCAACACCATATTCTGTCTCTTGATAAAAAACCTTGGAAGAGAGACTAATTAATTATTATGTATACTCAAGTTTTCATGCTTTGAGATAGGTGAACATGAAGAAACATCTTCCCTGACATTAAAAGACTTTCATTTTTACCCTTACTAACACTGGAGAAAAAAAGAAATTATATTTTACAGACAAAACTTTGATCAAAAACTTGAATGGAGACAGTCTGACTACATGCTTAGTTTCAGAAGCAATTCTTGTGCCCACCTTACCTAAAGGAATGTGAAAATGCCTGTAGTCTGCACAATGCCAGAGTAAGCATTAAAGAAGAAAGGAAGTTCAGATAAATCTGAAGAAAAATATGTAACTGTGTAGCTATACTCAAAGTGTTTTCTCACTAGATTTCAAAAAGCAAGAGGTTAATGGCAGCACTTTAAAATGGCTGATTTTATTACACTGCTGCCAAAGCAGCAATATTCTGTGAGAATGTGTGAATTTTTATTTGCCCAATAATTGAAAAATAAGTTTAACAACAACAAATTACCTGTGGAGATGAATAATTGTATAGGTTCCAGTAGTAAGAATTATACAATCAAGGAATTGTAAGGTAAGCATCTGATTGTATTGCATCCAGCAGGATTTTTGGAAGCAACTCAAAATAGTTCTAAAAATGACTGGCAGACTTACCTGATGTGTATGAAGGGCTGTGTCATTTGGCACAAAATCAAAATACGTTGCATGCCAACAATAGTTTAGAATTAAAAAGTGCCAATAGTCTCTTAAAAATGTAATAAAATCAAGCCACTTCTATGAGGCAGAACAGCTCAGAAAGAAATAAAATACACCCGGAAGGAATTGACACACAAAACAAAGAAATGGAAACAAACAAACAAAAACCCAAACAAAACCCAAAACCAACAACAACTAAGAGCCAAACAACAAAACACAAACAGTTAAATACATTATTTGTTTAAATATGATGCTCCACAAGAAGCTGAGAAAGAGAGCAGAAATGATAGTGCTACGTGTATCCCACAGAAGCAGGCAGACAGTGCCACCTGCAATCACACCAGAAAAGCAAGAGCAGTGGAGGTGGGAGCACACATGGCTTCTCTCGCCTACATAAAATACACACCACAGAACTCCTCAGCATCAGTCAGGACATACAAGCAGATTCTGCAGCAAGTCTCTTACCTCCCCTAAAGCAGTTGCTGAAGGCTCTTGATAGATTAGCTTTTAGAAGCACTAGGTATGTTACCAGTGTAAATTTATTGCAGTGATTACTAGCTTAAATAAAAAATGCAATCACTTGAGAAAACAATAAAGAAAGCTACCTGACATCTTCAAATTTCTTGGTTATGACTGAACCAACAGAAGAAAAAGCAGCAGAAGCCTTCTGACCCGCCTGAGACAGGGTTTCTGATGTTCTCTTGTATCTGTGTTTAAAAAACATATAGTTTTTAGTTATTTTAATAAAACATATAAGGAAACTTTTAGTGTGTGTCTATTTGTATCAAATGCAGAGGTACGCTTCAGCTTTGGGGTCTAATGAAAAACCTACTTAAGACATTATTTTGAGCCTTTGCAATCCCTTCTGGCTACAACATCTCTGCTACCTCTGACCAGACCCAGTTCACCAATATGCACCTACTACCCCACCCCTAGAAGAGATGCTATCCTGCTATTGTAGGATTTAGTAAAATATAAAATAAACTCACACAGAAAACACCCCAATCAACAACAACAAAAAAAAAAAACCTCTAAAAATACAAAAGAAAACAAAATACAAAAAACCAACACTGCACACACATTGAAAAAGGTCTATGTTTTTGTGCCAAGCGTCTAAATTTTTGTACCACACAGTTCAGTCAATAAAATTCACCATAAACAGTTTGAGGTACATCTTGTAACATTGTGGTCATTAATTGCATATGGTAGCTTACTCTAGACCTTAAGCTAACACTTGTGTTTGGCAAGAACCGTAACTGTGACTTCATACTCCTCCTCCATGAGCTCAGTTTACAACAATTTTTCAGGGTGGAAAAGAAGGGTGTTCTGTTGGACTTAGGACACCTTGGTATCTCAGGTCTATTAGACAAAAAAAGCGTGTTAGAATAGCCCATATTTTGGTAAATCATTCTTTCTTTGCATGAGGTATGGCTTGCAGTGTTCTTTTAAAAAAATGTATGTTGATTTACCCAGAGCAGCTTTAATACAACTGAACTTTGTGTTATTTATACTTATTTCACAAGAAAAGTGTTTAGACATGGCACAAGATCTAAACAGTTTTTACTTCAACAATCTAAACAATCAACACGAGCTGGTACATACGCTGTAGTTGATGTAACATCTTGCCAGCTTTTGGTAATGTTCTGCTTTAGTTCCTGTAGTGAGTTAATTCCCAGCTTTCTCTTGATTTCTGCTAGATGCTTCTCTTTGGCAGCTAGCACTTGTGACAGCGTCTGGATTTCCTCTTCCACCTGTGGCATGAGAGTTGTTAACAAGTGGTTAACAGTTAACAAGGAATATACCCAACCATTTAACTATGTATTGCTTTAAAGCATCTACTAGACATCAGTAATGGGAAAGCTAACAGAGGTTTTTACCGCTGCCTCAGAGTCATTCCTAAATACTAAAAGGGAAATCCAACAGAGACTACAAGACCTAGTGAGAAAGTAATCTACCTGCAGCTAGCGCTGTTACTGAGCAGCTAGATACTGAATAGGTACAAGGAAGGTGGTAACTAAAAGAATGCATAGCTAGAAATTATTACCTTTGATATGTAAAGGTGGAAGATTAGTCAAACCCCAAATAATCACCAAGCCTGTATTCTACTTCCACGTCAGAAGATAAACCAATGTGTGACCCCTATCAGGAAGCTCAGAGCATGCCTGATCCATACACAAATTTTGTCTCCTTGTTTCAACAGAAAAGTCCTTTTGTGGCTTATGCCAGCACCGGTAGACCGGATCCAGCCATAGGAATGCCTTCCCCAGAACAGGTGTGGAAAGAGTGGCAGACTGAGCAGTCAAACCCCACACAAACACACAGCACCTGCTCTGTAACTAGAAAACTATATTGTTTGTATACTTCCTTCTTTACATAGATGGTCACTTAAGCCTCTCCTGGAAACATGACCAGAGATGTCAGCACAGTTCTACAATGCCATTCTGTGAGCTTTATAGAAGTGACAGAGGCACTAAGGTCATCCGTACAAAAGCAAGGGCATACCTCCACTCCTTCATCCAGGCAAGATCACCCTTCTTTAGGGAATCAGGCTGCCCACTCATTTAAGCTCCTTACAGGAGTACAGCTCCTTACTGTACTCCTTATAGTATCTTCAATGCACTTTGGTTTTGGATATCTGTCCAAAGTCCAGCGTGATGTATCCTAGCAGGACCAGCTAGCTCACCCTCACCACCTTTGGCATGAAATGATACTCAGGACTGCCAAATACAAGAATGTATTAAATGTGCCTAATTTAAAGCTAACCTTTGTTTGCCAACCTTAGACTTCAGTTAGTGTCTTTCATAAGGGTCCCAAGGTCCCATAGAGCTATTAAAGAAAAAAGGCTGGCTGCTTAATAAAGCTTGACTTTGGCATGTATCAGGCTTGAATATTTGCCTCTCTGTCCTTCAAAGAATGCTACTTTTTCTCACTCTTAAAAATATTCTGTTATGGACAAGAACCGTAACATGGTTAGACATCAGCAATATAGTGCCTACACAGATACTACTATAAAGCATTTTAATGAAAGAAACAGTTTAGCTACTCCACACCAGTTGAGACAATATTTGGGTTTTGGCTTCCAACCATGTTCTCTTTGTTGATTTACCCCCTTTCTCACTCGAGAAGAAAAAAACAAAAGGGTTAGGTATTTATGCATCTTAGTTTAAAATCTGTACGCTCAGCGTTCCAGCTTAATTCCCCATCACTAAAACTGGCTGTTCTTTTCTCCTTGATACTCTTCCTTCCTATCTGTGCAATACACAGGAGTGCCAGCTGTATGTTCAAAGATAACATTATCCCAGATTTTCATTACCAAAACAAGTTTAAGAGCTATTTGAAAAATAATTACCTTGGCAAGCTCTTTTCTTAGCTCATCCCGTTCTTCTTCTGAGAGTGTTTCTGCCATACTGACTGTAGCAGCAGCATCCTCTCCAACCTCAGGTATAGAGTCACTCCTCAGCAGCCCTTGAGATGAATAAAGCATTAGAAGTCAGATTATCACAATTGTGTTAGCTGCCAAACAGCAGCTAACACTAGCACACAACTCTTTTGTGCCAGTGCACGAAGAAAACTGATGAGAGGACATCAAAATCATGCTTTCCAACTACAGGAGGGAAACCAAAGGCATATATATTTCATTCTATCAAGCTGTATTAAAGCTCAGTATAATGGCAGCTGCTGCTGTAATAGGAGACTGGAAACCTGTTGAGAACAACACATCCCACTGCTCTGTGAGAGAAACCAAGGCGCAGAACGCTAAGTCCCAACCAGCGCTTCCTACACGATCCTGCCCAGGAGTCTGTGCGCACTCTGGTGTCTCCTTCATCTGGCACAGAAACTCTGGAAGCCCTGGAGATGCTCAAGGTCAATGCAGAGGCTCTCTTAATCTCTGGATCAAGTCCATTCTGAGCACACTAGGCACAGCCACAAGCAAGGTTAACAACAGTGGGGAGAACTATTGCACTGCAAGTATGAACTCTTCCTCTGTACCCTGCTTGATTCTCTCTGTCCCTAGTAATTGGGACCACTGTGGCTAGAAGGTTGCAGATATCATGGAACTAGAAGTAAGCTGGTTTCCACCTGGACCTTAAGACGGATGGGAAGCCCAGAGACAGAGCTCAGGAATAAAGGGCTGACTCTTCAAAGCAGGGGAGTGCTGAGAAGGGACTGATAAGGATGTGGATCCACTCAAACTGTTGCCTCTTTCCCTTCAAAATCCAGAAACAAAAACTCTGCCAAATTCCTATATAAACCACAAACATCCCTATGGTCTTCCTCAACTTCTGCTTTCACAGCTGCAGGGAAAAAGAAGGAGGATGATATTATTTGTATTACTATGATGCAATAACTTTAATAATTCATTTCTTCTTAGTCCTTAGTGCTTGCAATAAGACCATTTTAAACACCTTTTATGCAACAAAATTCCCAGCAAAAGATTTCCCATTTTGAGTCTTTGTAGCTGACACTTAAACATAAAGTTTGCCAAAATCAAGGAATTCTGTTATAATTGCAGAGACCAGCTAGCAAGGAGACTACATGCTGGAATGGTTGTGGATTCCCAGAAATAATTCTCTACTCAAGAGGTAAAACACCCTTACAGGATAACGCAGCTAAATAAAAATCTTAAAATACAAGAGGAAAGAAATCAGGATTATTTGTTAATAAGGAGCAAGGACCAATGTATGTATACATACATGTGTGTGTATATATGTACAGAAATATATCATTCATCTAAGTTAAAGACAAATGAAGTAATCACTGCAGAAATTAAACATCTAACCAATAAAATTCCATTCTCATTTCAGCAGCTTCTTATGGCACTCCATACTATCCTTTGGTCTGGGAATCAAAAACTCATTAATCACCACTATGATTTTGCTGTTAGGTTTCATATCAAACAGCTACATCACAATCAACTGAAAAAATCAGGGGAAAAAAGATTCTGTGCATCTGTAATTAGTTGTAGGTATTCTTTGAAACGTGCTTCTAGCAGCTGTCAAGCTGAAAAAAAGAAGAAACCTTGGTCTTGATCAAATTACTGAACTCAGGTAAAACTCAATTCCACAAATTCTTTCCAAAGCAGTATGTTGTCTGTCTGTATTTGTGCCCAGAACACTTTTGTGAATGCTGTTACCATATAGCGCACGGAGAAGGAAACCTACAGGAAGAAAATTAAACCTCATTCTGCATTTATTCACGAGATCTGTGCCACGTTTTCCCAGAGATTTCCATGTGTCTTCTCCACAAACATAATGTAGGTCCTGTGGGTTTCCCAATACACTATCTTCTGTCAGAAATCTAGGGCAAGAACTTCAAAGTCTAATGCCCAAACCAAAGCATACCACTACAGCACCTAAAACAAAGGATTATGTCCCACAATCACATAACTTTTGTTTTATACATCAGCGTATTTCCTTAACATTTGAGAATACCACACCTTTTTCTCAAATTGCTATTTAACCTATTAATTACATAAACCTACCCTGAAGGAAAACAATTTGAACTGCATTTCTCCTCGACACCCTACACCTCCTCAGTACATTCTACTATGACTCTCTGACTTTGCTCTCATCTGCAGTCCTTCAGGGACCACTTGCTTGCCATCACAAAGCCATTTCAGAAAGTTTGCAGGTACCAAAATCATACTGATTCCAAGAGCATTAGCACAACCGGTCGAAAATCTGTTCAATCTGATTATGAGGAGTCATCTGGATTAAACTAAAAATAGATCAAGTCAATCTACCAGTAAGAAAGCATGCTGGATTGTCTCCTGCAGCAACAGCTTCTGTTTGGGGAATGCAGCTTCTCTTTGTAAAACTCATTTTTTAAAACTGTTCTGTTTCTTGCCTACCAAATGGAATTTAAGGCACAATGCTAAGAAGCAAGAGAAAGATCTCTCCTCACCTTCACATTCCTAGAGGTTTTAGGGAAACAGGAAATCACTGCTCTCATGAGTCCTCCGGACCACATCCTGCACATCTGACCATGCCTTCCTCTTCTTGCCTACCAAGCCCCTCCCCCCCCCCATTTATTATTTTTTTGAGCTCCACATGAAGTATGCTAACACCTTCCCATCAATCTTCCTTCTGCCACATCTGCTCTCTCTCCCTGTTACTGTTCATGTCGCTGTTCCCTTTGCTCCCATTCCTCAGTTCATTACCTGCAGGACACAGGGTTCAATCCACGCTATGAGTGAGGCTGTACTGGGCCATCTGATCAAGGAGCACTTGTCTACACAGCTAACAACCCACGGGCCTCCACAATGGTGTGGCTACAACCCAAATGTATCTCATAAACTAGGGCTGACAGCCAGTAAGATCCTGGCTTTGAAAAAACTTTATAAGGAAACATGCACAGCCCAACTTACATCTTTCTATGGGTTGTGGGTAACAAACCAGGAAATCAGCAGTCAACAGATGGAAATGCTTTGCCTCAAACTACTAATAAGAGAGCATTTATCACTTGGGGTTTTTTTGCCAACAGAACTGTTGCTATTATTATTTTATATTGTTATATGAAATGATTATTACAGCTTTCAACTTATTACCTTTCATTATGTTAGTTCTCTTGCATCATTAGAGTTATAAAGGACTTAAAATCAGTCATTTGGTACTGTTATAACCAAGTTTAACTGAACATTTCATGTCTCTCAAACAAAATAAAAAAATCTGTTTGGGAGAAAAAAATCATAAAGACTGAGATAATATTGAGAAAACTTACCTTTTAAAGTTTTAAAGTCAGTTTTTAGATTGGTATTTCTAAGATTAACGTTTTTTCCCAGCAGTTTATTAGATCTACTTAAATGAACTAAATAAAGACATGAGCAAGTTAGTTGATTAGGACTCCATGGATCACATTAAGGGAAATGGAATTTAGTCCCTATTACTCTGCCAGAGTAGGCAAAGCATTAGAGTAATTAAATTAAAAGTCAGTTTTTCTGATTTAGGGGTTGTTTTGGCCAGTTTCAATCCAAGTTCATGCTCTGTTTTGACCAGAAGTTCCTACCTCTCTGGCCTAAAGTCAGAGATCAGCAGCAAATGGGATCAGTTTTTAAGAAGCCCTTTTCATTCTGGATGAGCAGCCTTGGGGTAGAGGTGGGTTAATCTCCAGAAAGCTTTCTTTTCAACTGACATGTTATGCATGCAACACTCAGAATGAGCTTTGTGGTTATCCCTATACAGTTGGCAAAGCTAAAGAAAAAAGGTGCTTGTAACAGTTCAGGAGAACAGGCTGTTGCCAGGTTATACAGCCACCAACATTTGAGTAACATACAGTACTACAGAGTATATTTATTCTGCAGTATATAAGAAAGATCAGATTTAAGTGCTTCCCGTTTATCTCAGTGAAGAAGCCAAAGTGAGACATATTTCTTCAACCTGGGGAGAAAAATTTTTGGGCTTCTCCCAAATGCTAATTAGATGCTCAAAGTGAATGAAAAAAGAAAATAAAGCTCAGAAAAGGCTGGTGGTAATGGTGATGCATCATCACCTGACACAGCTGCTTCCCCTCTCCTTTAGAAGAGCTGGGAGATGCAGAAATTGCAGAAGTGAATGCTGACCACTATTTCCCAGTAGCCCCTGGCTCATCAAGTTCACAGAGAGGGTTGTTACAGTTCACACAGAGGTTCCCCAAGGGATGCATGTTTCTTTAAAATTTTAAGTAGCAAGCCCATTAAAAAAAAAAAAGGTTAATACTTTGTATCTAAAATTACTTGGGAAGATTACATCTGGCAGCAAGGAATGGAAAGGAATGATGACAGCAAAACCAGACTGGGATGTGAGGCACAGCTTTAGGTGTTCTGTACAACAGGTTACCAGCAAGAAACTCATAGGGTTAAGCATTAAATGGATGCCACTGCAGCACAGCACACAGCAGCCCCAGTGTGGTTCGTAACTGCAGGTGGAAAGTTTGCAGCATTTTAAATGCTAGATGGAATGAGTAAAGGTTTTAGAGGTATTTTCATTAACCAGTGAGATTTCAGACTATCCAGAGCTCTGAAGTCCTACTAAAAATGAAATTTCTACCTCCTTCCCCCCAAAAAAATCTCATAATCAAACTAGGCAAATTATTCCAATCTTGCAGAAATTTTGTTCTTAATTGTTTTTGCCACTTCATTTTCCCTCTAACTGCCTTTCTGGTAAATGTATAACACATGAGATATTACCTACATGACACACTGAAGCTAATACACTACTAGAATTGACAGCAGGCCAAATTTATAGACTTTAAATTTGAGAAGTTTTACAGGTATTAATTGCTAAGCATTTCACGTAGAGATTTTAAGGAAGGAAGAGAAGGAAGTTACCAGACTTTGCCAGTGTAGGTGATCCAGGCGGAGAAAGGTTTATGCCAGGCGACAAGTAAAGATAATTTCTGTTCACTCCAGCATTGAAATCGAAGGGCGATTTGTAATCCTCATAAAGATCCATGCCAGACAGTTCAGAGCGCGCAGCCATCCTCTTCCTCCACTGAAGCATTCATCTTTGCTCTCTGGGGGCGACCCACACAGCAGGATTCAGAAACCCTCCATTTCTCCACATGACACTCACTGCCTCCTCAGAGAATTCAGCTCTGCTACATATGATAGAGCTGCCTAGCAAGCGATTTCTCAGCCATCCTGTAGCTGCTGCTGTTTACATGGCACAAGGTTAAGTTCCTGTAAATTTATAACTGAGGCTGGACCTAAACAGACCGTGCCTTTAACAAACATTCACAGTGCACCACTCATGGCTTCTTGGAAGAGCCTTGGTCCTCTGCAGAACTGCATCAACTGTGTTCAATCGTTTAAATAAAAAAGGTCACCTGACTGCAGCTACACCAGGATATCCTTAATCTTCTAGGACACAAAAGGATTACCAGCCATAATCTATCCCATATACCATCTGTGTTGGACTTCTTCCTCTGATTAATGGAAAATTCTGCGTGCATAGCTATTCCCTCCAGCTGCTTCCATCACTGTAATAACCACTAGTGAGAACCCAGTCTCTGCTGCCCAGGTATCACACCGTAGTGCAAGTTCAGAATAGGAGAGAGCAGCATTTCTCTCTGAAGGCTGGGCTATAAACACCACCTAGATTTATTGATGAACATTCTAACGTGCATTTTGATTTTTGCTCATGAGGCTAAACATATCTGGGTCTGAGTGGGTTTTGTCTGGGGGAGGGAGTTGTTAAATATTTATGAAGTACACTATACTATGTCCTTGGTTGTTCGACTGGCATTGTTTAGAGCAGCCAGTAACTGCAGTAACGCATCGCCTGAAATGTATTTATGTTTCAACACATACACAACAAAGAAAGATCAACTTACATAAGCCATCTGACTTCATGCCAGGCCTTTAAGATGCAACTCTGGGAAGTAAAAAATGCTTCTTACCTAAAGAAGCACTCAGCACAGTTTTGCAGCACTTCACTCCATTTTTTGTTTTTACTTTACGGTCAGGTTCTTTCACGGAAAACAGCTTTACAGCTGAGCAACAATTTCCTCCCAAACCTGGGATCCTCACTGCAGCCTGCATGCAGAGGAACATAAGCAAATGAAGTGAATCTTTTCCTGCACAGTACAGACAGAGCTAATCAGGAATTATTCCAGAGAAGGAACAAGGCAGCCTTGCAGCATACCAAAGTCAAGTCCAAGCAAAGTAATCCCCGGGCATATGAAGAAAGCACACTCCTGGAATTTTGACTTCCCATTTCCACTGCAGCCCGTCAGCTGGCACAGGGAACAGACCTTCCAGCTAATTAAAAAGCAGCTCCTTAGGGCTAAAGACCTACATTTGCTTCTGGTGCAGAGTACCTGCAGGCTCATTACAAAAATGAAAGTGCTGGAGCTTTGAAATAGGTCTGCTATTTTCCAAACCCACTGGAAAGAAGAAAGCAGAATGCCCTCTGCATTTCTGACACGTGGCTGTGACATCTGCCAGAAATACTGCAAAGTCCACCTGACAAAGGTCAAAGCTTTGGCCACAGACTAGTTAAAGCATCCAGAGGCAGCAGAGAACTGTAACACAGCTACAGCAATAATATACTTTATTAACCAAGTTTGTTAATGTGAACACCTACAGATTGTGCTTTGCAGCTTTCCCTTGTATAACTCAGGAGCTGCCTTCTGTGCAAAAGGCTCAGGAAGTAGTTCTGCTAACTGGGTTAGGTAAAATGACAAGTTACGAGATGTGGCACACAAAGGGCTGAGTGTTTTCTACCATCACTCTCCCACCACAGAAAAAGAGAAAGAAGGGGAGGCTACACCCTAGGACTTTTCCCCAACCCTAGATAATCACTCAGTTTAACACTAATCAGCGCTAGCTGGCGACAGCTGCTGAAGTAGCTATTATGGGAAAAAAGAACCCCTTATGAAAATCTGTTGATCCCTGCCAACAATCAAGAATTCCATTTCCTAGGCATTTCCTGGAGCAAAATTACATTCTTGTCTTTTTACTTGTAGGAAGTTCCCTACATTCAGATTTGCCCATTACCAACCATTCAAAATATCTGGGACTCTTCCCTGTATCTTTATAGTGCAAAAGTTGTTTTCATGTCCCTAGAGACATCTGGATTGCCAGTCTCAACCACCAACCTGGCTTGCCACCTCTACTGACAGAAATCTGTATGGGCCAAACTCTTCAACACCTCTTCAGTGTGGTCAGAGACACTTACAGGACATGGCCCACTGCTGGAACATACATTTGTCTTACAGGGAAGATTTGCTGAATTACAAATCTGAGCCTCCACCGAGAGGCTGAATTCTGCTTTTGTTCTTCCTTATGCATAGCCTGAGCACAAGCCCAGAAGTCACCCAAGACAATCTCTAGTTTTTAGAAATATTACAGAAATTCTACTGGTCTAAAGTCATTGCCAAAAGAGGGACACCATGCAAAAGCTCATACTTAAGTTCCTCTCTTTGCTCAGATTAATCTCAATTATAGTGGCCATACAGATGGGTAGCTACAGCACCTCCCAAACACATCACCTAAACACATCAGACTCCTGCTCTCTTACCTGCTGGAGTTTACAGGAGTGTTGCTCCTCACTTGTTCCCCCATACTGCCTAAAGCCAGTCAAAAAGGTTCTGCTTGCTGTGGTGCATTTAGAGGGAGGAATGAATCTCTCTCCAAAGGGATTTTCCAAATTCAAGTGATGGCTCAAAGGAAACAAAGCATGATGGGGATGACAAACAGCAGCTGCACAGAACCAAAAGCAAAGGTTTTTTTATTGCAGCATGAAGCTTTCTGACCAGTTCAGCAGCTCTTGACAGTCACAGCAATCAAGATTTCTGTACACTACGAAAACAGGCTCATCATGAGGCCTTTCTAAAGGGCCCTCCCATGACCAAAATATCCTGCTGGTCAGGCTTTC
Source organism: Luscinia megarhynchos (assembly GCA_034336665.1). Classification (NCBI taxonomy): domain Eukaryota; kingdom Metazoa; phylum Chordata; class Aves; order Passeriformes; family Muscicapidae; genus Luscinia; species Luscinia megarhynchos. Next base: position 73,332,373 of record JAPFBE010000002.1, read on the forward strand.
TCTCCTCCTTCACAATAATTCAAAGAACATGCAGCTGACTGGAGGTGGAACTGAGGCTGAAACAGAGCCATACCCTAATAGATGGGATGCTGCACTCCCAGAGCAAGACACACACACATTTCAGAGCTGAAGCTCAAGTTTTGGCTTCTGTTACATGGCTTAGAGTAATTAACCATGCATCCCTCAAATATCTCTGTTATTTGCCCTGCATTACAAATCCAGTTTTTACTGTGTACCTTGGTTATCACTGCAGATACCAGCTGCAAGGCAGTACCTGCAAGTATCTCGAAGCCTGAGGAAGGTGCTGTTCCCAGAGCCAAGTAGCAATGGAGTTTTGCTTACATGCAAGAGATTAAAACTGAAGATTTTCCCATTCCAGAACAAGCACTCATATGCCCCTTAACACCTCAGGAAAACTAAAGAGGTTAGTACATAAATTATCTATGCCATTTTTAGAAGCTGGTGTCTGAGAGACTGGCACAAGGTGAGATACCTTCTGTCAAGGATTTTTGAACTAATTACTGACAAGTTCAACTGAATGTCACAAAATGTTTCAGCAAGGCTTGGCAAGCTTCAGCAAAAGCATTATCATCACAACTCCTACCATTAACCATGTTGTAATCTCCCTCTGTTAAGGTTACAGAGTGTACTTAAAGCTCTCCCAGGTAACTATTTAGCATTAACAGTCAATACAGATTGTGCACCTCTATGAATCATAAGGAGGGAACTCCCTCCACAGCTAGAAAAGCTGTTAAGTTTGAGCAAACACTTTTTCAGATATTTGCCTGCTTAGTCTCTGGTGTGGTTCTTTCTTCAGCTAGAACTTGCTAACCAGGTATGCAGCTTCCACCATAACCCAAGGCTCCAGCAATGATTTAAGCAATGCAGTATTGAAGCACTTCTGACCTTGACAGCAGCTAAGCAAGGATAGGGATGTTATGGCAGCCTTGTGGAGAAGCTGCTTTTCCACATATAGGTCTAGCAGAACAATAGTTTGTATACATGGAAACCTTATATCCCTCTTTCCCTACAGAAACTAAACCCTGATGAAGTGTGAATGAGTACCACCTCTGGGCTTTGAAGAAACTGAGCTAAGTATTCAGTAGTGCTTCATACAAATAGTTAAACTCAAGAAAGGCTACCACTCATGCCTCAAGATTGGAGTAATGCAGAAGCTACTACCCTAAGACATGATCTAAACAGTATTTTGGACAAAGCTATCCAAATAACCAATCCACAAGATCTACTCTGAATTCTGCTGTTACATAGGCACCTTCCCACACTGAACATCCTGTGTTTGCATCGTGATTATACTCAGAGCTGCCAAACTTGTGCACCACAGCTCCTACTTTTAGCAAGGCTATTATGACTCCAGCACTTAAGCAAGCACACTTAAAAGAAAAATGGGGAAAATTACAGGAAGACTTTGTGTTGACAAAAGAGGGGAAAGAGGTTCAGAAGCACTTGCTCTTTGGGAGAATAGCAAAAAGATTCAGTCTCTTATTTCAAGGTTGCCTGTTAAGATTCAGTTGCCTTCTCATCCCATATACTTGGTTTTCGAATTTCAACTTCTGCAGTCTGCTAAGAGGCAAGATGGGTAGAAGCCTTCCAGTAAAAGTGTGTCTGGGGCAAAGACTTCCAGCCAGGTGGTCTTCTACCATCCCTCATCTTTCCCAGGTGGATACAAATCAGGCAGCAACAGTCAGGCTCCTCTCCCCACTCCATCAAGGTTTTATATGGCATAAGCTTCATTTTAAGAGCCATAAAACTACTTAAGCATCTTAAGCCAATCTAGATTCCGTAGCATCAATTTGATCTTCAAAAGTCTTACCAGTTTACAGACAAGTAAAAGCCTCCTTTCAGCACACCTGATTTGAGGCCTTAAAACCGCATTAAGAAAAAGATGCTGTGAAGCAATAGGATAGCAGCTCAAAGACTAAGACAAGCCTGAGAATTTGTACATCAGTGCTAGTCCCACGGTGCTCTCTCCTTCCTTTTAACAGCAGACACTTTTCAGTCCTGAGATTTTGTGCATGACATGAATGGAGTGCACAGCTACAGCAATTCCCTGAAACAGCATGATAACAAGCTTCTGCAGCCCATTAGTAACGATCAGCAGAATGCAGCTTAAAGGGTTAAGTATCTGCTGTCTTCCAACAACAACCTCAACACCATGATATTAAACTCGAGCACTTCAGCCTCCTCCACATGCTTTCTCTGGACAAGCTGTGCCTGACACAACTACATCATTCAGTACAGTTCTTTGTAGAAATGTTTTTCTTCAGCTTAAGTCGCCTTCACTTACTGTTATTAAAACAAACAAAAGACCCAAAAAAACACCAACAACAACCTCAACTCTTCTTCAAAGATGTATCTCCCTGCAACACAAACATTCCAAATGTTACAGGTAGGGATCACGGGGTTGCCAGTATTGCTCTCTCTTAAACCGAAGTCTCAGCCCACGGTATTTCAGACGGCGCGCATGTCTTGGCAAAGGCAGCCATTCTCATCTCTCCTCTCAATCCAATTATAAAAGCTCAGACTAATTTCCTGAGCTCTTGTGAGGGGAGGTGGTCCACGCTCCAGCATATTCTGCGACTAGACAAGCTGATACTACTAAAATACTTAACCCATTCATGTCAGACAAAATTCTCTGTATTTGCACACATTCTCTACTACCTTATAAGTGTTTCCAGCATTTAGAAGATTAGGCAGGAATCCCTGATTTATGATGAAGTTGTGGGTCTCAAACAGTGCTCCAAGCAGTCACATTTGTCAGCTACAGCACTCGCAGGGTGAAAAGCTTTTTGATCTATGGAAAAGGTCCCAGCCAAAGGACAGAGTAGCACCCCAGAACCAGTGATCAGAGTTGCACTGACTTTGAGAAGTCAGACCAAACCCTACAAACACAGAGGAACAGTTCCAAAGTGAGATTAACAGAGTCAAAACACTGTCAGGTAGATTTTAGAGGAATGTATTTAGTTATTTCACTTCAGCTGCTTATCCCAGTTGTAGCTGTCATTCTCTATAGACTCCAATTCCTCAGGCAAGAGACTGATCCTGCCAAAAATGTTGAAGAAATAGTACTGAGCTGCAGCTAGACAGATGATAGTTGGAAAAAGGTTAGGAAAGAAAAACTGTAGTGCAGAAATGGGATTGTTTCAAACAAAGTTTCAGTATGTAACCTCGCAATGTAATTAAAACTTTTACTTGAGTGACTCTGGGTGACTCCCAGCCTCCCTCGAAGACAAGTCTGCTTTTCTGCACTCTTAAAACAAACCTCCCTCTTTTAACACAGCATCCCAGAAAGCAGCTCCAGAAAGTCCACCATCCCCACTCTAGGTTACCAGGCCTCACCATGAAATAGACCCTGAGGTTTTAAGAACAAGCAGATTAAATTACACATTAAGCTGAACTACATATTGTGATATCTAAAAATAAAAAAGCATCCAAAAAGCACCTTCTGTAGTCTTAGCAGTAGTACCTTAACAATTACCAACAAAATCTTCGCTGCTTGTGGCACACAGTAGCTCCCACAATGTAATTACCAAGTTCATGCCTGGATTTAGTACAGCACAGAAATTCCATCATTTTACTATCAAGGGCAGAAATACAGAAGCAACCAAAGCAGCACACAATTTGATGCAAGCAACAAGGGTTTAGGGTAAGTACTTCACAAAGAAATCCATTCTATGAGAGATCCTACAAAAACACAGGCTGAGAAAGTTGGGGGCTGTTCAGCCTGGAAAGAGGACTTCAGAGGCCTCTATGGCAGCTTTCCAGTACCTAAAAGGGACTTGTAAAGAGGAAAACCAACTTTTTACACAGATAGATAGTGACAGGGACAGGGGGAACAGTTTCAAAACTAAAACAGGAGAAAATTTACATTACTAAGAAATTCTTAGAGGGTGGTGAGGCACTGGAACAGGTTGTCCAGAAGTGGTAGATGCCCCATCCCTGGAAGTGTTGGAGGCCAGGTTGGATGGGCTCTGAGCAACCTGATCTAGTTCAACCTGCCCATGCCTGGGGGTTGAACTGATGAGCTCAAAGATTCCCTTCCACTCAACCATTCTATGATATGGTCCTGGGCAGCCAGCTCCAGGTGGCACTGGCTAACAGAGGGCTGAACCTCCAACGGTCCTTCCCACCTCAACAATCCTGTGATTAACACAATGGCTGTAATAAGTCATGGGCTGCTCCTCGCCAGATTCTCAAGGATCCTCCGACCTCTCATTTTAGAACAGAAGGGCTCCTGGCACCCTGCCTTAGGGGAGGTCTGGCCCACCCTTCATCTTATGCAGTTACCTGCTGACAGAATAAAGTTCCATCTTCTCCCACACTTTCTAAACTGGGATATGGACAGAGACTTCATGGGGAGACTTTTCACTTCTGCATCTCCCAGTGTAGAGGTATTACGATGGCTACCAGCAAAGCAAAAGCATTTGCAGCAGTAGAAACTACTTTGGTTTCTGTTATGAGGCTGCAGGGGAAAAAGGCAGCTTACAGGTTCTGAGAGTCTCCTGTATTTTCATAAGAGGCACAGGCTTACACTTTGCTCACTAAATGAATGAGCAAGCAACTTTTGGGCTGGACATATGACTCCAGACACATGCAGAAGTTCTTGGCAGAGTACAAAAGCCATCTACTGCTGAAGCACCTTCTCCAGGAGGGAAGTGAGATAGCCAATACCTCTGCAGCAGAGAAGAGTTCACTCTTGTACCAGAAAGAAATATAAACCATAATGTCACTACGGAGCTAAAGCTGCGCTTTCAGCAGGAGCCTCTCCTCCTTTTACTCTTTTGTACAGGGCCCAAGGGAAATTAGGCTCAAGTTAAGTCTTTTTGAATTTCCTTCTCAAGGCGCCTCGTTTGACTTTTCACCATCCACTCCAGCACGGTTTCCTTTACTCATCCGGTAACTGTCTCCTAGATTACGGCATGCTCTCAGGTTCCCTTAGCAAAGTTCCAGCGGTCGAGGAAAAAGCTGCCGCTAGCCAATGCGTCACAAACACGTCAGTTGATCACAGAGATGTCATCTTGCCCTTCAGAGAGCACTGGGAGGAGGAGTCACTTCTTCTCTTAGGACTGGTGTTTTTTAGCACAATACAAATCTCCCCAAGAATGAGTCAGAGCACGGTAATCTCCGTAGCGGAAAACACAAAGGATGCATACATAACACAAATTTGACATCTTCCCCAAAGCACTGGTACACACACACAAGAGTTCAGTTTGCATGGTTAAAGGTTGCCTCCACAGCAACCGCAACCTTATTTGGCTATTCAAGAGATAAAAGATCAGCTTTTGCTAAGCAATAGCTGGCAAACCACCAGGTTTTTCCCTTCTTGGGACTCGGCAGGTAAGTTTACAATTTTGACTTGTGCAGTCAAACAGGAGTGTAATGACGTAAAACTTAAGAAATTTTATTTCTCAAAGAGACAAGCAGCTTTACGGTGGCAAGCTGGTATGGGGAATTCCATTAACGACATCTAGAGAGCATGAGTATGAGAAGTATCACTGGCCAAAGAACTATAAAACTCACCCTAGTCAGCAGCAAAGGAAGTGCACTAATTTTACAATCAATTCTGAACATGGAATGCTCAAATGTCTCAGGTCATAAAAGGAACCTGCTCCTGATCCCTTCTTCCAACCAGTTGAGATTTCCACCTTGCTTTGAACCAGTGGCGAATTGTTGCACAAATCCTTCACAAGGAACCAGCCACCGCCCATCAAGGTACCTAAAAGCTGACAGTGAACACTACAAGGCCAGTTTTGGCTTTTTCAAACGGAATTCAAGCCATAATGAACACAAGCCCTTATTCATCTACGTTTTCTCCTGCAAGGTTTTCAGGTGCAGCCTCCCTGAAACTTAAATGGTAAGACCACAACAAGGGGTGCTAGTGGCGCACCACCCAGATTGCTGGTATAAAGGGTACTTGCAGCAACTCCATTTATTTATTGGGCATGTCTCGCGAAACCCAGAATAGGGTATTTGCTGCTTTCCCTTACGGCACCAAACAGGACTTTTATTTACCTATTTCAGCTATGAGGTCCAGTTAAGCACCAGTCACCCACTCAACTTTTATTGTGAATTGCTTGGAGGTGTCCTGTTCCAGATGGGTGTGGCTTACTTAGCGCCCACATTACGCCAAGATTCCATCCGGCTGGGCGGCACCAATTCCTAAAAGTGCTTCCCAAACTGATTTGAACCCAGTACCACCACTGCTTAAAAGGACTTTGGGCACATCCTGCCAGGGCTGCAAATCCGGACAAACTCAGGACGTGGGCTTGAATATACCAGCAATCTCGATTTTAAAGAGATAAAGGAGAATCCTGCAACTGTTGCCTGCAGCAGCCAACGGCAATTCGCTAACAAACCAACTGCGCGACCAGCTTTTTTTTTTCCTAATATAAGAAAATGCAGATTAAATGCATCTACCACAACTTTAGAGTATTACAACCACTGAAGTTGCCGCAGTAATGAGGTACTATGAAGGTTTTATCCGATTGGTATGTCGCTTGATTGACTTTTTGAAATTGCGGGCTGAGTACAAAATCCTGTTGAGACGTTGCCCTACTCCAAGTCACACTGGGACAGTAGAAGTTAAGTAGAACGCTGTTAGCCTAGAGATATTGCTGTCACATGGAAATCAGCCAGAGTCGCCCAAAGCACTAATCACTCAAAGCTAGAAGCTGAGAAAGGGTCAAAACAGAGTTTTGTCCGGTGATCCAAGATATGAAAGCTTTAAAAAGGGACTTCCGGGCATTGAGACTTGAGCATATCATCAAGACGAGGCATACCCTTTCCATCAAATCAGACTTCGGACGCGAGATGCTACTTGCTGGGTGACATTACGGGCAACCACCGCTTCCTTTTTAACAATCTAAACAGGTTCCAGATCCATTTAAAGGAAGTACAATCTCTCAAAAGGATCTCCGAACGTATTAATGTATTTATGTACCGTCTAGTTTGTGTTTCAGTCCATTTCCACACAAAGGGAGAATTTTCCTAAATATCAGCGTACTTGTAAGCGTCAGGCTTCTCATTTGAAATTTCACAGCAAATTAGAATTTAGAGATAGGTTTAACCATTCCACCACGAAAGATATGTGATGGGTGGACAAACAAGATTTTATCAATGAACACAAAGGATCAGGCGAGGCATTTTCCACAAGTTCTGAGATTTGCAGTTGATGTGATGGAAACTACAGGGGGAGAAATGCAGCTTTAAACAAAGTTCAAAAGGATGTTGAGCTTTTTAGCTCTACAAATTGAACAAAAGAAATGAAGCAAAGGGAAGGGGTGATTGGGGTTTTTAAGAGATTTTATGTAGCCAAGGTTTGGTTGTTTAAGGGTTTTATGCAGGTTTGTGGTTCCAGGTTTTCCGCAGGTGAGAGAACACCTCCACTGATTTTTGGTGAGGCAGCACTTGGAACCAATTTCCACAAGAAGCTGCCCCTCCTCCCAGTATTTGACCTGGAACAGAACACCAGTGCAAGGAATAAGGCTTTACAGTGCACCACATGAAATCTAAGTTTTAGCATCACTCTATTGCAAACTGTGCACCACCAACTCGGTTTCAAAACTGTAAGTATCAAACAAAGATACATGTATTTTGTAGCCGATTTCCGAGGTATTGAGGTCGGCGCCCTAGTTTAATGGATCCTGTTGTGCTTGGCACGAATTGAAAGTCTGGTAAAACTTTTCAAACTTTATAGTTAAGGACTCTAGCTGGTACCAAAGTTATTTATTTACATCAGGTTTGTATCACAGCAGCCATCAGCACAAAAATCCACTCAGGTAACTCCTTAGCTGAAACAGCTGTGAATGAAAGTACAATCAAATTTTTCATTCTGGTAAACTTGACCAGGATATTGAAGGTGGAAGTTGAAACACAATGAACATACCGCACAGTCCCTCAACTGTCAATCCACAAATTTGCCTGCTTAGCGAGGACTGTGATGCAGCATTATTACTAGAATATCATCCCTCAAATGTTGCCAGCACCACCTTTCATGAAACAAAGACCTCTCCAGTAATGTGCACTTCAGAACGGGAAGACTAGGTAGAGTTATTTGCTTGACACTCTATCAACAATTTATCAGTTTTTCCACTACTAAAAATGGTAAAAGTCTTCTCAACTCCCTCTTACGACAAAACAGAGGTCTTGCTTTGATTTTTATTACCTCTTCTCATATTTTTCACTTTCTCAAAGTTGCTTTTAATAGAAAATACTCTCTTCATTGGAGGAGAATTTACGTTTCAGGATTCCTTAAAGATTTGAAATTTTGAGGAGCTTGGTGTAAATAAAGAGCAGAGCATTCTAAAGACTTCAGCCCAGCATCTGTATTGCACAAAACAGAGTCCCAAAGTCACCGCATTCGATTCAGTAAAGCTCTTCCTCGCGACATCCAAAACACTTCCTCACCAGCGCAATCTGCTGAAGTTCCGTCGACACTCAAGGTTTGTTTCAGCCTTATACAATCTCAAAATCTCTGTGCCGCAAAGGAACCCCTTGTACGGTGGCGGGGCGCAAGGTAGTCGGAGACCATCGGCTTCAAAGCGCGTCGAAACTCCAACAGGTTTCACTTGCTGCTCAATATTTTTTGAAACTGAATTCTCCTGCTCACTTATCTCCTTGAACCATTGGGTACTCCACATGTTTCGTCTGCAATTCACACACAAAGGTGGCAGCAAAGGCAAGGTTACAATACCAAGGGGTGAATTGTAAGTTTCCCAGTTAAAGAGATTAGGGTCAGTACCATGACATAGCCAGAATGGTTTTGGGTTGGAAGGGGCTCCGGAGAAGTTCCCCTGCTAGGGACATCAAGCCGCTTTAAGATCAGGTTGTTTGGAGCCCGTCAGTGTTTCCATTGGACCTTTCGAAGGATGTCAGAGGACCACCACTCAATTGTTTGAGGAATCAAAGCGTCCGCCACCTCCTCCGGGCGAGAAACCTGTTTCCAGTGTTTCACCACCTTCATCATAAAAAATATCTCTGTATCTGGTCTGAGCTGCCCATCCTTCGAAGCCTTAAAATAATCGCCTTGTCCTATCACAACGGGGCATTTGCTAAAAGTCTGTCACCGATTTCCTATAAAACGCTTTAATTTACAGAGAGTTACGTGGATTTCCTGGAGAAACCTTCTCCAGGCCGATTCGGCTCATCCCCTCTCCCGAAGTCTTTCCATAACAACAGGTGTTTCCATCTCCAGTGATTTTCATGGCCTCGCTTTGAAACTGTTTCCAACAGGTCTAAGTTTTCCGCAATTCTAGGACCACAGAACTGCACAATACTCCAGATTTGGGGATCCCAGCGGGATCAAAGGAAGGGCAAGTCCACTTCCTTGACTGGCTGGCCGCTGCTGCTTTTGTTGTTGAGGAGCTTTCTGGGCTGCAGGGGATTTTTCTGTTCACTCATGTCCAGCTTTTCGTACACCAGCACCAGCCCCGAGAGTAGCCCCTCTGCAAAGGGCTGTTCTCAATCCCTTCACTGATACGCAGGTTGCCTTAATGCCCAGAATAATTTACAGGGAACAAATTACAGACGAGAGGTGGCCGAACAACTCGCAGCTCAAGTTGAGTGTTTTCAACCTTGAAGTACCAGAGGGGTGCATTAGGCAAGAAGGTTCACCACCCTTGCACTTGTGCTCTGAGGCACCAACCACCTTCCTGCAGGGATTAGCGGGACTGTTAAAACAAGTTCTCAAAATCACCTGAAGGATCTCCCACACAGCACCAGCAAAAACCTTTACAGAAGGTGCTCTGTACAGAAATACTATTTGGGGAGGTGCTCTCTGTGGGATCCAACCAACCAATCCAGCGGGGCCAGTCAGATTGCAATGAGGTACAGTGGCTACATCCTTGCAATACATTTTTAACCATTCTGGCACTTGTTACATACCACCGTTGAGGCACAGCAACTTTCCCACTGATGGTAAAACATAGGTAAAACAAGTTTAAATTGAATGTCAGCACTGGTTGCTGTAACACAGGTAATTAAGAATACATTTGCAGTAGACTCATTTTCTTTGGAAAGAATCAACTGTTGGAAGGAGACACCAAAACCAAATTCTTCCTCAAACAATGAAATCAAAATTTCCTCCAAAAATCAAAGGAAACAACTAAGTTGACTGAGTATTTTAAAGATTAACCTGAAGGGCAGAAGCTGGGATTTGTTTTGCATCACAAAAATCAAGACCTTATTCAAAGAGACATTTCAGCCACCACATTTTACTTTTTCACAGAAGTACTTACTTACCTGCTTGGAGTGTCCACTGGTTCTGCAAATCAAAGTGTTAGCAAGATCGATATACAAAGCTCCAATTGGCGGTTCACAGGGTACAGACAAAGTGTCTCTGTTGTACCCACGAAAGCATCTACTAGAGGAGGTACACTAAAATTCAAATTAGTATTTTGGGAGGCTGAGTATTTCAGGTGATTGCTATAAACGAATTGCTTAAGCGGCGGCAGCAACTGTTTATTCCCTTCATGTGAGAAGTTTTTCAGACGGGGTGGGTATCTAAAGAACCTTATCTTTACTGCAGTTAAGGACTGTTTTATTGGAAAATAACAGTAATGTTTCCAGAGTCTTCCGCTTCTTCCAATTGCCAAATCATATGACGAGGTAGCTAGAAGTTACGGTAGAGTTTTTGGCAGTTAAACTACGCTAAACAACACAGCATCCCTAACATCCTATTCTGCGTTAGCCAATACAAACTGGGGCTGGGGTCTCCATACACCACAGACCAGGGCTGGTGGAAGATAGTGTGCAGGGGACCCAGCTGTGAAGCAAGGCCCTGGAAGAAACGGAGAGCCAGACCAACAAGCGTGAACCAGTCTTGCTCAACAGATCAAAGGGATTACCAGCGGTGAACAGCAGCAGAACACCAGTTTTAAAATTTCAGACAATACAGCAGTCTGGGTTTGTGACCTTCTCCGGATAATCCAGACAGTTCTCTCCACAAGGGTCCTCTCCAGAGACTTCACCTTACTTGCTCCTTCAAGTGTCTCCAGAGGTGGTGATAGATCGCGTAGCAGTATACGGAACACAGCGGGGCAGACCATCCCCTTTCTTGAGGGCCTATATAGCGATATCAAGGGCTGCACAGCACCTGTAGAGTCTGCTTGGGCAACAAGAGATGCAACTCTGAGCACAAAGGTGGAAACAATACCGCCACCGTACGGGCACCAGAGCAGTCTTAAGGAGACAAGAAGTCATTTCAGATTCTTTCTTTTCCTCAGAACAAATCCTGTAAAAATAAAACAGTTTCGAGACAACACTTTTAGAGTAGCTTGCACGAGGGCGAAACAGAACATGAATGGTACTTAAAGACCACGAAACCAAACGAAGCATTGCAATTAAAACAACTGTTTTCCTTCACCTTAGAGACGAGGTGACATCTGGCAACAGGAAGTCAATATTTAAAATCAGGCTCCATTTCCACTCTATGCTGGGCTGGTAGGTACTGATTGCTCCTCATCCGCTTCAGAAACGTCAGCTGCTCAGCGGCAAAGAAACCTCTTCAGGGACACCGCCTGCGCGAGTTTTCTGGTACTATGGAGCAGCCTGCAGTGGCGTGTAGCCGATCCGCCGCACACGGGGGAGACCTGTGTGGCCCAGTACGGGCACAAACTAGCCTGCAGCACTGAATCAAAGCCTCCTGGGCAATACGCCCGGGTTAAAAAACGGTGATTGACCGCAAGGGCTCTGCCCATCTGCAACTTCCAGCCACTCCAAGGCTCCTCACATGTAAGGCAAAACACTTTTGAGACGAGGCTGAAGGAGTTTCTCTTCATCAATATAGACACTAGAGAGCAGGAATTTACTCTAGCACAGTAGATATTGCCGATTTCCTTACTCCTGACCTTTAACTTTTTGGTAGGAAGTTCTGGTTCCTACTTAAGGACAGCTTCTTTAAAAGATGCTTATAGGCAAGTCCTTGTACAGCTCCATTTCCTAGAGACAATGGCGAAGAGCAAAGGGACACATCAGGACTCCGACACGCTCCTCCTAGAGACTACAGGGTATCGGAAGATGCAAGTTCCAGGTGAAACAGCCTTTCAAAGGCGAGCCATCAATCAGCAGCAGCTGAAAAGTAATCCCCTTTCATATATTGAAACTTCAGGGACTACGGATCGCTGTAGAACACAGTGAACATCAGATAGAAGATGACTTGGGGTAGAAGCATAAAGAGTTTCTTTTAGAGATTCTATATCTAATCAAATTAATCAAGACTTTGTCATTGTCATTTATGTGATACATTTTGGGCAGAGCACAAGACAAGAAGAGTAGGATCACTAAACACTTGCTCATCACAGGGGACTCCTGCTGAATCGATTTAATTAAAAATACTTTAAGGCAAAGGTAAAACAATGCAAGGAACAGACACAAGCGAGCATCTACCTCAATGCTAACTGAGTATATGGCCGGGCTAAGGAGCAGTTAAAGAGCATTACTTATGAAGCTTTTTGTTTTCAACTTTTTGAGGGTTTTACTCATGAAGACCAACATCCACTACATGGGCTCAATCCACAACAAAGCACAGGAGGCATCTGTCACAAAGAAACACCAACTCCAGTAGGTTGCCTCCAGCATGTTTTTCATCTCTCTCACAGGGGTTAGGGGTTTCTGATGAAAATCGCACTTCCCTCAGCACACTAGACAAGGGAAAGCAAAACATGAAGAAATACCTGCTCTTACCGCAGCTGCACCGCCACCACCCCAACCTTAAATGCAGATGCTCCCAAATCTTTGTTACTCCACAATTTAACCTGCCATTGCTGGAGTGAGGGAGGGACTTTGAGGCAAGTTTGCAAAGACTGGGACTGGAGACATCCGGAGCTTAAATCTGTCTCTACAACACCTGTGGCTCTGACACCCAGTGTCTCCAGGTAGAGACACAGAATGATAATGAAACTGGGCATGAGTACAAGAAAACACAGGTTGACAAAGAAGTCAACATAGAAAATCATCAGTCCTGAGTGGAGGTGTAGTTGGACAAAAACTATTCCAGAGATAACAGACAGCAGAGGAATAATAATATCTACTTTATAAAAGGCATTTATATGGCCCCATTTAAATTGAAACACAGAGCTTACAGAAGCCAGCAAGAAAAGAAACAGCAGATGTGTAAAGCAAACACAACAAGGATTTCGAATTGGATCCTACAGGTGAGGAAGAACCACCACCATCCCTATTTCCTCCCCAGAAAATTCGCAATGTGACAATTTATCTCCTATACCCAGCCACCACCAAAAGTAGTATTACCAGCCTCAGGGGCCAGGGGAAGGGATAATTAAAACCACCAAGGAAAGGTTGCAGGAAACTGCGTTTATTTATTATTACTGAGACTTCACGTCCTGTAATGAGTATTTTATAAACTGAATTCTTGAATTTAGATTTATTTAAAATTTCAATTACACTAGCTGTGAACGGGTTCTCTTTCCATGGCACATGAGGTGTACTTCCTCTTTATTTATCTACAAAGTTTTCAAAAACTGAAGCACATTTGCTGTTATTCTGCTGGGGAGGCTAAACAGGAGAGGGGCAGTTCCAAACCTGTCCTCAAACCACGTATTGTCTGGCACATTTCTATGAACCTCAGTTCTGCGAAGGGATCATTTCTGGAGCAGCCAAGGGCAGGATTTGCGGGCCACTCCGCTGTCAATCCCAGCATCAAGGATTGCCCATGGCTCTGCTTTCCCTCCTGGAATAGACAAGTCAAACAGAGAGAAGCACACTCTTTCAGTGACAGCATTTACCACAGCAGTAATTACTGGTTTTCCTCTAGATAGCATCAATCCACCTCGCTCTGCCCAAGGCAAGCAACAGCATTGACACCACCAGCATTTGCACAGCAGCCAATTTTGGCCTGCTCGCTCTACCCACCAGGGACGAAGTGGCTTACCTTGAACTCCTGCAGCTGACGGCATCATTTGTACTTAATAGCAAAAATCCACACAGCCATCTACCTCTGCCAGAATAGGTATTTTCAGCAGCAGGGCAAGGTACTCCAGACCAGTTGGCCTGACTCCTTGTTATCATCCTGCCAAATGGCCAACACACAGCTATGCTTATTCTTTCATTTCCTTAACCAGGAAGGGCAGACGAGAACAGGTGTAGCGAAGGAGGAAGGGCGGAGGTGACACGAACTCAGGAGATCAGATTAGAAAGTTCCTGAGTACTTCCTGAATCTGTTAATGCAGCCCCTTTTCAAAGGCTTGCAGTAAAGAAAACCTGTCCTCAATGCAGGGTTTGAGTGAAGGTTCCCAGTAACTCATTTAACACCAAAATAGCAAGGCAATTTTGAAGAGACTCTCCATTTAACAGGAGAAAGCTGTCCCTCTGGAACTTAAGTAGACTGACACAGAGTGACGGTGTTGAAACAGATTTCAAGAGCATTTCAATTTGGTGCCCAATCTCACTTAGTAAACCGCTTTCGGTCACCTTTGTTTGACATTTTCTGCCTCATTTGCAGGATGGCCAAAGAACAAGAACACCTCCCTTCCTCCATACAGCAAATCTGAATTCAGAAGTGCCGATTACAAAAGATTTCAATTGGAGGAAAACAGCGGGGGGTCATTCTCCACCACCGAAGGCGAGGCATCGGTAAAGAGCACAAAAACCCACCATCTCAGGTGTCTGCTGCTCAGAGCTCAGCAAATGACATTTTGCTCTCTCCTATGAAAATTAAAGAAGGAGGTTTTGGGTTATTTTTCTTTTGAATATTGTTCAAGAGCGGTGGCTCAAAGGAACACTCCACCGCAATCTGCGCCGTGACATCACGAGGAAAGAGATTACCCAGCACATATCCTCCCTTACACCGCAGCAGCAGCCAGCACCCTCAGGAATCAACGAAGATTTCACAAAACAGCTCGCTGGAGATTTTACAGCGTAGAGTCTAGTCCCTAGTTTTCCTGCAGAAGACTTCCACCACTAACTGTCCACCGCCAATAAAAGTTGTCATCTTCCATATTTAAAGGAGCAAACAATTTCTAAAGAGAGGGACAAAGCCTTTGTTAACCTCCAGGTCAGCCACTGAGATTTTGGGATGTCCTTACCAGGTAGAGATTCAGTGCATGGCGAAGCATCCAGAGCCACAACGCCGCCCACTTCCTTTATCACCCAGCTCCTCCTGGGACGTACACTGGCATCAGCCCACAAAGCAGAAGTTGTTAGTCAAAGGCTGCTGTATTCGAAAGCGGCTGTAGCCAGAACAAGGGGGAGAATGTACAGCCTAAGACGAACAGAATTTACGAATAGAATGAATGACGAAATGAACAGGGGTAAAAATTTCCCCAAGGCGGTGGGTACAGTATGTAGTTTACTGACAGCCTACGGAGTGGAAGGTCGCATTGCTCTGCAGCCTCAGGCCCAGTTCAGCAGCTCAAAGCAGCACTCCGGGCTTGGGGAAGAGACATTTAACGTATGGCGGCCAACTAGCACAAAATACGCTTGAAAACCAGCTGTTCTCCGCTACCCACAAAGCATCCAGATCAAGAGCGGAGCAAAGAGACTTGCTCGAGCCTCCACCAGCACGATTCTTAAAACCAAGGATTTACGGTGCTTTTATTTTAGGCCAGTGTCGGCCCTGGGCCTCCAAAGGGCCTCCCATTTGCTGGTGGGCATTTTGCAGTGGGAAAAGGGGAACAAGGGCTGCTTCAAGAGGGTAAGGGGAGAACTGGAACAAAACAGAGTGCATCAGTTTCATGTCAGATTTTTAAAAGCCCAGAGCAGTTGAAAAGCTTGGCAGCCTCATTGGAAGATCAAAAGGACACTTAGATCCCACTAGCCAAACCTTCCACCGAAGTTCTGAGAGTGGACCCAACCCAATCTGCACAGGTAGAAGGACTGGAAGTGCTTTAGGACAGCATTCATTGCCAAGGGAATGGGGGAAAGATCAAGCCTTCCCAAAACGGCAGATTCTCTGAATTGGGTACCTTTGGGCCTGGCCCCTTCTCCATATCCCCTCAAATTAGGTGTGAAGTAAAGAGAGTTCAAAGTTACCCTTTGATATTCAAGCTTACTGCAGAAGGCAGGAACGGCGACAATGCTTCCAGCCTGGCTACCCACCAACAACTGTGCATCCCAGCCTCCAGCGTCCCTCAGGGGCTTGGCACTGATCCTCCACATTTCACAGCACCTCTCCACAGCTGAGAGGGAGGGACAGCAAGTATTACCAAAATCAAATAACAATATGAAATCCACCCCAAGTCAGGACCTCAGCCTGAAGTCAGGGAACAAGATTTCCCACCAACACAGTTTCATTTCAAAAAGTAAGAGAGCTTGCTGTTCTCAAGGGGATCTCTCAGCTAGGATCTTCTGATGGCTGTCACCGTCAAGTCCTGTTAGAGACACTCAGCTCAATTGAAAATCGGTACATTTCTTCAACTTTACGGTTCCACAACAGCTGTCCACTTGTATTTACACAAACGTTTGATTTCTGAGTACATTAGGGGTAAGAAAAAATTATACCACAGTACTGCAAGTACCTAGGTAATGAAAGAAACAAATAAAGCAAAACAAAAGGAAGTAGGAAAAGGTGCAGCCGTGTCCAATGGGACAGCTTGGGGAAATCTTGTCTACCAACAACTAAAGTTCTTTCAACACAATGAAGTGATAAAATTCAACTCTGTCAGCTCAAAGGTGCAAGTCAGGAAACCAGGAAGAAGCAACATTGTCTCTCAAAGAGAAATCACATGCTTAATTGTTTTGGGACTCCCTTTTAAAGTACCACAAGAGCCTGAAGATTTTGAAGACATCAGGTTGCTTAAGAAGTGAGGTGTTGCTGAAGCATGGAGGAACCTCTGAACACAACACTAGAGATGGATCATTTACCAGATTGGCTTTACTGTGCTGTGAAGATTGCATTATTGTTTGTGAGACTGCTCCATTTAACAATCCTCATTTCAAAGAACACACTTCCACTGTAAG